>CM028124.1:5475329-5522643 GCA_016254315.1 Anopheles parensis
ACCGTCCGAAGGAGTAGTAGGCCCGAAACCCGACGGAGGGGAAGAATAAAATGTAGTTTTACAGTCGATGGTTTTGCTCCGTTGTTGTTTGTCGGCTACGAAGCTGGACTTGGCTCTGGGGCTGGTTGTTGGAAACTAGTAGTCGTTCACACTCGAGCGATCGAAATACATTTTCCATCATCGTTCAAACCATCCCAACATCTGTGACTGACCGCACAGCCTGTGTGCTGTGGTTGGCTGTGCAGCAGCAGTATGGACGGTACGACTTCATCACCAGTAATGGTACGATTTTTTTTCCCCGTCGCCTTCTACTACTCGCCTGACCATGGCGATAGCTTTGGATACGGTTTTCCCAAGGAAGCTTGATTTTTATGATCGCCATTGTGCAAGTGTGATTATGAAGGCAGCTGTGGACGAGCAGAAATCCATTTCTGTATTGTGATTCTTTTCCTTTTCCACTCAGCTGCGTGCAAACAATGGACGGATGGAGAATAAATCCGAGGTGCCGAATGTTCTGCGTTTGATTTACCAGAATGACACATTTTTACTCGATTGAATTGAAAAATCAAAACTGCTCACAAAGAACTTCCATCTAAGTGGAACTGTTAGCATCAACTTAATAAATTTTCTTAAATAGATGGACAACCTGCTAAAGTTGTTAAAATAAGGATATTTTTGAGAGGATTGCATAATTTAAGGCGAGTTGAAAATACATAACTTAGAAAGCGCCTAAATGTATGCATTACAATGGGTCGATTTTCTATTGAAAAATTCTCGCCTTTCCCTACCCGATCAGAGAAGCGAAATTATGAAAAATCATCATTCTCCCCTGCCCCAGAGACGCTTCTTAAGCTGCCCATTAACAGATTGCATCGACGTGTTGATATAAAACCCCGTTCATAATTGGATTAAAAATGATGCCTTTGGATCGTTCACGCCAGGTGGCCGATTTCCCAATAAAACAAAAGCTTCAACCCAGCTGGAAATAATATTTAACAGTAAATGTAATTCACTTGCTCGGATTTAATGGCCGAAACACCGTTACATGATGAAAGTGACAACCAGGCATCCAGGTTCAACTGGTGCTCCGTCATTTTAGCATTCCGAGAAGGATTAGGTCGGAATTGAAACCACATACAGGCAGACCGAACAGCTATTACAACCGTCCGACAAACCACAAAGTCCACAGGTTTGAAGACACACAGTAACAAAACCACTGTATCCAGTGGAGATGTTGCTCTGGAGGAAAGGTGAAACGGCAAGAGGGAAGAACACTGGAGGGTATCAGTATGCATCAAATATTAAAATCAAACCAAAACCAACGTTGAGCTACCGCTCCCTGGGGAACTGTTCCGTATTTAACCTGGCGTATGGCAAAGGCCTAGGACAATCATGTGTCTTACCTATGTGAGTGTGTGTTGGCACGTGTGTTTTTATGTTGCTCCCATTAGTATCATCTGCATGGATATGGGATGGAAACTTGTAGAATCTAGTCTTGGCTGCTGAAGGATAGGAAATACGGCCGGAAACCCGGTGATTCCGGTGGGGTTTCAGTTAATGGATCGGTCGTTTCTCGTACCAGACACCGGGGGGTTGGGGGCTGGGGGTGCAAAATCAGGATGTGTTGGATGTGTTGGAAAAACTCGTGATATATCTGATCGTTGCATAGGTGCCCGGGAAGGAGCGCATACCGTTGCAGGATGGCATACCGTAATACCGTCGTAGGGGATAGAAATGACACTAGTGAGTTGTTCGATAAGATAAATTATTGCACCTGTAGTTATATAATTGAACATTCTTCCTAACAAACCGAGAAACTGTTTCAATGGATTCGTTACGCCAATTACGCACGGTTCAGTAACAGTTCGAACGTTTGGCCGGCAGTATAGCAAAGTTAGGTAGGAGTAACAATCGGCTTCGCCCAGTTGCCACTGTAGCAGCATAATTGATCGATCTGACGTAAAAGCTTTTTTCCCATACAGTCCATGGTAAAAAGTGTACGAGTAAAGCCGATAATGTCTTCAGGAGTATTTAAGCTGTTAGTGGAAGTTGTTGAATAGGTAGTTTATTTTTAGATAAAGGAAATTACATGTAACGAGGAGATGTTGCGGTGAAGTATGCATTACGTGAAGGTAGTAGTAATGGGAATGTTATTATAGTTTCAAAGTTTTCTTTCAGTACTGTCAAAGCTGTTGAGTAAGGTATTAGAGCTGTGAAATGGAATGCTGTCAGCTGTCAAACGTTGTTGGGAAAGTTAGTACACTTCTTAGATGCCAAACTCGGCGAAGAAATGATATCTCAAATCTCTGCAAACCTCATGTTTTAGAGAATAAATTAATTACTTTTCTTGACAACTTGTTTCACAGACGTCGTGGGTTATATTCTTGGAATGCACGCCTGAAGGTATGCAATTTATTTCTACAAATCATTAGACGTTCTACAAAGGCTGGCTCATATCTGGCCTAGAAACTACACTGATACAGAGTAACGGACCAAGAACAGATGAAGGTTGCATACTTTCAGGCACTAACTTTTTTTTTAATATACATTTCAATTTGTATTTTGTAGGTATAATAACACTGGAATTCTCATATTTTAAAAGAAAAAAACTTTCTTATAAAACATACCCCCTAGCACAAATAAAAAAAAGCTTAATGAATACATTTTTTAACAGTTTATAAAATATAACTTTTACTTTAAATACTTCCCTTGTGCATCGTNTAACACTGGAATTCTCATATTTTAAAAGAAAAAAACTTTCTTATAAAACATACCCCCTAGCACAAATAAAAAAAAGCTTAATGAATACATTTTTTAACAGTTTATAAAATATAACTTTTACTTTAAATACTTCCCTTGTGCATCGTTCCACCGGCGTACATAAAAAAAAGCTCCCGAAGAGTTTTCTCTCCTACGACTAGTAACATGCTAATTATCGTAAGATTTTAAACCCAGCTCGTCCGATTGTCTTCCAGCGAGCAGATTACGGAACCCAAACGGTTCCCATTGGCATACTCACACCGATAGCGTTATAAAGTTCACTGCCTTTAGGTTGATGCGCCACTACCAGCAAACCCCGACCCCGACGGTAAAGGGTAATGGAAAGAAACTCAGCGCCGAGATACTCTTCTAGTTTTAATTAAAGAATTTGCATATTTTCGATTAGTTTCGTCGTTCGGCGATCGAATGTGCCTTCCATGTAGCTCGGCAGTAGTGAATGTGCCGGAAACGGCCTATTAATATTTCAATCGTTTTTATATGCACGCGTACAGTCTTTGTTGGTTTTTTTTCTTGGGGAAATAGTTTCATTTTCAACAGTTGAACAGGGAAGTTGCCGTTTTTTATTTCGCTGCGGGCATTTGAAATGCGTCTAAAAAAAGCTCAGTATTTAAGGTTCCAACGTAAAGCAACTAAATGTTTTTGAACGGCCCTGAAGTTTAAAGAAAGTAAAATATCTAACAGACAAAACCAGTAAAGAAGAAACCATCACCCGAAGCGTGTCTAAAGTTTAAACCGGCACAGAAACTCACGCCGCCCATACGCACACATTCCTTTAGCCTTGGGATGGGAAAAAAAGCTCTTTAGCCAAAAAGCCGTAAATAAAAAGACGCGGTAAAATAGTAACAAGCCAACGAACCAGAAACTCGCTCCGTACAAGGGCTCCCCAATAGAAGACGGATCCGGATATCGATTTTTCCCGAGTGCTCTTGTGCAAAAATCTCACCATTGCCCAAGCGTACGAAACGGATGGCCAGGGAAACCCGTACACACAATCACACGGTGAACCGCTGTTGGATGCTGTAATCTCGTTGTATGGGGGGAGATAAGGAGCGGAGAAAGTGAAGCATACGCGGGCACACCAACTCACAAAGACACTCGTGAACAAAAAAAAAAAAGAAGGGTGGGTGAACCGCCCGGGGCCGTCGAAGTGTGTCGATCGATGATTACTGCTGGGACAGTTTCCCGGGTCGTTGGTTTTGTTTTGGATTCGATGAAGGCGATGGGTTTTTTTTGTTTTGGGATGCCGGAAGGGTAAAGGGCGCCGGAGGGTGAAACAAATTCTGGCGCGATCCGATAAGCAGCTCAACGAGAAGATGAGTCGGTGGAGACATTTAAATGAAGCATGTACTGGTTTTTATGGTCGCACGTACTGTCAGAGTGATAAGGTTAATAAAAGTGGCTGCTGTCTCTCTGTATGTGTGTATACAAATTATGTGATATTTAGTACGTCGAATTTGACTAGAAATGCTAATGTAATGTTGTAAAATGAAACATTAGTTTTATGCTTCACTATTAATCACTTTGTTAAGTAGTTAATTGCCTTAATTCCAATGTTGGGAACAAAAAATACAGCATATTGCATACATTTAGGCGAAAGCGCTTGGTTTTGCAGCTCGATCTAATTTATTTTATCGCATTTTTATACTTACTTTTTGTCCTTTAAATGCATATTTCTCGGTAAAGATATCATTTTAAAGCTCTTGAAAAGTGTCTATCAACCGACAGAAGAAATAACCACAGCCAGGAAGGAAAGACGATCGATCGCAAGGTGACCTTCGTTGGAAGATAAAAATCATATTACTCAGCACCTTCCACTATATATGGTGTGGCCTCCCACACGAGACCACAAATCAATATGGTAAGGTTCGGACCATCGGGAATGGAGGATTGGGTTTCGCCGTTTGTGACGCGACTACACCCAGTTTCCGGTATTGCTTCCCTTTTTTTCTGTCCAGTTCGAGTTTCGCACAGGCATGATATTTTTCTGGCCTGAACCATTCAGAAGCATGTTTCGCTGTAGCGCCTTCTACGTCCACTCGCGCCTAGTGGCACGGCTGGCGAATGCTTACCGTGGTTGTACTTTTAGCATAATGTCCTCGCTTTGCCACAACACACAAAGGATGCAAAAAAAGGGATGAAATGGCCACCACTAGATGAAGGGAAGTGTGTGGGTGTGTTTTTCTTTCCATTCCTTACACTTTGTTTCTCTCTCTCCAAACACTCAGTACACAGTGACGTGGTTTTTCTTCCGTTGAAGGCAGAAAATTTCATCCCATTTTCCATCACTCGGTCGTTTCACACTAGACTGGGCATAGGGAGAATTTTTCGTTTCCTTTTTGTTCCCCACACCCCGGTATACATTTACAGACCCGCGCCAGTACCCGTTTCGAATGCTGGCCACTTCAGAAGCAGATATTTCTTCTCACTAGAAGAAGCAGCGGTAGCGATCTAACGTGGTAGTCGGTATCGTGAAAAGCGGCTGCAGCTGATGGCCATCACGAATGGCCGTTCGGTGGATGGGTGGCAATTCACCATGAATAAACTCAGAAATGAAATCGGCAGCACCGGCACAGTACGGCAGAAGTTATTGATGTCAGTAACAGAGTGTAGAGCAACGGTTTTGTGGATCGGTGGGTAAAATGGGTTTACTAGCGGGTTTTTTGCTGGGGATGAGCAGAAGGACGCGTGGAACGAACGAATAAAAGTGAGAAAACATCCGACAGGCCACAGCATGCCACGGTGGGAAAAGGGTTTTGATAAGAAGATGGAGTACGAGCAAGCAAAAAAAAAACACACGATTTGTAGAGGACATTTTTGATTTAGATGACTGGAGCTGAACGGCTGAACGGATCCGTTGGTCCTTCGTTCGTTCGCGATAGGACGACTGTTCTGTGTCCTGTTCTTGATACTATTTGCCACACACTCACTTTCCTGATGAGGTTTCTCGAGCACCGGTTGGAAAAGGCGTATGATGAAGCGTTTATATTCTAATGGTTCGGCTCTTCACACTGGTACAGGCGAGTAGAGGCTGTAACAGATTGTTTCTTCTATGGTGCTCAGCTGCTGATGGTGATCTAGAGGTACGTTAATTAGCTCACTGTCGATAAGGTAACTAATTTCCATGGAATAATAAAAACGAAAGAAAGATGTCAAAATGCATCTCTTAAGGCTCGCGAAAAACTGTTATACTAAGCTACTAATTGGATTAAATTCTTCTCTCTTCTTGTTCGTTATGTAAATCATCAATAAACGAGTAATCAGGGGTAGTTTAGTTACTTTTTTATTGTAATAATTGCTTAAATTCCTACTTGAAAGTTAATAATTTACTCGTATTTCATGAAATCCCATTGAATTGAAGCATTATTCTTGGTAAAGGGCGCGATTATCGTGAAACCATGATTCAATTGCATACCTTCAGGCGTTAGAAGGGTTTCGCCTGAATAGTCATTTTCGACAATTCATTAAATCGCTCGTATTGAGTGTTGGAACGTTTTCGTGGAAAATTGCGCGAAATGTCACACACCCTTTTTTGTCTGCTTCCCCTCCTCTCTCTTGTCTTGTTCATACCGTTCCTTCTCCTGCACCTCGCAAGAGAGTTTATCATAGGATTAACCAAAAGTGTTGGTATTTAACACGTTTACGTGTTTGTGTCTATTAACGCGCTTAGTAAAGCCATGTGGGTGCTTCACACACAGAGTGAAAACCTGTTCCGTTCCGAAAAAGCTCCTTTGGGGTTGGGGATTTTTGGCCGTGCACGGGTGTCCCGGGGAAAACCCAAAAGCTTAACAAAACCAGATTGGAACATGCAGCATGGTGTGCTCACGCCAGCGAAACAATGGGTTTTAAAGGCGGGGGGATGGGGGATGATTTTTGTTTCATTTCACTTAATATCCACAGCAAATATAAGCGGCCATTTTGTCGTGGGTACGGACGTGCAGCGCTTGCGGTTAATGTCAACTGCAGTACCGCCTGCACCTTGCGTGACGCGAACCCCTGCGTGTATGCAATACCGACTACGTGGTTTGGTTTCGGTTTGGTCAATTCCGTGGGTGTGGGTGGTAAATTGCTTAAATGGAAAAGTAAACCCGAACACATCGAAAATATGAACGAAATCGATCGTTCGTAAAGTGATGGTGGGAAACGAGCCCGTAGCTGAAGGGAGCATTTCCTGGTCATTTCGCCATCTCCTCCATTCCCAACAAGGCAACAGAATGATGCTGTGGGCGTCAAATAAAAGTAAACATCGATTTGGTGTTTATTTGAAAAGAATGTTTTGCAACCCTCCAATGGTGCACCGCCAGAAAACCGCCAGTAAAAGTGTTCGGGGATGGTGGGTGCGGTTGGAATCATCTCTTCCTTTCCGCTTCATTGCTTTCTAATAGCTATCATTCGGAATGCGGCAAACATTTGTTATCATTTAATTTAAAACTAAATTTCAAGAGAACATAATTTAATGCATGGATGATTGGGAATTTTAGCGGGAAAATGGTACCTCCCATGTCGAGTGCCTGTTAGTATGGCCGGTAGCTTCCTTTTTTGTTCTTCCCCGTTTATAATTTTCGCTTGAATTTGCACACAATCAGAATGGGGTTTTTCAAATTGGTTTTGTTGGTGTGTTATCGGTGGTATATAATATAGTGCCCGTGTTACTAACGGGTCTGTACGTACAGGGAAGTTTTGCATTTTTTTTTGCATGCTGTTGGTCCATTGAAAACTTTTCATTCAACAGTTTGAGAACAGTTTGCCAAAAAGTGGTCGTGGAAATTTGTGACCGGTGAATGTTGTTTAATAGATGTAGTTGTACCGATTTAATGATCTACCCTAATAGGGACTACCTCGAGGGCGGGTCGAGCGGTAGCTGAATTCTGACCCGGTAGCTGAAAAGACCACATTTCCATTTTCACGTAGTTCGTACGAGATGAAATGAAAGGCATTCGTGCCCATTTTTCCCCCAATCGTGCGGGGCAAGAGGGCCCGGGTGTGGACCCCTTTTGTTGGATGCTTTCCCGGGCAGAAATATAATATAGATTTACGCGAACGATAAGGCGATTTGTGGCGCTTACAGTGCGGCATAATGAATGGTTTTTCCCGCTGCCGATTTCGGTACCAAACGAAGCGCGTATTCGGGATGGCAGGAAGAATGGCACTACGAATGAAAGAAGCGCAAATGTATTAAAAGAAATCACTGAATAGGCTCCGCGGCAGATAACGGAAAGGCGATGACATTAATAGAATGTGGATGTTTGCGGTACAAAAGGAGAAAGAAGCTGACGCTTTTTCTTTTCTGCCTTTCGTTGGTTTGTTATCCCGGAAAGTAGGACTATTAATAACTGATAGTGATTATAGGGCTTTTGTTTCGGACGAGGATTTCTTTCATTTGGTTCTTCTCTTCTGTACCTTTGAATTTATGAATGTCAAACTGTTCATCTTTAATCTGATGAGTATTTGTTAGTGGGAGAATTTTTTTTTGTTCGTCCTGTTTCGGTTTATACAAAAACAAAATATATTAGAAGACATAAAAACATTTTACCAACGACTCGGAACCTTTTCCCAAAATGGATAAAACCAGCTTATTGCGAATTATGATGTTCATTTACATGATTTAAATTTCTTATTTTTTTCAGAAACTTTTTCACAAAGCAGATCCTTCGGGAGGGGTGTTAAAAAAGATATTCTACCAGATCTTTAATCTCCTTTTACCGATGCTTTGACACCTCTGATAGCTCTGTCTGGGCAACATTTGTAAGGTTCTAAAGGAATTCTTATCGCCTTAAGAATATAAATAATTCAGAAAAATTCTGGCTTAGTATATGTTGAATAAAAAGCTGCTTTGAGTTCAGTCATTAAGTTTTGTTACGCCGTTTCAAGTACACGTCTTGGATAGGGAAAACACTCTAGAAACAGGTGAAGATGGATAAGAGGTTATAGTAACGATGCTCTTGGGTGATACTATTTTTCAAAACCAGGAACAATATTTTTTCATTCACTTTACCCAGTCTTACCAACAAATTCAATTTTAAAATAATAAAAAAATTGTACGCGAAAACACATTATTTTTAGTACTACTTTAGTACTCTAGACGTAGGTGATGTTCGTTTTGGAACACCCGAACACATTTTTATCGATATCTGCAGTAACATAACTCAATTAATGAAAACTGAAAGCAATCCCATCCCGCAAAAACCACTGTTCCGAAACATACCAGCATAGACCGCACCACCATCCCTTTACGTACATATGGCTGAGTTTGCTACTAAGATACATTAAGCACAATGTTGCCACTACACTACTCTGTCTCACTGCCACTGTTGATGTAGATACAGCGAGGCAGCAAAGGTACAAAGTAACAACTTGCGAGATATAAACACCATCAGTTTGCTGGTTTGGCACCATACTACTCGGCAAGCTGTGATGCGACAGTCATCAGCTATTCGAAAAATGAAATTTTAGCAGCAAAACCAAAAACCAAAAAAAAAACGAGCCAACTGACGCACCAAGCAAAACTAGCTACTGGTACTGGAAACTTTACACACAAGAGAGAGAACAAACGATCGTAACGGAATGAGTGTTGTGAAAACAGGGGACACATACCGAGGTGCACGGAAAAACCGAGTGTGCTGTAGTTTAATTTAATTTTTAAGTTAATGCCCGTCCCAAAAACAAGCAGCTGCTGGTGTTGGTGCTGCTGTAGCGTAATAATGTGGCTATTAGTTTGTATAAAATTAAAAATCTTTTCACCAGACAGAAAAAGCAACTAATTAATGAGGGAAGGTACTTAAGGGCTATGCAGTAGTTTCAACCAGGCAATTGTGATAGTAAATCTTACTTTTAACGTGAATTGAAAATAGAATGAATCATTTTATCTTAATAAGAACCTTCGCTTAAAGTTATAAGCTAATCAGGTCTAGTTGAAATGAAATGCATCAGCGGTAGCTGTTTTAGTGCTTCAAATAATTTTCTCCACCCAACAAAAAAAAAAACAAGAGAAAAGATACCAAAACGCGATACGAAACAAACCCCGAAAAGAGATAAAAGCATTTGCGACTCCTGCGAAGAAGTAGAACCGTTCAACTTTTCCCGGTAATGGCATGTTTAATGAATCGTACCATTAGTTTTAACGTCTCCTGTCTGCAGCGAGGTGTCTTGTGATTCGAGAAGAAGTACAAAGCAACGCGAGTGTGCGTGCGTGTGTGTGTGTGTTGTAGTAACCAGTTCCACCAGTTCCAGTATTACACCATCGCCTTGAGGGGTTTGGATGTACCTGAATTGTTATGGTGACTTTTTGTTTCAGTTGTGTATGGTACACAGCTTCACATCATCCATGCCGGTACCGGTAGCGGTTGTATTAGGTAAAGCCCACAGCCCTCTTCCCGGCACAGCGGGCATACATAAAGAAGGGGAAAGTATTACCGTCTTAAGATTAGCCAGACTAAAGGAATTGTTTTTTTTGTCCCTCGTTCAGGGTGTCACACTGAGTGTATCACCGGGGGAGGTGCGATCAATTGATGCTTTACGGTCAGGGAAAAGTTTCACTGAACCACAAGATAGGAAAAAAAGTGTGAAGTGTTGTGTGTATGAAGAAAGAATTTTACCAAAAACTCATTGAATATACTAACACGGATTTAGCTAGAATCAGCATGTTTAAAAGCTTGATAAATGAAAAGAATGAGGTAAATTATGATATAAATATTAAAAATAAGCCTCTGTCGAAAAATTGCATACATTTAGGAGTTTTCATATTCATTGTTGTGAAGCACGTTGCTTCAATGTATGCAATTCGTACAACAAATTATTCGAAATGCAGGCACAAAGAATGCCTGTTAGTAATTTACAACGCCTAAAGTTATGCAATGCACATAACCGTTTTAGTAATAGATTAAATATTACATTAAATACATATTTTAATAAATAGAACAACTTTTACAACTATCACTCATATGTACTAAAAGTGTGAAAATGTGTGTGTTTGTTTAAAAAAATCTCTTCCTTCTCCAAGAAACCTATTTAACAGTGCCTTTCTATAAGTTGTTTGTTTATGTGATAAACCGTTTGGATAAATTCATCCTCTACACACCAGGCTGGGCGCCTTCTTTCGCGGTTAACATTATGTTATGGCCGCTTTCTGAAAACCTTTCCAACGGGGGTGAAAAAAATACTTCCACACCCGGTGGAGTGTTTTTCGGGAACTGAAAAAAGATTTTCTTACAAGCCGCGTGCCTCTTCAGCTTACGTTTCCCTCTTGTTATGTCCAAGGGTTGATAAGTAGCTCCATTCCAGCACAAGCAGCAGCTACAGTAGTAGCAGCAGCATCGCTTGCTACTAGGGACAAGTGATCCGAGTTCCGAGAGCTCACTAACCGTGTACATACCGGTCGCAGTGTGCGCGTGTGTGAGTGTTTCCCCGGAAAATGGATCGATTTTGCCAGGGCCTCCGCTATGTATCATTCGAGTTTTTTCCCCCATTTCCATCAGGATGAGTAGGAGGGTGAGAGAGATGCTGCTTTTCTGCTTATTATTTTAGTACGAGCCAAAAAACGATGCCTTCACAAACACACTCTCACAGAGCGAATGAATTAAACGATGGCAGGGAGATAAAGCACACAGCATCCCTGCACGCATACAATGATGGCGTTGTGCCATTCTAGCACGTGACTATCAAGTGAGCATACGCACACCTTCATACATCCTTGGAGATATCCTTGGAAGTCACAAACACATGGAACTGTAGCCTGGAAAATGATATTATGCGCTCGCTGCGAGCTTCTGCACACCAATACCACTTACCGTGGTAAGGATTGGATACAGTGTGGCCATTTTTACGACACCTCGTCCATCCTCCGACACACACACACACACGTTTTTCCTTCGAACGGTATTAATACCCGAACGAGCGTTGTGAGCGTGTGGTAGTGTTTTACATAAAGCACCAATCATCGTCATCATCCGGCACAAAATCCCGTCATCGAATGAAACCCCCTGGAATTTGTGTCGAAATGTCCTTCCTACGGTATTGGTACACAACCAACCCACCACCCCAGGGTATAGCGCCCCCTGGCAATCGGTATCGCATGCCCCGCTCCGTACTGGTGTGGAATTATTTTTATTAGACCGAACTCGATCGACAATTCATTTTAATGTATTCCGGATAGCAAAATCCAGGGAAAATTCAATTTGACTGATAAACCGAAAGCAAAGGGCAACGCATAAAGTAGGCCCATGGTACCAGGATGCCGGCCAGGGATGGACCGAAGGTGCTTTGACATCGTACGTCAGTATCGGCATGGGTAGGATGAGAAAGAGAGAAAGAAAGATCTCGTCTCGGTCCCAGTTTCTTTTACTGCGTCATGTTCTACCGGTTCAAAACTGATGGATGATGTTGCTTCGCGGCATGGAACGCCACCACTATCTTCTGCTTTTCGTAGTGTCGCAACCACTTTCGAAGCCAACATGTATCGAAGAGAAGCGTTCCATTCCCAGGCGGACAGACGGCTGCCAACGGTGTGGATGTTTATCAACACATAACAAAAACCCAGGCACCCAGGCACGGCACACGGTGGCGAATGTTTCGATTTCGTTTGCTGTGGCGTTTTGTTGTTCTTTTTTTTTCTTGCTTTCGACCCAAAATCGATTCAGAGGAACTGTGCCGGGAGTGTTGTTTTTGGCCGATGTGAAGATAAGAAGTACAAGGATTCCCATCAATCGCATCACTCTGTCAATCGGTGAAGGTTCCGAAGGTTGGGAATGAGTAATACAGGTTCCACCTACCAGAGTGGCAGCTACCGGTAAAATAAAGAGGGCATTACACAATGTTAGGCCTTTTTGGGCTGTTTACTTTGGATTTTCAGAAATGACACACACACAAAGTCACAAGACAAGATAACACGTCCGGGAACGACTTCCTGTAAGATCTTTTAGTTTTGGGAGAAAATTCCGCTACGGCTGCTTGGTATGAATCCATCAATTAATAACGGTTGATGAGCTTCCGGTGCGTTTGGCCTGGGACATGTCGCACTGGGAATTGTTATGATTATATATTGCATAGTTTCTTTCGATTCCCGTATTCACACCTATCCCAAACAGGCCACGTACGAAACCGTTACGACAAAAGGTGCTGCATTTCCAGCACAACGTAGAAAGGGAAAAGGGGGGGAACGTAGATAAGCACACGCAAGAACACATCATCCAATATCAGAGCTGTACAGAGCTAACCCCTCCTTTCCGATCCGTTATCGAACAAACGATTATGAATTCATCAATTCATGACCGAAGCCTGACCTTCTCGCATCACATGATGCTTGTCAGGGCATGCCACAGCAACAACAGCAAGGGCAAACCATTGCTTGCTGGGTGGAGTTTGGAACTGATCCCTCGCATATCCCTTTGGGAAGAGCTACGACCCGTAGAACCGTCGTGTGCCTTTAGGACCGTCCTGACCGGTTGCTCATTAAATGTGGCTGTACGGTTGTGTGGCCCTTCCGGGTATGGTGAAGCTTGGGTCATAAATCGATTTATGCTCGGTTCGATAATTGCGTACACGTACAAAGCATCATCCTTTACGGGAGATCACACCGTGAAATGAGATGACGTTTACGGGGGGTAATAATGCATGTGCGTAAGCGGAATAGTTGTGTGTTCATTTGCCGATTGCATCTCGTATGGTTCTGTAATACACATCGTTTGGTTGTACTAATGTTTTCGCATTGCAAGCACTGATTCATCTGCTGCGAGATGGCGAAAACGGAACACGGTACAGTTGTTGTGCGGGTAAGGGAAATGGAAGAAGAAATTACCATTACAGCATGATTGGTGCCTTCATCTTAACCCATTCAGTTAACCTAACTGCGCCGAGGACACTAATGAAGTGATTCGGAACCATTAAAGCATGATGATGAGAGTTGGTTTGTTGAATAATACGCTTCGGAATTGTGGGTCGAGGTGAGTTTTGGGTTCGGTGGAAGGGTGCACATGGGTTAACATGGGCTTACGCAAAGATATTGAATGAATTGCATTGTTCTTCGGTCGATGTGTTTTAGTGGGGAAGAATTAAATTACTGGTTCAATGCTTTACTCAACTCATGGTATTTATCTGTAAATGCGAAAGTATTTTATTGCTTTTTGAAATTTGATTTAGCAGCTATGTTCAGTATTCACCCTTAAAAAATGTTTGTCAATAGCGCCTGAAAGTATGCAATTCATATCATCTACGTAGATATTGTTCTTAGTATCATTCTCTCATAGAAGTTTCACCATTTTTTCACCATTTTCACCACTAAGTAGTAAACAAACCATAACTGTTGTGTATTGCATACATTTCGGCGCATTGCTATGTGTTTTGTATGATTGGAGTGTCAAATTATCGTTAAAATAAATAATTTTAACGATCAAATGCAACTAAATTGTTATGATAAGATAAACTAATTTCTAAAAATCATGAACGACACTTGAAACGATGGCTGACACGACTTCATATTTATCTTTCTCTTCAACAGCAAACTACAAAAAAAGATTATGGTAAGCATTATTACACAACTATTATATCAAACAAGCTTTCACGAACATGTTATGTCGGTGAATATGCTTGAAATGTGTGCTTTGGGCCGCACCTGCTATTGGGCAGATAATAAAAATGGCTAATAATTTCTTTAAATGCTCGCCTCGGGGATCATAACGATGGGGGTAGCACAAACAAAAAAAAACACAAGCAAGAAACAACATCGTGTTTCGTCGAAAAAAAAACAAAAACCATAGCCAATTTATGATCTCGCCTCAGCGCTCATTAATAAGCATGTAATGGTATATTGAGCTATAAATCTTTTAGCTTCAGCTGGCCGGGTATTGTTTCGTTGTTGCTACCATCCTCCACGTACCACTGTTACACACGCTCGTCCGGTCCGCCATTGACCGGTCCACGACCAATCAATCTGCAGGTCGAGCGTAAAAAGTACGCTCCGTTGCATATTTCGTTCAGTTCGGTACTAATTTAAATACCTTTTGCCAGCTTCTGCCTGTGTTTTGCATACATCTGCCCATTATGGAATGACGATCGATCGATGGTTCCGACATCCATCAGCATCAGCACCATCATCATCATCACCATCATCATCGTCGTCATCGTTAAGGGAGCAACTGCGCGAGGACGTTATTGACAGGTGACTTGCTTCTTTCGTCCAAATGGATCTCGCACAGGCCATTATCATAAATTTTTCCAAAAATTAAGCCTTAATCCGAGCAAACTTTTTTTTTTTCTTTCACCCTTACTTACGCGCATTTTTTGATGTAGCAGAAGGGATTCTTTCCTGCTCGTGTTTGAAGCCATTCCCATTGCGCATTTGATGGAGGAAGGGGGGTAGGGGGAGAACCTTAGTCCTTTTGCAAAGAAGACACAGAAGAAACAGTTGCCAACGATCCGAAAACAGGCCGCCCCTTTCTCATTGGCCTCATCATCTACATTTTCTCGCTTGGCAAATGACGCCATTATTGCTTCACACACCGACATCATAATTTCATTCCACTCCACCAAAAAGTTCATCTCGAATTTGGTCCCTTCCCGTCCCGTCCTTCCAAAAAAAAAAAAACGGGGACTTTCGTAGTTTTGAGTGTGTCTTGTAACACTTCTCTCGGAAAATTTCACACTTCCTGTTATGGGCTGTGTCGTTCACCCGGCGGCCCCTTTTCGGTTCGGGGGTTTGGGGCTACACAGAGTAGCGAAGGGATGGAAATAACTTCGAGAAAGGTATTCATTATGTTTAAAATGGATATTTTATTTTAGTCAGCATACCAGAGGAAGGTGTGTACGGTGTGTTCGAGGTGGAATTGTTTGTCTAAACCAGGGGTTGTAATTTTGCACAGTAAGGTTCATGTTTTAAGGTGCTCCGTTCGTTTAACAGAGCATGATTACGATGAGAGTATGAAACGCCAGAGAGTTGTAGAAAATAGAAATGGATAAAAGGAAGTTATACAATGGTGCACTCTTATTTCAATGGAAAATATATCCTTACGAAATAATATAATTGTTTGGTTTAACAAAAAAGGCAAATACAATTAGTAAAGTAGAATAAACTACGTTGCATTGCGAGTTGCATACTTTTAAGGCGTTTTTATCGAACCATGAGGTAAGTATAAAGTTGGTTATACCAAATAATTCTTCAAATATTTCGTTAGTGTGAGTATCTAAATACTTTCAGAGGACTAATGTTGCGTGGCATTTTAGAAATGAGTCCGTAAAAGAATAGAATAATAGTGATACGAACATTTTCGCATATTCTTTATTTTCTTACTAATATTAAAGATTGAAATAAATTCCACAAATAAAACAACTTTTACATTTACCTGCTCTACTTGTGCAATAAAAAGCACACTGAAATATATTTCATATTAGTCTGCACACTAATATCATCTCGCTAGACAGCAGGTTTGCTGGAGACTCTTCCTCCAGCTTCTATCAATCAATTCACTCGCAAACAGGGATTTACACACGTCAAGTGTAAATCTACTGCTTTGTTCCAGACAATCTTCCGTTCCATAAGCAATCTCTCTCTCCGCTTTCTCCCAGGTCACAGCAACAACAACACAGGGCACACCACCCAGGGTGGCTATTAATCTTGAATTCCACGTGTGCGACGTGCGAAGAAAGAGCACTGTGCATGACAACTTCCCTCCATGCAGAGCGTTGTCATGCCACCGGCATCATGGACATCTGATTAGTCGGGTATCATACGAACCAGCACCGTCCCTATGGTAAAGGTTGGCCCACGGTAGACACGCGTGGCGGTTCTTCCTTTTCTCCCCACCATCGCCATCGCTGAAAGGCTGAAGTGCGGCGTGAATAAAATGATAGATCGGTACACCTAATGAGGCCAGGTATGGAGCGCACTGTACCGAGCACGACGGAAACCGTTCCCACTCCGGGAAAGAAAAGAAAGATCCACTTCTAATGCTACTTAGATGGTCACGTGTGAGCTTTCGTGCCATACGTTTTATTGTGCGGTTCCCAAAATCCTCGTAACAAGTTCATCGGCCGAACCGTCTTAAGAAGATCACCCGGTACTGTTGCCTATGCTTAGTTCAGGTATGCGTCACCATTCCAACTACACATCGAGATGAAAGCATCGTCAGAAACATACAACAGAATAGGTAAATAAATAAAATATACGTGCCTGTGGTAAACAGTGCGGAACGCTGCAAGGGCTGAAGCTTTGTTGGTTTTTGCTATACAGCAGGATGAAGTTTGCGCCTTCCAAGCGCCTCCAGCCATGCAGGTGGTGAAGCAGAGGGTGAAAATAAGAAGCCAAACCCACTTCATAGCTTTCACCTGCCAAACCAAAACAAAAAAAAAACCTAGCGAGGGCAATCGTTTGTTGTGTGGAAATTTGGTAGAAGCAAAAACCAAACCAAACCTAACAAAAAAACACGAACCAAAACCACCCATTTTGTGCAAAAATCGGATCCAGGCAGTTTTTGCTTTTGTTTGCCCCGATTCGTACGCTTTGAGCGATTCGAGAGAAGAATAGCAAAATAATAATAACACAAAAATGAAAAAGAAGAATCAAAAGAAAACAACAAATTCAGCCCTGGACGTGTGTACCCGTGTACGTGGGTCAATGCATGCGAAATAATGAGAACTTCCGTTTCCACCTGAATATGATTCAATTTCATCGTTCTGACATTTCCAACCTGGGAAGCATGTAGTGTGTTTGTCCTTCCGAGAAGGTAGAACTGGGGGCGGATATTTGTAGAGCGAACGCTTCGCAACAAGCGTATCAAATGTCGGGATGTCGGGACGGGGGTGGGCCCACCGAATTTGGCAAGGCTACCCACGACGAGATCATAAGGTTTTTGGTGCGAAAATGGGCTACAGGAACAGGATACAGGCCAAAGTTGACTTTCCCGGGGTTGTTTAGCTATGTGTCGTTATTCTGTTGGCTCACAGGTTTGTGGGGCGGTTTGGACAAGATGGCGAAGGGCATGTTTGCGCAGTAGAATAAAGGATTCGTCGATGTACGGGGCTTGGTAGAATGATAGGATTTACAGCATCTGTTGTTTCGGTGTGTTTGTACACACGAATGGAATTTGTTTTCTAAACAGTTTCCCAAACCATTGAACTGTTTTATTAGTAGTTTAAATTAAAATTATACCACACATCATGTTGGACAGATGTTACGTTTCGTTTGATTCGTGGTTTAGTTCTGTTTTGCGAGTTTAAGTAGAATTCCTACGCCTGAAAGTATGCAATCATTATGCTTAGAGTAAGTTTTACCGATTTCGATTGGGTTTGGAACAAACTAAGTTAGTTACTACTTACTACGTGTTATTAGGAGTATTCTAAAGCACTCACATTCGAGCACCATCGTCTGTCAATCCATTATATCGTGACAATTTAGCCGGACTCCCATTAACGTTATCACTCCATCTCAGTTTGGGTCTAACTACGCCTCCTCTGTCCACGTGGACAATCTAAAAGGATTGTAAGAGCATAACAGTTCCGTATGGATTTAAATTAAATTTTGATTATATTCTCTATTTACTACCTACTATTATAACTTAATATTATCATTATCAGAATTTAAGCCGAAATTTTTTCATGTCACTGTTATTCAATATCTTTTGTCTCTTTAAGCCCAATTAACCAGCTTTTAGTTATATTTTGTTAAGTAAGTTGTTACTAAACGTCGCTGGTATCATCACGATTTTCTTATTCATAATATTAATGATCTATACCAGCTTTGACTGCAAAGGTAAAAAAGTTATTAAATTAGTTTATTAATATAAATGAAACAATTAAAACAAGAGCTTTTGTATCTGCTGTGCTTTGTGCTTGAACGCTGCGATATCGCAAAAGCTTATAAAGCTACGTTAAAGATGGTGATTGTTTGTTATGAAACTCTTCACTGACGATGTTGCATTAGGGCAAATTGAATGGAAAGCAAACATACACTCTTCCTACATTCTCCGTTCGTAGTTTCCAAGTACCTGCAATATCTCTCGTGCGCCATCGACGTCAGGGAAGAGTTAGACAATATTTACCATCGGATAAAAAAAAAGAGGAAAACACTAAACCAAAACGATGGTATGGTTCCAGATGAAAGCCTCACCTCAGAGGTGGATGATTCGGTGACCTAACCGTGATGAAATGAAAACGATCCACGTGGGAGGAAAATTCCATCAGTGAAGCTTAGCCTCCGGGACACTTATGAATGGACGGTTGGGGTGGAATTGGGAAAGAGTGGAGCAAATGGAGATAGAGAAGGGAGAGAACGAGAGTGCTCAAAACGCATGTCATTACCTTGAAATTATCATAGAAATTGCTTTACCCATGATGTGATGGACGTGTGGAATGTGATTTTCCGATAAGGTTCTGTACGGTGTATAGTTCAATAAATGTCAACGATTGGCCACAGGCGATGATTGGGGTAAATGAAATACAAGAAGTAAAGCTTTGTTTCTAGTGTGTTATTTGTTTGAAGTGTTAAATCATGGACCTGAAATAAAGAAGAATGCACCAAGAGTAATGAGCAGTTGTTCGGTTTGTTCCTAGAAATTGATCTCCAAAATAGTACGATTTGTTTTCGAAGAATTAATTTCAATTAATGGAGACGCATGATGGTTTGTACATTTTTTCTCTCTCATTTCTCCTCTCACTTTATTACTGTCTTTTGTCACATGCAACATACCGGCGTGTTTTTTTTGCAGTTGCACACGTTTCTGAGTGTGTGTGTGTGATGTGACGATAAGAAAAAAACAAAAAAGTATCACATAGCTGTGCTGTTGTTGCTATAATAATTTTTATGTTTTAATTAAATTCAACATCAAAGCGAAACCGCTGCACAGCAATCGCATGCCGTTGGGAGAATATTTTTTCGGATACCGACCCTGTCGTTTCCGCGCACAAGCATATCGTGTGAAGCATATTTGCCGTGGTGGAACGGCCTCCAGAAAGTGGAAGCAGAGTGGAGCGATATTTCTTGTTTCAATAGAATCATTTTTATTTTTTTTCCCCCGCTCCGCGTTGTCGTTTCATTATTCAGCTGCGAATATTATTCACTCCCGCACCCGCCGGGTAATTTGCACAACATAGCGCGGAAAAAATCAATTTGCTCACGGGTCTCCCACACGGCCTGCCAGTCAGTCGTTTCTTTTATGTTTTTGAGCGGCCAGTTCGTAAAGTGAGACCGAGTGAGACCTTGTTCGCTGTATGTATTCGCTGGCATGATTGTGGATTTTATTTTTTTCCCTTCTACTTCTGTTACTGTTTATACTTCTTGCTGCTATTCGAAGCTTTCATTACCTTTCGGAGTATATTTGAGTTTTGTACCGGGGAAAATGCTGGAGCGCACATTATTTGGTTCGCCAGAATAATTGCACATTGCCGGAAGAGTAACGCTGCGTAACGAGATGAAATTATTGGCCTCCGGGGCTTCCGAGACGTGTGCCATAAGTTCGGTGGAATTTTATCAGCATCATAAAGTTGATTACCTTTACCTGGTTCACACGAATCGCAACGTGGTGCAAGTACAATTAAAAAAAAACATTAATTGATCTTTTTCTTTGCAGCTAAGTAAATTAATGAGCCACGTACGAAGAAACGTAAAGTGCGATTGAAAAGGAATAAAAATGTAATTAGTTTTAGTTTGCAAATTAACGTTTCCATTAATGGAGAGGGATGGAGAGATTGTGACACTGTGAAAGGACTTGCGATTGGTTTAGATTCTACTGAAATTAAGTAAATGAATTTAAGTTGAAGTTTACATTTATTATAATCAACTGCTTTATGTAACGATCCATTAAATGGATGAGAAAACATGTTGCCCAAAAAATATGTATTTGACCGTAGAAAATGTTTTAAACTTAAAAAGCGGATTTGTTGTGCAGATTGTATACTTCTAGGCGAAAAAACATGTACGAATGGGTCAAATATTATGTAAAGATAGGATGGCTATATGCTAATTACAAGTGTTTAACACATTCTACTATTTAACGAGGTACGGAAGATAACAAAATGCTTGAATATGCACAAACTATCCTATAGAATATGTTAATTACACTTTGAACATATCGAAGGCTCGGACTAGGCTTCACACTGTTGGTTGAAGGAGCCTAGAAGTATGCAAAATAGCCTATGAGTATGCAACAAGGGACTTGTGACTTTAGCCATATCAGTTGACCCGCATTAGCAAGTGTAAATAAAGTGTCCCAAAAAACTATAGATATTAATGATTGCCTAACTTTAGGCGATGTGAATCCCAGATAACCCAGTAAAATGATGCCTATGTCAAACTTTTAATCGACGCAAACATTTCATATTTAACCATTCTCCGTCGATCGTTCAAGAACAGTGACGTAACCTACCTTTTGACAAATTTACCATCATCCGATGCGTAGCGTTTCACATTATCATTCAACACACGCGTCCCTTCATCGAAGCCTGCTCAATCCTTAATGATATTCCCACCTTCAGCATCTTCAGCTGTCTCTCCCGCCAGCGGCTCGTGGCTACGTGCGAATGGGTGGTGTCGTGAATGGTTTCACCAATTTCATGGCCAGTGGATCAAATTGTCTGTTATACCGGGCAAAAACCGAAAACCCCGAACGGAGCGACATGGCTGGCGGGCTCATGAAATGATGACCACAAATGCTAACGAACGTCAACCGGGTAGCCCACGGCCGGAGCACCGGGATGCACAGCAGCTTATCTTTATTCATGTTTGGCTTACAATTGGTAATTGGTAATTTGATCGTAAGTAATTACACTGACCCGTCCGCTCAATGCTCCCTTGTTTTGTTCGCTGGCCGACCGCCTACCGTGGAACATTGCTTCGTGTGCGACAAATCGTTACGATCCGAGAATGACGTTGATCCGGCGTTTCCGTTTGGTCGATGATCTTGCCACGGTTCGCAGTATCTCTCGCTTCTCGAGACAAATGCCTGCCGGTAAAACACGTAACGCCACGCCCGCGAGATAAGTTCCAGTCGCGCGCACAATGCAAAACCCCCGCCCCGGCCTTTAATGCAGACGTTCGTGTTAGCTTTCGTAATGAGATGGCTGAAGATAATGGCTTCTGGCGGGTTCTTTCGCTAACTGGATGCTGTTGATTATGTTCCACCAAGGCAAAGCTAACGATTATTACGGCTTTCCATTCCAGGGCGGCTTTGTTCGGTGGGGGGTGTTTTTTATTACGGATTCTGGACCGGGTTTTGCAACGTTGGCCTCATTCGCACTTTGCAACCGTAATAGACGTTTCTATTCTTAGCTGATTTGCGATCGATACAGTTATCGGGTTGGTTCAGTTCTGTGTTGCATAATGGATACATTTATTTCCGTATAACTCCGACAGTAAATGCAAAATATGCCCAATAGAATTCTTTTGAATGCTTATTGTTATAATAAATCAAGACGTTTTGCATAATACAAAAATCCTTCCTTCAACTGAATATTTGGTTCTGTTCTACTGATAGTAGTAATTTAGTACTATTGTCAAATAAAATTGTTTCAAAGAAAAGGTAATAGGGTTTATTTTAAATTTTGCATTAGCTGTGGATGAGTAAGTTGGTAAGAAAAATACCAAATTTAGTCATCGAATTATTATAACGGTAAGATACAAACTCGTTAAAAAAGTCCGTAATAAAGCAGAAAAACTATTGTAAATGCAGCTTGCTTTCTACAAACTATTACAATTGTTGTGTAGATGACTTTAGTACAAAATTGTGCCCCAACTGAATCGGTCATCTTTCATTCTGTCATTTAATAGAGAAATTAGATTTTTTTCTCTTCAAAGTTTAATTGTTCATCATCAAATATTTCGCTGGCTATTGAACAGTTGCACATGAGTTTTATGTTTGGTTTATTGCATATGAAAATTTAAAAAGAACACACACACACCGTGTATAGAGGCAGATTATTGAATTTTTACTGAAAAAAACACAGATCGACAATATTATTCTTCGTGTAAAGGATATTGTTCCCTGTCCCTGTGAAGGATATTATCCTACCAAAAGTGGCAATCTAATTTCGCCATTTGGCAAATAAAGACAGCTCTGCAAAGGTTTTATTGCAATCGCCTTTTGACCTCAACTGACGTGTGGTGGGGTTTACTTTTGAGATACGAAAAAGAAAAAAGAACTACTAAACTATCGTTAATATGTTTATGAATATGCCGATTTATTGTTATTGCCTTAGTGAGAAAACAAAACCTACTTTCGGTTAAGAAACAAAGAAATATAATATGAAAATAATTGGCCCAAATTAGTGTATTACATACATGAAACAGGACTTTGCTTATTTAAAATATACGCCTGAATATATGCAATTCTTTCCAATTGAACACTGAAACGACCGAATAGGTCATTTTGATCGATACGCTTCATTTTCATCACATTATTTATGGGTTTCAACAATTGTAATATAATAGATACGTGTCTTTAACATATCTTTTCTGCGAACAGGCAAAATATGTCACTCCCATCTTCATTTTCCCAAAGCCTCTATTAAAAAAGAAAAAAAAACTTCCATCTACACATGCTTATTGGAAAAACTTCTTTCGACAGTTCAATAATTTTGTTCGTATGGATAAGATGTTATCTTATGATTTTGTAGAATTCTTTTTTTTCTGGGCTTAAAGACCTTTAAGGTCATGCCGGCCATTTCTGGCTGACTTGACTTATTTTTACTACGTAGCCGAATAGTCAGTCCTCTTGCTACGCGGGGATGGCTCGAATGGGATTTGATGCCCGGTCCTGTCGAGTGGAACCGGCGTCGTTTATCACATACACCACCGCTCACCGATTTTGTAGGATTAGCCTGTATAAAAGGCAGGCAACAGACGATGGTAAAACATATGTAGATTGTAGGTAAGCATTAAACTCCTTTCACCGATCATGTAGTAACTGCTGACAGTACGAATATCAATAACGTAACAGTAAACGAAACTTTTGAAAACAGGAGTGAAAACTTTTTCATTTTTACGAACTGTTTAATTTCGGGAAATTTTCAAACAAGCAATATTGAAACGAAAAACCCGATGAAAAAAATGGACCGCAGAAAATTGTCCCATATCCCAAGCCGTGTCATCATGTTCTATTATTCACATTACATTTATTACATTACTTACACTGGAATGGTGTTACACAATCGTTCCACACTTAATCTAATTTACAGACAGGACTTTTTTTAAATTCAGCTCATTGTGATGCGATTCTGCCGATCTTGCCCATTCAATCCGATTGTGTAATCAAATCAAATGAAATCTCCGTAGGATTAACGAAGAAAATAAATGTAATTCATTTTGCTTACCAAACTCCCACTTTTCAGTCGCCACACTATGCAGTGCTTATCAACGGGCGCTTTTTTCTCCAACCCGAAGAATTATCGTTGGCAATTTCAGCGGAACTGATAATGAAGCGCAACGGCAAATGGGGATAGTAAAGCAGAGAAAACTCTTTGCACGAATTTACCGATTACAGTGCAATCTTCTCAAGGATAACTGTCGCTGATCGGCGATTCACACCGTTCGTGGAAAATCGGGTTTTTTTTACAAGGTATTTGTCTGTTTTTCTGCATCTCGCTGGTTTGTACACTTTGTTGCGAGCGACAATCGTCTGTACACAGCTTCTGTCGTCTTTGGGATAATCTCGGTGATTGAGGAAAATTGAATCGGAGATAGCAAACATTTATCTAATTATCAATTCTCTTTTACCGAAGGAAAAACATTATAGCGATACTTTCTACCATCAAGCACGGGTTTCAGCTGATAAGTGAAGTGGGTGAAGCGAAGGATAATGCTTTGCGGACAGGGAACGGTACAAAACATTAGGCTGACAGTGATGGAATGATGCTTTTAATGAAATTAAAAGTAGAAGAAATGTTACGTTCAAAATTATATCAATTCATATCTTTTTACAAGGGATTTATAAAACAATTTATTCTAATAAAGAAATGAGTTATGTAATCTCAGATGAAATGAACATATTTATTTTAATTTAAAATAGTTACATTTGTCTCTTTCACTACAATTTAATATCATCGGTTAATGTTTTATTGCGAATTATATATGCATTTAACTCCTGAACTATCTTGAAACCAGTTTATTTTTAATAGTAACTTTTTAGAAAACAATTTCAAAACCACTGAACAATGTGTCCACAATTTATTTATCCTTCTTTTTTTGAATTTATGTATTCGTTGTCCTCATTTTATTTTCTTGAAATTGAGCAAAGGAAACAATTTTTAGCCACTGGAAACTACCTTGACACATATTGCAATTCAGCTATAATTTATGGCTAAAGTGAAAGTAGTGATTCGAAAAAAACTATTCTGTTAAATCGCACTTACAGGAATTTTGATAATTTTCGTGCAATGACAACCAAACATGGCATCAATATTTGTATCATGGATTGTAAGGAGTCACTTTTGATTAGTAGGATGAGTCTATAAATTTCACGATAGTTCACTAGATGCGAAAGACTAATATTGATTTTACACTACAAATAAATGATAACAAAAAACTTTCATCAAGCAAAGAACACTCCCAATGATTTTATTTCGTCTCATATACGCAACATTGCTATTCACCAAACCGTTATCATGATGGATATCGTCCGCTCTTGGCATTCACCGCGTGCCTTATGAAATTTGCAAAAGAACATATAGGCCAACAGTGAAAACCAGGAGAAAAACGTGCGAGCACACCACAGGGGCTGTAGCGAGCAGTCTGCGAGTGCTCGTATTTAGACTAGACCGTAACTCTAATCAACAAAACCGTCGTAAACCGATCGAAGAAACACGTGACACCGGAGACCTTACTTACCTCGCTGTGAATGATGGGACGTGTGAGGGTGAGAGACTCCCTTCGATGCGACATCTCTTCTTTTTTTTCGCCAGCTAAATGATGCGATTCCATCTGCAGTGGTCTGCCGCTGGGGGTTGCCTGTGAAAACGGTTAAACCAAAAAACACGAGTACTAACAAATCAAAACCACTAAACGGTAGCGCACCGAAAACAAACTTCGACAGTTAGCCATTGGAAATGGAAAGAAGAAAACAACAAAGCGTAGGCTTAAAAACTCGGAGTCTCCTAAAAGTGGATGAAGTAGATGGCAAGCAAAAAATGGCAGAAATGAAATCGGAATAAGGGCATCGTAAGGTACACTCATACACATGCTCGCGAACGTCGCACGGTCGCGTGGTTACTTGCAGTCACTTATTTTCCCACCCTCACACTGGGTACCAGGGTCATTTACCACCGAGCCCGAATGTGAATGTGCAATGGAGCTCGCGCTACAAATACGTGCTGCTACCGTTTCCCGCGTGTGCTACCGTTCGAAGTCACTTATCTATGTGTCGTTCTATTGCCTGCCTTTCGAGCTGTCTGTGGTTAGGCACTTCTGTACGAGCTGCACACGAAGGCTTCACCTTCGCCAGAACAGCCAGACGGCAGGCGACGAACAGTTAAGATTAGACTCACTCTCCATCTTCAAACCGCCGCTCCCCGACCCATTCGCTCAGTCTGGCACAGGACGGTAGCAGCCACGGTAGTCGATTGTCTTCACAAGCCGGCAACGAAACGGCATTACTGTTAAGGATTGCGAACAGTCAATAAAAATAGTGCCCGTTCTTTTTTCGGGAAAGGTACCACCGTTCCATGCCACAACGGTATCGTCGATTTAGCGACTGGAGAACAGTTGGAAAGGAACTTGCGACACGACACGATTCCGTGTAGCGATTACCTGGTTTACGAAGTCACTCGATAGGTCACTACCGGCACGGTTCCGGATAAGACAGAGGAGAGGAGAAAGAGAGAGAGAGCAGGGTGGTTCTGGTGAGTTGTTTTAGGGGAACTTCCAAGTGTACCATATATGTGGCATCGATTAAACAAACAAATTTATGCGCCAACTCCAGCAACTTTGGTGTCGGTGAGTATTCCGTATAGCTTGAATAATCTTCACGCAGTGAAGGATTGAAAGTATGGAAGGTTTCTTTGGCTGTTTTTGTTAGTGAACCGAAGTCACTGTCAGTTTAGTTCAACAACCTTTACCTCGGTAGAAGACGGGATTATTCGCTTGTAATGAATACCTTGACAGATGTTGCGAATAACGAAGATATTCTTTTAGATTTCTTGGTCTTTTTACATAATACTGCAAGAGTCTCTCGGTTTCTTGATACTGGACAATTAAAACAAATAGAATCGGTTATAAATTGTATTGATATCAATTCTCACGCATTTAGACAATGTGAATCCGTAAAAAAAATCAAATACCATCCAGTTCTAATGAACTCCAACAAAGTTTCACCTAAAAGTCGTAGTCTTCACACAAACTGGTATCTTAAACATAACTCTTAAAAACACACATAAACCCTACCTTCACTAATGTCTTTTCACACCAAGGCCAATGCCCTCTTTTCTCATTTCTTCTCATAAGGTAGCCCCTTAGAAAGCAAAATTCGGTTACAACAAAATGTAGCAACTTTTGTTCCATATTCAATGTGCCTACTACTACTTCGAAGACTCCCCTGTCCTGGTCGGTATAAGCAACGAACCCCTTCTTTAACAGGCAGCGATGAAATATATTCCAATATAAAACAGTGTATAATTAAATTCCGTCCGTGTTGTTTTCTGTTCTCTCCTTAATCCCCGCTGTTTCGATGAGTTCCGATCCCTCGATGACGCGTCGTTCGCGTTTATGGAGGGTTTTCGCGATCAACGCTGTTATGTACGCTCTACGGCACATATCCAAAAAAGGACTCAAATAATAAAAATTGAAAAATTGAATTGAAGGGAAAGTATTTTCAACAAGCGATCGTGTCATAAGAATCGGAACGAATAGAACCACCGTATGTAATAAGAGAAACTCCCAAATGCAACCTACATATGCCTGGATGTTCCAAATGTCCTGGATGCAGTTTTTATCCATCTGTGTGCGATCCCCTTCCCAACAACGCACCATCTGTTTCTGGTCCAGGTTGCGTTTGTCGCAAAACCGTATCACAACCACACAACCTTTTGTGCACAATGCGGCGGGTTAGGCTGAGATTCTGGCTAGTTACAGTCCTGCAAGGCCGCTAAGGACGGTGAACAACGGCAACCCAAAAATATGTGTAGGGTACAGTACAAATCCGGAGCGAAAGTGAAAAACGAATCGGTTACGGTAGCGTAAACAGGAACGCAATAGGGTAAGGAACATGATAGGTAAGGCAAAAAAATTCCTCGTCGAAAAAAAAGGAACGGTCCCTCGGGAAAGGAATTCCCTATTTGATGCGTGCGTACGTGTGTGTGCAGGTCTGTCTGCATGTATGTTTAATTCTCCCTTTTTATATTGTATCGTTGCAGCAATATGCATCGTTGATCCTGCAGCGACACAGCTGCCGATCTTTCCTTTCATCTGTTCCACCCTTCAGGCTCTTACCCCTCTCAGCGGCTTATGATCGACCTTGGAAAGGACACTAGTTTCTGTCCCATTGCGATATCGGGATTGGCAATGCAATATATGCGTGTACATCGTTTCATGTCCGTTTTTTTCCTCCCCCTTTCTGATGTATGTTCCCTCCAACGGTGCTTTGATTCTTTCCCCCTTGTTGTCCTGATCCCTTAACACATCGCTCTGCTAACCAGTCGTAGGGAGATGCAACCGTATGGTATGTGTGTTGAGATTAGGATTTTTAATATATTTTTTCTACTAGGATAACGGTTGGTTAAAGCGAAACGCGTTCAAATATTCGTTTAGCGTAAAAAAAGGAATGCAAGCAATTGTCCATCCTTAGTGGCTTCTCTTTTTCACTCAATCATCGCTACGATGTACGGAGATGATTTTAATCCACACATCAACGCTGTGTGCCGTGGAAAAGCTGCATCCTTTTATAGTTGCTTCGATACACCGTTTGATAAATGAGAAACGGTATGAGCATCGTTTGCAATTTCTAATTTGAAACGCACCGTGCAAACTTCATCCGAGGGATTGAAATGAGATGAAGGATTTGGTTTTAATTTGATGAAATTGAAATTGTTTCGTAGGGTTATATATCTTGGCCACAGGGAAAAGGGATAGATGAACGGCTACACAACCATCCAAATACTCTTTCACATCAATCAAAAAGGGCAAGGGAAATTTCGACGAATTTTATGCTTGAAAAATTAAAATCTGAAAATTTAAAAGCATGTCTTTGATGTTTGTATATCAAATTAAGCCAGATTGATCCAGTGAAATTAATTCAATGTTTAGTCTATTTTTAGTTACTAATCTGAAGAAAGTGAATCTAACGATCATTTGCTTTATAACAATTCGTCTATTGATACCTTGTTACCTGATGGATACCATTGATACACTAAGAAGGTATCATTTATTTATCAAGCTAATTTCTGGACTCTATCTTATTGAACATAGCGACCGTCCTATATATTACATATTTTAATTTTCAAAATATGTTATAAACAAAATTACGTTGGAGAATCTCCCAAGAACAACCGAGCGACTTTTTGGGTTACAACAACAAAACGAACGATTTCAACGTAATTTTTTACACTAAACAGTGCATTCGTAAGTATGTTATTTATAACAGTTTAGTAATATACTATTGAATTTATCTCGAATCCTCGTGCAAAACCGTTTATGGCAAAAGGTTTTGGAGTCGACTTTCTCATTTGGTCGTAAGGTATTTATCATTTTATGCGAATTTACGAATTTTATGCGAATGTATGTCGAATCAGGGTGCATAATTGTTAATACACCAACATTATAAAATCGACTTTTTTTCGTACTCGTTTGAAAATGCATTTAACATTTTCAGGCGATTTTTTAAAAGTAAATATTTTTTAACCTCACCTGTGTACCTGTGTACCTCAGGGATTACCAATAAGTGTACGAAAAAAAACTTTTCATTTCTATTAACCATTTCAATTAAAACTTTGGCAACTGTTTTTTTCAAGTTTTCTTTTTCCTAGATAATCCGAATACAGCTGCAAACAACAACCCAACTAGGAGCGAACTAAGCCGCCTTGATTGGCAGAACTACCGGAGCTTTCCATTTAAAACAAAAGCTAAAATCGATGTACAACCAGAAGGGACGTGGAGCGTAACGACGGTGAGACGAGGAACGCCAAACAACCTCCAACCTAGTAGTGCCACGTGCTTTGCTTGGTCGATTGGCTGCTTTCGTTGTCTCGTCCCCATCATCCTCGATGTAGCACCGGCACCGGCACCGGCTGTGTGGCCATTAACTTTAGCCTGAACGGTAGCACTAAAAGACCATGCTATGACTAATCCACCCGAGAGGGGATGGTGCGCCATCGAGGAGCCACGATTGTCGCAACGCTCTAGAAGCCGGTAAATCATCGAAACGATGTGTTTTACGAAGAAACTACTTCCATAATCTTCCCTGCTCGAAAATGGTGATAATTGGTCAACAGTTTTGTATGTTTATCCAAACACGATGGAAAGATGTACCGTTCGCTATACCCAAAACAGATCGATTTCTTTTAAAAATGGTCAATCCACAGCTTCAAATTCTAGTTTCACACTTATCGAGCACACATTTGAACACACGCGTTTTGTACGGAGCGGCCAATTTAACCCTAACCTCAACTCTGGAACTGTCAAACAAAACACCGGCGAAACGCACACGCGACAAAACCCGTATAAGGACTTCCGTCGTCCGACGGGGCACACAACAATATGACGATTGGTTTGCGCTGTACCGTAGGTCTTCAGCCTCCTGTCGCGATCCATCCCCTGACCTTACCGATCCTCATTCCCTCTATCTCTTTCTTGGCTATGCCTTTTGCGTGCGATTCTCCCGCTCTGGATGTATCCTTTGCGTGCGACAGACCATTCTATTTCCTTCGCTATTTGCGTGTTTCTCTTTTACTCCGGTTACACTCTTTTATTGTGCCCTTCGTTCGTTACTGTGCTGCTTTCTCAGTTCCTATCCGCCCTTTGACGTTTGTCCACGCGCTCTATACGCCGTACACACGCACACAGTCGTATTGCGCAAAACTGTACGCATGCAATTGGGCTTTTCCCTGGCTTGGAATATTTGAATGAAACTTCATGAAAGGCAATGTGCAATGTGCTGCAAAACACACACGAAACAACAACCGTACTCAATAAGTACCATACCCTGAGGACACACTAAATAAAAGCGAAGCTAGAATAGCACGAAACGTACACCGTCGTTCCCAGGATTAAATCACGGCGCTGAGTTTTCTGGATGAAACATTTGGGAAAACTACTGCCCAGGACGTGAACGAAAGTGGACAGCGAGGAGTGTTTACATCCGGTTCGTTCACTGTTATAGCGTGCCACGTGTCTGAGGAAGTGCTGCAGAAGTGCAGAGAGAGAGAGAGAAAAATAGCAAAGTTTGCCTGCTTTGGCCATAAACAACACAGCAAGGTTTAACCAACACTATTACTACTACTACTAACCTAAACTCCACCGACTAACAGCGGTCATTATGGGGTTCCACGTGGTGTTGGGCATGAAAGTGAAAGTGCCCAAAGCAAAAAGGCGATTTTCACTTGTGTTTATTTGTCCAGTTTCAGCGAACGGGATAAGGTTTCTCACCCCGAGAAAGGTTTCACCGGCATAAGACGCTGCGGGAATGCTTCGTGGGAAGCAGAGCATTAATTCTCCATAAAATTGACCAAACTATTGAACCACTTTTGACGTTGGTTTTACTTCGAGTAAGTTTTATTAGAAACATTTCTGAAAGGTTGAAATTGAATGAGGTAATGCTATGGGCGTTGCCTCGTAACATATGCAGAAAATGAAATGCAATTAAGATTAATGAAAGAATGAAAGAATATCACATGGATACGTTTCGATTCTCTGGAGGATATGCAATAACATAATGCAAAATATGTCATGTTGTTAGGCCCCTCATTCTAACGAGCAATGCCTAAAGTTAGGCAATCACTAACAAACATAAACTCTTAACGCAAATGGCTTTATTAGTTAGGCAGTTGATTTCATAAAATTTCCCATTATTTCAGTCGATACTTTTTTTTCTTGTCTATATTCTTGCTGTACTAAAATCATCGTATCTAGTCGCTTTGTTTGCCCATCGTATCTTAGCTGATTCTGCGTTTTGCCATAAGGATTAACAATCTGTCTACGTGATGCCCAAAATTGCACATTACGTTAAGTAAAACGAACGAATAAAATGGATGGTTATAAATATTGATAACGGTGTTATTACCTCTCACCCTTTGACGCAACAAAGATCGTGGGCATTTATTTGATGTAGTTACTTCGAATTTTCCATTTAGAAAGAGCGTAGTAAAATGTTCTTTCGGATGAAGCAATTTAAAGACCGGTCTACTAGTCCCGGAGGGCGCATGCATCCCATCCGCCAGGCAAACACAACGTCAAACAAATGATAAGTCAACAACAGACGGGTATGTTTAAAAAAAACAGTCAGGCCTGTATCGGATAACAGCCATCTTTGGAACGACCTCGGTCCTTAATCCCATCGTATCCCAACAAACCGGGGAAGCATTGGGAGGGACGAGTTGTTATACTCTCCCTAGATTTTTGTATCTGTTCACATTTGAGCCTACAAAAGGGGGTGGATATATTTTTGCCATTTATTTATTTTTATCCTCTTTGCTTAAAAAGGGGACACAGCACGCATACAGACCACTTCGAATGTGATGCTGCTTGCTTTTTAAGAGAAGATAGCTCTTATCGTCCTGTTTGCCAAAAATAAAATCGAACAGTTAAACCTATTTACCCGTCTGTGTGTGTGTATGGAATTGTTTATTTTGGTATGAGTGTATATATTTATGCCTATATGGCCTCATCATCCTTTGCAAAAGAGCTGGGCAAACTAGTTCAACTTGCGTATACATCGTGACTGGTAGCGAAGGGTGAGCTGCTGGTTGTTCTACTTTTACTGACAACGTTCAAAACACATGCTACTTTTGGAAGGGAAACATGTTGAGTTAAAAATGTCCCTGGAACATTTATTTTTTATTTTTTATATGTTCATATGCGAATCATAAGTTACTGCAATTATTTCACGCCACAAGCACACAAAACCCTCCATATAGAACATTATTCTAAAAGCATCAAAATGTCGAAAATTTATGATTTTTTTTGCCTCTTTCATGTAAGCAGTGACTAAGGTTCAAATTTTGTTAGCAAATTCATGCACAGTGAATCCATCCTAACCATACAGCATGATCATAAAATATGCGATGCTGAGTATATGTATACTTTTAACGTACCCGCCGGCCAATACCATTATCATGCCAAAAACGGATTCTGCTCCATAAAACCAAAACCATCAACCGTATGATTTACTTGGCAACAATTCCACCCCGACGGCACACTTTATGGCATCCAGTTCAAGCACTTTGCTTACCACAGCAAAAATAGAAAAAGCAACCGAACATATTAAAGCACGGAAGATAATGTATCTGCAAACGAACGAGCGGGGAGAGCGGTTGGTTTCGTCCCTCCGGGGGAGACGAGGTTCCAGCCGGCCTGGCGTCCATCGTTGGCGTCGGTTTGGGAAACATGAGAAGAAAAGCTAAATAAGGCTAACGAGGCTAACTTTTGCTAGATTGCTAGTTGCTGGTGCAGTAGGACACAAGGGTGATGATGGTGCGCTTATAGCCAGCTATCCATCCTCACACCAATTTCATTTCTTTCACTCCGGAAGCTGGCAAACTTCACTGGAGACACCCCTTTTGCCGAAAGATGAGTTTACCCTGCTGTGGTTCAACCGCACCATAGAGAATATCATGGGGAGCATGAGGCCTTCCAATTTAGGACCATTCAGATAATTTTACTTTCCACTTCTTCGATTGTCGAAGCAAAAACTTTGTCTAGACAATGTCTGAAATGAAAAGAACGGTATGCCGTAATGGTATCCGCAACGTCGATTGGATGGCGCCATCGTAAGCTTCCGTCGGAAAAAGCAACTTCATTGAGCAACGTGCCCGTATAGTGAAACAGTCGACCAGTATTCTGCAGACGAGCAAGCACGCAGCCAGTCAATAAGGATACGCATCGTATACGTACGCAGCTATATTGTTGTCACCAAATCGGTATGGAAATTGATTTGTTCGGCCAGGAATGGGCCGTGTATCTTGTCGCCAACGAGACGGCTATGACGCATCGGGCATTGTTTTCTGTTCTCATTTTTGCCGGTAGCTTGTCATGCTTGTCCTTCGTTTCGTTTATAGAATAATCAATGTTCAAGCTCTTATTGAATTTGTGGTACCACCATCCGCTGTTTGAGCCGAGGGAATATTTTTGTGCCTACCAGTACCTCTACTGGTTTGATGTTCATAGAATGAGCATAGGACGGACTATTGTTACAGCATAACACAATAATCCTTCTTCTCATTTACGTTTTCATACATTTCAATCTCTCCAATCGATACACTTTGCTGTCGTCAGTGTACTAGCACATGGCAAAAATTATGTCTAGTTGGATGAGTATTTGTGTACTTTGTACTACCAGTAAGGCTGTCCTGAGCTATTATAGCATATGATATATAAAACTATTGGAGCTTTTGATAGTTGCTTCAGTCAAAACCATGATTACATACTATTTGCATCCCTTCTTAATGTATTAATATTATTGATAAACCCGTGAGACTGCACCATCTGCATCGCAAGAGGGAACACATTGAGGGAGTATTCGGGTACAAAAGATATCCCTCCGAATGTAATCCCCTTTCGTGCTTCATTGACATCCGACAACAACGCTCGCATCCGATATGCGTCCATTATTAATTTGGTGCTCTGCATCCAGGATGCTGACGCTAATACGAGCCATCATTAATCAAAGTCTCACCACCGTGACTGAACGGCGGACATAATTATCAGTGGGGTTGTAATTCAAAATTACAGATTACGCTAAAGTGTTGCTAAACTGGAAATTACAGGGCTCGTCCTAGTACGTACGATTCGCGTGTACTCTGAACGTTGTTGAATTTTGGTAAAATATTGTAAGAATTTCTAGTCACTGTATTTTGAAATGTTTTTCCAGTTACAGTGCAGTTAAGATCTGCTCACCAGAAACATGTTTTCCCACCGAAAAAAAGAGAAAATCATTATTTGTTTCACATTATCAGTAGCACCCAGGGCCGTATGCATTCAAAATGTCAGCCGCAAGGAGAACAAAACAGCAAATCTTCCTCCTTCGACACAAAGACCTATTGTCGGGGCACGTGCATCGGCTATTTGAATGAGATGAAACTGCGTGCGCAACGAATAGGGAAAATCTTTATCGGCACGTGCGGATACATCATTTTCATTCGAGCACTGTTGAGAAATCCTGAGGCTACGGTCCATTTGTCCGCTTTAGGCATCGCTGGAAGAGAATGCCGCTGGCAGTTGTAGGGGTTTGGGCCCAGATCTAGGCATTGGGTGCTGCCATTTTGATATGGTTGACTTGTACTAGCCAAAGTCTAATTTTCCAAACCGTTACACAGAGTTGGCTACTTCGTGGTAGCTGTAATGGCGTGCACGGTTATATTTTGTGAAATGTGGCAAATCAGAAATATTGGTGTGTTGGCGCCAAGTATTACGATTATGGCGTAATTATGCGGTAACCCAGACGAAGGAGAGTTATGATTGGAAATGTGTATATTAACACATCAACGAAACTCTGGCAGGGATGTACCTAGGGATTGCAGAGTGTTTAATCATGATTTGTTAAGCCCAGCGGTATATTTTTTAATGCCATATTCTTATTTCATAACACATAAATTCATGTAGCATAAATTTAATCATAGTATGAAATAATTGTAACAGCACTGTATTTAAAAAGTAAGAGGTAAAAAATGAATAGTACTTACCATTTTTATGTAAAACGGTCTATAAAAATCACCTTACTGTCTGGACTTACAGGATACGATCAGGTTGTAGACCCCGTCGGTGTTGCAGGACGTTCCGAGTGCTTGACTTATAACCTCGGATTATCTCAAATATAACATAACTGCACGACACACATAGTAGGCTACGAAATCTAACAGTACACTATTCTAGCGCAACAACAAATAACATCGACAACATCGGTGCTAGCAAGTTAGTGAATTGAGAGATGAAACTGAAGGATTAAACAGATTAACGGAAAATAAGGTGAACTTTTCTTTTGTGGACGTATAACGCACGTCAAAGGAAAGTGTTTTCAGTGTTAATTGGTAGAGAAGCGAAATTTTAAGCAATTGTGTTGGTTGTTTTGCTAACAGCTGTGTATGAGTGTGTTTTCTCGATCGTGCACTTACAATCGGTACGAGTAGGGGCTTGGAAAAACAGCTACTAAAACGAAATGAAAATGGAAAGTAAATTGATAAAAAAAGATGAAAACCCAAAACACTTAACAAGACACACAAACATTAAATTAGGAACAAAATAGACGATGATAACACTCAGTATAACAGTCAAGCATATACTCCCCCTAACGCATAACCTTTCAAATTTCACCACTTTGCTAGTGGAGCACTTGCACACGAAAACAAACCAAAAAAACGAGTGAAGAAAATCGAAAGTAACAACTCATACGGAGATTGATATCGTTATGTTTCGTATATCATTCTCCAGCACAGAAGAACGGCAAACTCGTGTCTATTCTAGCGACATAAATGTTGCTTCTGTTACCTGTACGGATCGATACGTGGCGGCCATTTTGTGCCATCGTGCTCAACCGTGATCAAATAGGACGAGTGAGTGAGAAGCTTCCAGGGAAAACCCTGTCGCACAGTATGAGAAAAAAAAACAAACAGGGCGACGGCTAGGTACTACATCCTCGAAAAGGGATGAAAAGAGTAAACCATAGTAGGCAAAACTAAGAGAAATGGCGAAACGCAGATGAACGATGACGCATCGTTTCACAGATGATGGTTGCGATTCTGGATGGGAATGCTGGGAAAGGTTAGTAAAGTAGCGTAATTATTACGACCATTGTCTAATTTGGATTTCATCGCAGATGACAGGTAAGTTGGACAGCGAAAGACTCTTCTTGTCTGTACCAAAATGGGTCATACAACACACTTTCTAGCACACTGTACACTAAACGCGCTAAGAAGGCGCGACGGCACCTCACAAACTGTTCCTCCTTCCGAGATGTATGCAGACTGTTCTCGAACATGGCGGTCGCTAAAGAAGCAAAACACTCACTTGTCTGTACGCCAGTGCTCACTTTGCTTTGTGTTTCGGCTACTGCAACCGAGCTGAACGCTCTCCGGCTACCATGGATACGATGTTGCGATGGATGAATGAAGGGCTTGAACGTACTGCTGCAACCACGGACACACTGTGTGACACAAACTCGGAAAAGCACAAGAAATTCGAAAGCAAATGATTGGTTTTTGGCGCGACAAGTTGGTTAACACGAGCAAATAAAACAAAAACTCCAACAACCGCGTACAAAATAGTGGCGCAACAACTGTCGACACTGTCCGGTGCACGGTCCGGCGGTACACGGTGTTCTGTCACCCAACGATCGGACCTGTGCAAGCCCGGTTAGCTTAACAACCGAGTGGCGGCAGAAGACTGAAGGTCTTCTTGGTCCAAAGTTTCAGCTTTGCGCGCCATCGACCATTGCGCTAGCTATCGGAGCACGAGTGCCGTTCGGTGCTCGGCGTTCCCGACGAAGCGCAGCGGGCAGTGTCCGGGACTCCGGTGCTTAGCATACTGACGAAGATGTATGACTTCGACCAGTGCACCGGGTCCGGGCTAAACAGGCGCTGTTGTCCCGTAGTAGATAAGGAACGGCGTGCCTTCTCTCAATGTGCCATCTCGTTTGTTTCGGCTATCGGACTCGAACGTACCCATCTCTTTCCCTACCGAAAATCCTTTGTGTCGTTCGGTTGACACGGAAGGAGCAACCGGAGGGCCGGAGTATGACGCTCGCTTGTGGAGCACTGTCCGGGACTTTTATCCCCTTCACCGATACGAAGGGACGACGTCCTCTCGAGCTGGAATGGCTCTGTGCAACGTTCAAGGGCCTGAGACAAGTGCTCTCTACACACCGCTACCGGAACAACCCATCAACGTTGGGCGCTGTCTCGCTCTTGAATACCACCGCTTCCCTCGTCCCCTTCAGCACTTATGTGTCATCCCGTGCCCGTGACCTCCCCTACCCGGTCCCGGTGCTGCCCACACTGTGCCCCAGAAATACTCACTGCGTACCGTAGCGGTTCCCTGCAATCGTGCCAAAACTAGGGGATGATGTCCTATCCTCTTCTCGCTACCACTTGCCCTTTCCTGCACCTGTCTGTGCACCTGTGTGTGCACCGTACCAACCGGGACCGATGGTTGGGCCCAAGCGCGAGAGCACCACGAAAGCGTCGAGCTTTTCCAGTTGACGCCTAAAAGTCTACTATGGTTCGACGTCGGCCGACCGAGTAGCAGCAACCCCGGGACACAGTGACGAGCGACCACGTTTCGGGATGCTGCAAAAAAGGACCGGTGGCCCGTTCTGGTGGGTCGAGCGAGAGCGAGCACGGTGCTGATGTACACCAACACAAACACGGGGCCCATACCGGAGCGTGTCCGTCTTAGGCTGGGTTGCGTGCAAAGAAGTGAGACAGCGCTCGCGCTTTTCCTCCATAGGATGGTCTGCGCGCGCAGGAGGCCAACTCCCCGGCGTACGAGATGAAAATGGTTTCCTTTGCGTACTACACACCCAACCCCTGGACCCTTTTGGCCTTCGAGGTGGGATGCTCGTATTATATGCTCCTGTACTAACATCGGATCGTTCAACTGTGTGTGAGGCAGTGTGCGCGCGCGAATGTCTGTTATGTATAATTCATTGATGCGTGAGACAGGTGGCCGGGACCGGGACGGAGGAAAGGACACGCATTACGGGAGTAAGGCCCGGAGTCTGCGAGCGACAATATACGTCCAGGCAGTTGGTCCCTGTAATCCTGCTGCTGGATAGATGGTAGTATTGGTATCGTCCACCATCCCGGGGAGTGGTGAGTTTTAAGTACGTGTTGGTTCGCTGCGCAGCCATCGGTTCGATGCGGTACGGATTCTGGTCCGAATTGCGCCTCCAACCGAACACGTCCTGGATGCTGCTTCCAACTCCTCTCTCCCAGACTATTTTAGGGAGGGAATGTTTTCGGTCGATAATTTCAATACCCCAAACCCTGCGAAGGTTCGTTTTCGGCCAGAAATGACGCTTATTTTTGAAGGAGAGAAGGAGAGAGAGACACACATACATATAAAGAACGTCCCGCAAGGGTCGTGATGCGTGCAGTTGGGAATGTGGTTGGAAGGATGCTTCTGGTACGTGTCAAATTGAAGAAACGTAGATGTGTACCACACACGCGTACGCACACCAATGCCTCGGGATATCATCAGCTTTACTCAATGTTCTTTCCAGCGTGGTTTTCTACGGTTTTGCGGTTGCCTACTGGTTGGTGGGGAAATGGCATAACTGGGGATGCTGGAGGATATCCACCCTCTCAAACAATCGGCCCACCAAAAACCGCACACACACACACATATACGCACGCTTAGCAGACAACAGCGGATACGTGTCCCGGAGACCGGAGTACACTTGTATCAGAATTAGTGTCCCCGTTTTCAGGATTCTGTTCTAGGAGTTGTTTTTTCGTCTTCTTTTTTCTTCATCACTCCCTTCCAAAACACGGGTGGGTACGTGTTCCGCATTACTGGACTCTCCCTCCCGTATCAAGAATGCCCGGGAGGCCACAAAGAAGAAGAAGCAGAAGAAGGCGAAAACAACAAGCTCACTTCCGTCTTTCCGTTCATCTCCGGCTGCTCAAGAACTGGGCAAATCTTTCGTGATTTCGTGCGAGTGAAGCTTTATCCAGTTTAGCACGCAATCTATTGTTAGCAGGCATCCTTTTCTTTTTTTTTGTTTGGCTTGTAAGGGATAAGATAAGGGTACCTGTTGGGTTGACGGTCCCGTGTTCGGGCTTGTGATGTTGTCCCGGGACACAGGAAGAGATTTCCAACAGGCTGCTCGTTACGCACAAATAACGAAGCCTAAAATCAACAGTCGCAACCGTTCCCTCCTGTGTTGGACCGTCCTCCGTTCGTGTGAACCCGAACTACTGTGGAGCCAGGTTACGCGCACACCCACCGAACCCTACACGCCCGGATCGGGGACTTATCCCTCTTTTCTAGGGCATCTCCTGCTGTCCTGTGTGTGACCGTGCTATTAAAGGCACGAAAACGATGATGATTCGAACTAGATTCGCTCCCGTTGACTCTGCTGTGCTACTGTTTGGTGTGCATTGGAACCGTGTGAATGTTTGTACGTGTGTGTTTGCATGTGTGTACTTTAGGTGTTAGTTCTCATCCTTCCTAGTATGCATACACCCACATGCACACAAACAGTGGTCAGAATTGAGAAAAATCCGGGAGCTGGCGCGTAGTGTGGAAAATCTTTCCCATTTTTCACATTGCAAAGCTCGCTCGCCCCATGCTGTTCCATGCCGTAGCTTATGGATATTTGTTTTCACTAAGCAAAAGCCATTCTTTCGCACAAGCTTGTCTCTATGTGTGTGACGCTCCCGTGGGGGCTCGAGATGTAGGGGCCCGTGTTTCGTTCGTTCCGTTACAAATGGTGAATCTTTCCGGGCAGATGTGTCCCCTCTTGCCGTAATGTCGTTCGTTTTATTTTGTTTTTATTTCTCGACGAATGTGCGGGATGAGCGGTGCAGGATGGTGGAATTCCTGAACATCCTATCCCTGTTCGAACCTTAATGCCTTCACACAGCACAACACCCGTTCGTCGTACGAGCCGACCGCGGTTGATGCGCGTTAGCTGATGATGTTGCCCAGCTTTACCCCAGCTTCATACCTCCCGAGCCTGGTTTTATCGCCTTCAATTCATTGCTTGTACATTGATAAATTATTCTGGTTTCAGACGACGGAAATGGAAATGGAAGCGGTGTAACAGTTTCCTTTCATCCTAAATTGGATTGAAACGCATCAAAACGTGCACAGACAATCACCTATGTAAATGATGTTTGGAGGGTTAGTATTGTCACAAAATCTATCCGGTGACGGGATAAGCAACGGAGAATTCCTCATTCCCGTAAGGAAAGCACCCAAAATCAATTTGTATTCGTTTTTGACAAACAAAACATTACAAACCATATCGCACATTGATGTGTAGCAGCGACGATTTTTCAATGATTGCGAATTAGAAACGGTTCCGTAAAGTGACCAAACAGTGAAAGTGGTCAATGTTTTCGTTCAGCAGTGCGAAAGCTCATACTTACCCCGGTAGATTCCTGAATAGACGGTGTCCTTTAAAAAAACAATCTTTTCGAAGCGCATGCTCCAACAGATCAGTGGTACTCGGCAACCTCCTACACAGTTTTATTCGAAAACACTACGTGCCACAGTACACACACATGATACAGACGATGGGAGTATTGTATACGGTACCATAAAATGCTTTTTAACCTAGTTGAATCGTAATTAAAATTTATTGTCCACTACAATTGAACACTTCTTGAAGTACACGAAACAGGAAACAAATGTTTGACAGTTGTAAACATACCGAGGCGAAACCGTCGAGCGAAAATTTTACATTGCAATAACCTTGGTTAACATGATTTCGCAAAGGTCGAATGTTTTGTAAAATACAGTGCATTACAAATTTTGACCTGATTTGCGCATGCTTACAGTACTTTTTCAACTGTATGTTCTTAGTGTATGAACTTATCAAAAGGTTCGATCGATCGATCTACTCTTTGTTTGGCATATATTTCAACTAATAATTTCCGTTTCAAATTCTGCTTTTTTGATTTATTAAAACAACACCTCCGAAAATCAATAGACTGGCAGCCTTTTCCCGTCGAACAGTCTTTTTCAATACTATCACCAAATCCTCGGTCCGTGTGCTAGGCTGTTCCGTCAATTCTTTTAGATTGGTACGCAATGATAGCAATGAGTTTGAGAAACTTCCAGTCGCATCATCAGTAGTGGCCGACGTTGCAACCGTTCCAGGCGAATGCGATTACTTGTGCCGAAGGAAAATGAAGAAGTTGTCTTATATATTTTTAGCGCTTTTCGTTGGTGTGTCCTGAGCAGTCGCGGCATCCGGGACATTTTCGGGAACTGCTAGGCTGCAATCTGAGCTAATTCCAATGAGACGCAAATAATGCTTGGTTGTTCTCCGTTTGAATTTCGTCCTCACGATTTATTTTTTAACAATACTACTCCAAGACGGTTTAGTGATGACATCATTGTAGTAATCGTTCGCTTTAATTGTGTATAGTTTCAAGGACAGTATGGCGATCTTATTCATACTGTCCCAACCTGCCGGTATCAGCACCGTATCCTTCTCAACGATCTGGGCGGACGAGCGAAATGGTAAACCATGCATCCGATGCGTAAGGTATTGGTACAGTAGATCGCAGTTCTTGCCCTCCTTCGCATTGGTGTAGAAAAGTGAGGCTCCGTACATTAAACAAAACCGTCGTATACTTTGCTGCATGAAGGCAAAATGCTCACTCCGAAAGTCGTACTCCTTGTCAAGCGTTATCATGTAATCGGTCTTGGTAACGACGATGATCACATCAAGGCCTAGATTGTTCGTAAGGACACCTTTCGGTAACGGTAATGCGTTAAACTTACCCTTGGTTGGTGATCCGGTATCGATCGTTTGCCAATAGTTCTGCCAAGCCGTCGTTAAGCGTAGGTGACATCGATATTTTTCCTCTGGCGCTATCTTTAGCGTTGCGACGTGTTCAGTCAGTATCTTCATCCAGTGCTGCAGCTGATCCATCCACATCCAGGGTGTTGCCATCGAGATGGTAAGTATGACAAGCGTGTCTGAGAAGATTCGATCGTCTAGGGCAAATATGAGCCGTTTTTGGTATACTGGATCGCCATCTAGAATCCAAACATCCAGACGCGAGACATCATCTTGTTGTTTGTCCGGCACGTTGATGTAGGCATACTCGATACCGAAAGCGTGGTATGGAACCCTGACGCCATGCAGTTTGGCGATGAGGGATGTTTTGCCGCTCGCATTATCACCCAGCACCAGCACCGATTTGTTCCTCGACGGCGTGGTATCGCACCTTTTTTTCGCTTCGCTGAAGATAGAGTCGATCATTCGGGGAGTCGGGTATTCTGTGCAATTAGGATCTCTGTAAAATTTGGAGGAGTGTACATTAGGATTAGAAATCTGTTAAATTCGGATCGCCCGGGCGCGATCGAGGAAACATACGATTGTTTCCCAAAAACTTTGAGAGTTGTAGACAACAAATGGTGTAGGGTTTCCTTGTGAAAGGGATTTTGCAATTACCTACTTTGCAACACTTGAATTTCAAATGATTTTTACCTACCTACGCCCTTGAAGATGGATTTAATGTGAACATTGACAGTTCCGACAGCTACATACGTAGGTGTTTGTATGACCACTGAGCTGCTTTTTACCTCAGCATTAGGTGTTTTACATGACGCAGAATAATTTCAAGCCCTAGACATTTGTAAAAAAAGACAATCTTAAAGCATAATGCTGCAGCATTATTCAAGATGAGGGTGAATTGAAAACAATAACACCTCTGGCACATTTCTCACGCATGAATGCTTGTCCACGGGTTCGTTTCATTCGCTAATGTGTACCGAAGCGTCGACGGGAGACACATTTGTGCAGTTTAAGCATCAGTAAACCAAGGACCAAAGCGGAACGGAACCAGTATAGCGAGGTTTTGAGATAAACAAAAAAATCTGAATAAATAAAAAGGTCCTGTTTGTTAAACAGCGGGCCGGATGGGACTCGTGCTCCATAAGGTGAGTTTTGACACCGCTTCCGACGTCGCCAGTGGGCCAACGTTACGTAAATGTGTCACCCGGGCCAAGCAGTACGCCCGTGTATGTGTGTGTGTGTATGTACGTATGCAGGAATGTCCTTAAGGTAAGACAAAAAGAGACTCCCAGCATTTATGGATGCCCAGCAGCAGGGAGTGCGACTGGGGAACTCAAAGCAACGTAAGTGCACACCCGTGATGAAGCTGATGAGTCTGATCAACATACATTTCGTGTCATGTTGCCTGTCAGAATAAATGAATAATTTATGGTGATTTTTTTTCCTTCGCTCACTTTTAGCTCCCTTTTGCACTCTCCAGCGGTGGGTTGTTCTTTGCTTACCGGCCGTGCCCTCCCGAAAGGGAATGGAAGGTGACAAACGATGCTTCTCCACATGCCGGTAGAACCATCCTGTCTTTCATCGTTAGCCTGTATAACATGGCTTTCAACCTGTGTCGCGCCTGTGAAAATGAACTGATCACGTGGCGATGGAGAGAAAGATGGAGCGAGAGAGAGACTAAAAGGACGCATTATGATCCGTGTTTCGCCATCCGTCAAGCATGATGGAGTGTGTGTGTGTGTGTGTGTGTGTGTTAGGTTTAGAATGTGGCCAAACGATACTACGAGGGGGATGTTCACCTCATGTCTACGTCTCCATGGTCTACTGCACTACTGCCTTGATGGGTGGGTGCTTGGAAGCTGTTGATTATTTCAGTCCCATCTTTGCCATCTTTGGACGTAACCTCGAATACAGCAGGAAGCACTGTGCCGAGCATGATAAAACACTCCCACAGTCAACATCTTGGGAGTACTCCACACCACCTACAGCGTGTCTCTTCCCTTGCATCTCTCGATCAATCTCCATTGGACCCTTTTGCGGGTGAGAAAGCATGGATCATGACTTTGATATGTCACCGTAGTTGAAACGCACTGGATCACGTGAAAGGTTGTCTGTGTGTGACTTATTTTTTTTGGGAGGGCAAAAGTCATTAAACCGATACCGGTGTCGGTCGCACCCCGCCACGTGTTTGATGATCCGATTTTGTTAAAGAACAGAAAAAAAACGGTAAGTGTGATCGTATGTACTTGCCGGATGGAGAGGATTAGTGATTCGCTTTCGGGGAGTATTGTTTGGGATACCTAAAAAAGGAAACGTTATGCAACAGTTGATAAGGAACACAGTATCTGTTTTACTTTTTTATGTCTATCGAGTTGTTCTTATGCAAAAAAATAAAATGAAAGCGTTATTTTGTCTTTGTACGATAAGTAAAAACAAGGCTTTTTTTCCTTTTTCTGCTTTTTCTTCTCATAGTATCGTTCCAAAGAAAACAAAAAAAGGAGTATAAACATAATTTTCTTTGCAGGCGTGAAAAAGCATGAAGGTAAACATGATTTCGTTAAAACAATGAATAATCAAATGAAATCAGTTTTTTCCTATCTACCGAATGGAGTAGATTATTTAAAAAACAATAATCTATTTCTGTCATGATTAATTTTCGTCTCTAACTCCTGAAAGTATGCAATTGCTTTAATGTTTTGTCTCATCATAAGCGCTAATTTCGCAAGTCCAAACCACTTCATCGATGCTAGCACTACATTGCATACATTTAGGCTCAACTGCAATCTACATACGGCCCAAAGCGATGAACCAGCAGTGTGCAGTAACGCACTTTATTCCGATTATTTATATTGGCCTTTGTAGCGAAACATAAAGCAAACCTCAACAGTAACTTTTTGATAAGCTTTCGTAACATAAAATTCAAATTCAACGTTCAGTTTATATGCAATTTTATTACCTTCTTCTCCATAAAAAAAGGGAAATGAAAAGTGAACAATATTCGATGAAAGCGCTATGAATAAATTTGCAACCAAACAGAAAGGAACCACCATCTTTCCATCTTTTTGCGATACATCCATGGCACATTCCTATCGATAAGTTTTTGGGTTTACGGTGTGTTTCGATACCGAAGATGTGCACAGCTTTCCACCGATTACACCGAGCATGGGTAAACTTTTTGCACTCACGATTTGCACCATACGGTTTTGCACACTACACGGGCTCACCAGACAGCAAGGGAAACGTGTAGGCTTTGATGAATGAACCCGGTTTTTATTGCGATTCTTTCACATTCCATCCCGAACGCCCACATAAAATCACCTGCAAACAACGGAAGAAGTGCCGAAAAAACAAGGGGATGTTTATTATGTTGTCCTGCCCTTCATCGATAAGCTCGCACACCCGGGGTCGTTATTAACTCTGGCTGCTAAATTATTCCTACCGGATCGTTTATCAGGCCCGACGGTAAGTCGCCGTTATCGTTCCACCCGGTTTGGGTCGTAAAAGATCGTGCAGGTCCGAACATCGACCGGTTTCAATGGTTCTGTCCGATTACGGAACGTGTGCCGCGTGAGGATGTCCCGTTTTTCGATGCTGCTGTGTCATGGCGCAGTGGACTAAAAATGCCATAACGATAATTTTGCTAAAGCCCGTCTTAAATTTGGCACCTTCCTTTGCATTCGGGCCGGAAGGATGTATGCACGCTGTGTTAAAATGTGTTTCACCGCTTGCAAGGAAATGCTGGATGAATTGGACGGCCCGCCCGGAAGGAGCTTCTTAAGCGCTGAATAAGAAGATGCCACCAGCTCTCGTAACGATCGTTTGGAGCAAAAGCAAATCGAGCGGCTTGTAAATGACTCTCTTACGTGAAGGTTTTCCACACAACATAAAGGGCGAAAAAAGGGGAAAAAGAAACTGAACATAATAAAGGTACGAAATATTTCAACACTCTCCACACCTGTATCATAGCTGCTGGGATGCTGGATGTCGGAAGGAGGACACACCGGAGGAGACATTTTGAAGTTCACCTGCGTCATGGTAACACATTTCGCGCCAGATGCTTCGGTATGCAGGCATCAAAAGCAAGATGAAGAAGAAAAAATTGCGGGAAAAAACAAGCAAGAACACAGGAGAAGATCATCAATTTATTTTCCATCAGCGCTTTCCATGGCCATCAATTGCACGGCAGCACATGAAGGTGCGGGAAGCTGGGACAGCTTTCGGAATGGTACCTTCCGAATCGATTCCACCTTTTATAAGCCTTCAGACAGGAATCGTACGACAGCAGCGACGGCGTCGACAACGCTGCTGAAAACAGCCAACGATGTCTCACAAGTCATTCATATTTTATTTTATTTTTGCTGTACAGTGCAGCAGCTTCCTTGCAAGATTTCACAAACGTGCAGGCCACAGTGCAGGGCAAACTATTTGCTTTTTACAATTTGAATTTGAATGTTGTACTCTTTTATCTGTTGTTGACCAAAATAATCGATAAGGAAATATATTTAAAAATTATTTTGTTGTTTTTTAACTTGTATTTCACAATATCTTTGTTATTTATGATATTTGAATTTCTTCATATTTATAATCTGTTTTATGTGTTTTTTGCAGTTTTATTTGTTTACTTGATTGATGTGGTCGTCTTTTCTTTATTTCTTTTCTTGTTGGATATGTTTCCTTTTTTCCTGTCCCATTTCGGTTTAATTTTATATTTTTAATCGTTTGTTTTGTTTTCCATGCTGTATATTTGATTTTTGATATTTTGAATGTATATTTTATAATTTTTTTGATGTTTTCCTAAGTGTTTAATGCATTTTTTATGTGTTCTCTTTAGTTTTTTATTCAATTGACGATTGAGTTTTAGAATAGGCAAAGTTTTTAAATAGGAAATAATTCTGTACTTTGAACGGTACTGTCCAACCTCGATATTTTTAAACATCTTTTAGTTGACTTAA
>CM028124.1:5522650-5556197 GCA_016254315.1 Anopheles parensis
TGTTCATCGGCAACTTGATCGGTCTGCGGCTATCGTGAGAACGAGTCGATCGAAGCGTCCATCGATCAGCTCGCAGGTCAACGTTTAGAGCAACCGCGTTCAAGGTTGCTTACACATCTTTTAGTTGACTTAAAAATTTGTAGATTTTCTTTTTTTATAGAGACTTGTAGTATTAGAACGTTGAAAAACTATTTTTTTTATTATATCTGTTTCTATTCAGAAATGTTTCTCTCTGTAAATGTTTGCCTGTTCTCATGGAAAAGAAATTTCTGCCTAAGTTTCGATTGTGACTGTACGTTCGCAAGGATTCTTTTGCACCGTCAGCACTGGCTTCGGCATGGAAAACATGCTCAGCAGCCCTCTAGGACTAGGCTAGCGTGAGGAAGAACTCGAGACAGCAGCGCAAAAACCGTCTCTACTTCCGTCTGTCGTCTGGCCTTTCGTTTGTCCCTCGCCGCTCGTACCAGAGCAGTTGCAGTTGGAGGAAGAAGGTATGAAGGCCCCCAACACACTAACCGGAATAAGCTTTGCAGAAGAAATGGGTGTGAAACCTGTCACTGACAGCTATTTATTATAATTGTGCAAATAAATTAAATTCAATTGGAACGACGCCGTCGCCGTATTCGCGTAGTTTCGTTGCGGAAAGCATAGTGGGTCGGTGATGGAACTGCTGGCTACTGGACTCCTGGGATGCTGTACTAATAGCGCCTTATTCCCTACTGCCGGTACAACACTTCTACCTCAGTTCGTGTGTGTGTGGGTTTTGAACGATATCAACCTCGAACGAGGCAAAATCACGGGAAGCCGATCACGAGTGGAACACGGACAAGTGAAATGGCCGTGTGGAAAAGCCCGCCCCGATCGAATGGCAACGGTGAAACCCTATTAATCACTGTCGCTCGAAATGATTATACATGTTTCCAGATCAGTGTTCCGCTAAACGACCTAAGCGCGACGTCACCTACCCTTATGACGGTGGGGTGTCGATTGTCCTTGAGCCGGAGTGTTACCCGCACTGAGCCGTAGTGCACTCGATACGCCACTCGGCCAGTGCTTCAATCTGTGGAATGGTTAACAAATGTACCGTGCCGGGTAGTCCAACTCGACGACTGCTCCACCATGGACGGACAGCATTGCTCAGCATCTCTGTCGACCTTTCCATCAAAATGCTGTGCTGCCGAGATTTTACGCTACCATCGGGGCGGGGATTTGTCAGGATGTCAACGGTGTACGATTTCACGTGTTTGGCCGTGGTTGGAAAATGGTCGCCCGGATGTAACAGATATGTACGTTCCGGCCCACTCTTCCGAAGCGCGACATCCGAAACACGGCACGACGACAGGGATCAGTACCGATTTTAATTAAGTTCCACTTGTAAGGACGTGGCAGTCGTGCATCCGGTCCGGGAAGGTGACTTGGTTGTTAGGGGTTTTTTTTTAGATTTGTTGCCATCCATTTCCTTTTTTAGATCAATCCGGGAGTTGTATAAACTCTCAATCCTCGTTTGTTACTTTCCATTCTTGCGGTACCATCCGGTTGTGTTTGGATGAAGTGAATATCACGCAGCGTTGTCGAAAATAATTAAAATCGATCATCTAAACATGCCACGTGTCAATCGGAAAAGTGCGCAATTAGACACGGAAGAGGAACGGGTAGGGGGTGAGTTTAAGGACACAAAAAATGAGGAAAAATAGAATTTGGGGGTTTGAAAAGTCCGGGAGGGTAAAGCGCAACACAAAACACGATGACAATACTTGATCCAGTTAGTTTGTATGATAAAAAAAACGAACTTCAAATACTTACACACACAATTCACAATTCTGCATAAGCTGCAATCATGTTTGAATAAATAAAAAAAAGAAAAGGTAGAATCGTTTTCCAACTATTCAAAAGTGTTCGAAAAAAAGAGCTACAGGATACCGGGGCGTTTTCCGGATGTACCCATGGGGACAGTAGAGATTGGTTTCAGTAAAGTGTTTATTCGGGTTTTTTTGTCCTGTTAACATGTTACACTATTCTCTTTCCATCATGGTATAACCACATACACAAATACCTATACGTGAAAAAAAAACTCCGAGAATTCAGCATACAGAAATCGATTTCGATTACAAGTTTTGCTTGTTTGCACGGTACTCAATTTAAATTTGATAGAGAGAAAAAAACACACAAAAAATCCCATGGTGGATGAAATTTTACACCGTAACCAATTGTGTTTTGTGAACCGGGGAACCGGAAATCGATTGAAAAGTGTTCCAATCGAGAAAATGGAGTTTATTTTTCAAACTGTTTACTCGGTGTGTTTGTGGCCAAATTAGTTTTTGTGGTGGTGTGATTGGGGCGTATTGCAACACTGAAATGATTACTAATTTTCTGGGTTTTCGTTTTTTTCGGTTTGTAGTAAGCAAACTTATTGGGTATTAACACTAGTTTTTTTTTATTAAAAAGTCCTTCCTGTTGGTGTGAAAAGTTGGTGGCAAATTCTGAGCAAAGTAAATTGCAAGGATAATTGTAAAAATAAACCATTAAATTGAGACGAATTTTTATTTCTGAATTTAATCGAACGATTTTAGTAAAACGAGTGTTTTTTTAGCTTCTGATTTCAAGTAAAAACGTTAAAATGGAAGTTAACCTCAAAATTATCACATCAATTTAAATTTCCTTTATGGCCAAGTGATCACATCTCCATTTGTCGCACCTTCCAATGAATGAAGTGATCCAATCGGGGAGATAAATTACTTCCAACAGCCACACAACACATCAAGCGTCATCCACACTGCTTCTACGATGGTTGGGAAAGATTTGCCACCAAACTGTACATCTCGTGAAGGTTGTGCAAGATATTTGCTACCGTACCCGGGAACGATAATGGTTAACCCACGAGGGAAAGGGATGAGAGCAAAAAAAAAGAAGAAACAGAAGAGCTGTCAGAGAACATCCCAATGCCTCCAAAGCCTTTTGCCATCGTCTACATCGTTGCACCATGGTCCACCAAACGGGGACGCTTACGGCCATAAATGGCTGTCACGGGTCATTCCCGAGTGCCGTAAACTTTAAGCGTTGATCAAATATCACCGCCGTACATAACCACAAAACCCTTATCCGGGGCCCTTTGTCCTACTTCCTGCATTGCCCCGAAACGATCCCGAAGGATGACCCTTTCCGAACATACCACGAACGTCACAACGGGCTGCGGACATTAAGAGCATCTTCACCGCACGGCGTCCATTTGTCAGCCCGGTTTAGACGCGGTGGGAAGGACGTTGGTTACACGGCTCGGCAGAAACCTCGTGGTGTTGTGTGTATTGTGCCTATTGAATGTGTGCGTACGTGTGCATGTGCATGTGGTCGGTTGCATCATCCTTCCCTGCTCAGGCCGGATCAGCATAACAAAGCACTAGAGTTCATGAAATGGCTCCACTGGTAATGGTTCACGGGATGCTGCCAATGGCGGGCATCCATTGTTCAAAATGGCCGGTGCGGGTGAGTAAAAGTCGCAGTTGCATCCCTCGGCCATGTCCAGCGCATACCGGTTTGAGGCTGCGTCGGGTGGCGGTGGTATGAAAAACGACACCCGTGACAAGTCATTTCCCATTCTCCGATTGGGTGTCTGAACGTTCCACCGGGACACATCCAGGGGATCTAACGCGACAACGAACCCGGTAACACCCGGCGATATGGTGATCTCGTCTGTGTATATTTTTTTTTCACTTCTTCTATCATTGCTTCCAGCGTATGGAGCGTCCGGTGTCATCAAACAGGCGAATGAAAGAAAGCGTGCTAAGGACGAACGAATAGGCGAAAGTAGATAAACAATTTCCTTTTAAATCAAATCAAATTATTTTGCTCGCAACATGCCAACGACAACCTTTGTGCGGGTGAGATTGGGCCCGGCTTTGGGGAGGGGGGAAAACATCGACGATCCCGACGATGATGATGGCGCTGTTGTGATCAGAGCGTAACGTTAAGGACGTACGACGTTACCACGTACGAATAAAGTGACTCCGAGTGATATCGCTGTGATGGAAAATGAATTTATGCATACAATTTTCCACTTTCCCTTTGCTACCCGACACCCCGTTTTTATCCCTTTCCTTTCACCGCAGCAGCTTCACACGAAACCACAAGATTCCAGGTCGGGGCATTTGTTATCCTCCCTCAAAGCCCGGGAATGTCGATCTGCTGAAGCTCGGTTTATTCTAGCGACTTCAGTATGGCTTTAATGAAACGCTCCCTTTCCGCGGATGATGCAAAATGATGGAAGGGGAGTTGATCAGATTGGAACTCTCTTAGTTCGAACGCGAACGAAAGACTTTTTTCACTTTTCAAAATAACGGCAAAAGAAAAGCGCACAAAAACCACAAGCTTGAAACGATTAATCCTTCCACCCGTTTCTAACCGTGGATGACGAAAAAAAAAGCATGAAAATAGCGACGGATTTTTAAATTTTCCTATCATCTTTCGTGAATTCGCCGTTCTTGTACCAATTTCCGTTCCATGGTGTGCAGCACTTGCCGGTAAAATGGGCCCGGGGAAATGGAAACAATGGTGTTGAATTTCTTTTTTCACCCAAAATGCCACAACTGGTGGTTGTGGTGAATTGAGAACGTGTCCCTTGCGTGGGATATTTTTGGAGACGAATCGGTGCGTAGTGAAGTGGCTCTAAACCATCGCGCACCAGGCGTGGGGTGAGTAAGATTTATACTGTCGTATATCATCATTATGGGCGAATTTGTCATCGGGTGGGAAGAAGAAAAAAAAAAATAATAATAAAGGGGTAAACAGAAACCACAACGCAAACCGTCACGGTTACAAACCACTTGAAATGTGGTTTTTAAGGTCCGGGTTTTCCTCAGCATCACCAGCGTTTGGTTCGGTTTCTTTCGGCTGGCATCTACCAGACCTACATACTTTACCGGTAGGAAGAAACAACGATTAAACATGGCGCCCGATGCCAGTTTTTTGATACTGAAAAGCCTGTCCTTTGTTTTTTTGCTTCTTGTGGTTCTTCTGCTCCTGCAATGTGGTTTCGTTTGCTATGGTCGTGCGGTGTGTAATTGTAGCGGATGGTTTTCAAACGCTTTCGGTTTTAGTGAAATAGGACGATAATGTAGTGTCGCTTTTTGTTTTCTTTTTTTTGTGCTTTCAATTTATGCTTCCTTTGCTTGGCTGTGAAGCAGTTAATTGGATAGGAAAATTTAATTTATTTTCTAATTTGTTGAAAACATATTAAACTAAGATTGATATTCAGTGAAAAATGGCATATGATTTAGTGAAAAGTTGATCTTTGTTGATAGTTTTATTAGGTATTCTTTAAAACTATATTACCGCCTACAATTATAACAACTTGTAATTCGTTAAACATGTAATGGTAACGAAAATAATGATAATAAAAGAAATAAATTGAGAATATTTCAAAGGAAAATAAATAAGGCAAGAAGAAAAAATAAAACTATATAAATTGAAGATCAAATTAGCCAAAACAATAAAACAAAAGTAAATTTTCGTACTAAACAACAATGCTTAATAGCTATTTAATGCTTTTCGTTCGTGCTAAGGTTTAAAAGGCTACCAAAAATATTCATAACACTTGTTTGATTGTTGAAAAGTTGTGGAAATGTAAACCAATAGTAATCTAAAGTATGTTCTAACTCAACACGCATTTTTCTGGCTGCTACTGCTGCTACTGCTTAGGGTCCCATTTTAACAGGCGGCATTACCAGATTGACAAGAAAACTTCTCCACAGATGTTACCTTCGTTGAACGTAGACGGATTACAATAATCCTTGCCTTCGGTCAACCAATTCCACTGTCTTCTTCATCTGCTGGCTACCATTAGCATTAGCCGTGCAGATCTTATCGACCATCGACCGGGGCAACTATTTTCCATTAGTACAGCCCATCGTTCGATGGCCCATTCGCGAGCAGCCGGCAAGCAGCAAAAACCGAACCAGAGTGCCGCGCAATGGTACAATTTCATTACTACGCACGAACAATCGCAAAGCTCCATTTCGGGATAATCCGCTCGTAACGAGAATGAAGGCTATCTGAAGCACACAAGGACAAACACACAAATGTTCGCTTAACGAACGAACGCAAAACTTTTATAACATCCCGTTTCTATTCACAATAAAATACACCAGAGAGAAAAAAAAGAGGAAACTTTCACACACAAACATACAAAAGTACTGGCAGTTTGTCGTCTTCTTGTGTAATGTTTTTTTTTTGGGGGGGGGCTATTCTTTCTGTTGGTGTGTGGATATGTTTTTTTCCATTTCTTCTTGTCTGTTCTATTCCCACGTTTTCATTTCCAGGCAGCAGGAGGCTTTATCGCAATGGTCTACACAGGAGGACATGTTTGTCCCGATGCTACCGGAAAAATCATCCCCCCCCGGTGCCAAGTGGCTAAACAAAGTTGTAGGTTGTGTAGTAGGTTTTGTTTGCGTGTTTTCTTTCCACCGAAAAGTGGATGCTGTGCGTTACTGCGAATTGTCTACCCTCACTAAGGGTTTTTTGTTGTTGTTGTTGTTTTTCTGCCCACCGTTTGTTCGACTATAAAAGTGTCATAAAAGTGAGCCGAAAAAGGGTGGGTTCTAGTCGATAAACCTCCGGCTACTTCCTCCCCTTGGTGCGCGTTTGCATTGACACTTTAGTCCAATCAGTCCTATTTGTTCCGTACGGTAAGGATGTCGACAGTGGTAGCCATAAATATTGGCAAAGAAGGTTGTTACGAATGACAGGTGTTGGCTATTAGTTGGTAAAGTAAACACGATAAAGTTAGTGACAAAGAAGCTAACACAAGTAGAAGTATTAGAGAGATAAAGACATTTATGATGTAAGTAAAACGAAAGTAAATCAATACATGATGCTTAAACAAACAAAGATATGTGGTAAAACAGAACATTTATTTACGAAAATAAATTTGAACTTGTAATGGAAGAAATTTTCAACACATAATTAACAAAAAGTTATCACAGATCGAAAAATGAAGCATTATTAAACAAACGATAAAATAAAACTAAAATAGGAAAATATGAAATATTACACAATAAAAATTATAAGGAACAACAAAACGACAAACGAGAAAGAATAACTAGATATGTTGTTGTAAACAAATATAAAATGTAAATAAAACATTTTAATAAAATAAAAAAATCACCTTTAAATGAAACTTTCCTAAAACAATACAAAAAATTTAGTAGAAAATAAAAAGGGCGTAGAAAAAAAACATAAAAATAGAAATACTCCATTCACAAAATCATAAGAACGTAAGTAATACTTACACAGCCATTTCCAGTTGATTAACTTACCCTGTTTGGGCTTTTGCGACATCCTTTCAGTGTGCAATAAGCTACGCAAAATATAACTCGCGTCATGTGGTGTGCCTTTGATTTGATAGTCACCTCCCAACCGCCAGAAAACAATCTAACCAGCAACTAAGACAACGGAAAAGTGATGAAGACGACCAAACAAAAAGAAGAAAAAATAACCCCTCATCTGGTGTGGAAAATCATCTCCACACGTGAAACCAGACACCTCGAACACAGATACGTCCGTCACGGTTGTCTATCGTCACGCCACCCAGCACGAACCATTGCTTCCGCTGCATTTAATGGTCCATTTGGCAGTAGAGCACTGGGTGCAGGAAACTGCCAACAGAAGAAAACGGGTGAAAGCGAGCGAAAGTGAATGATGGCAGTTCGTTATCGGCTGTGCGGGAGGAAAACTTTAGTGACCGAACAGTCATTAAGCGGCCACGGGTAATCCCGTTCCCGTGCAATCGTGAAAGGGCAGGCCTTCCTGCTCGTAAGAAGTCTCACTTAGAGCAGCTACTATTCGATGTGGCCGGTGTGCGGGACACTAAACCGACTGTCACCGTCCGTCGTCCCCTGGGGGGTGGGTAGTTTTGTTTGCGTCTTCTTCATCTTCTTTACGTGCTTCTTCACGGTGGGAGGTGCCGTAACGGTGACCATATTTTGTGGTTTGGCTAAAGTAAATGAGGTGTGACTTTGATGTGATGAAGATTAATCGTAAGGAACCATTTAGGAAGGACACACGGGAAGGGATCACCCATACATACGATTTTGATTACCGACCAACACGGTACGGTTTGGGGCTGGAATCACACTCACACGCAGCCACGCATGGTACGGGAAAGCTGTTGAGCATTAAACTGGCCACAGCATGGCGTTTCGTTTCCGGTTGATGGCGTTTGGCGTGCGTCAGCTCAATCATCCAGTTTCGCATGATAAAACAATGTTTTTTCGGGACACCCGTGCAGCCTGCACCGTGAGCGATAAAACTACATTCTTTTCACGTTCGCTCTCAGTTAAATGTAGAATGGAGGCAGTCAACCGGAAATCGAATGGATGCTATAAACCTTGGGTGACTTAAAGCACCACTCAACGGGTGGAGAAAAAGTTTTCGTACCGCTGTAAAATGTTTCCCTTTTTTTTTGGGACACAGATTTTGCTGCCGTAGCCAAAAGCCCNACTACATTCTTTTCACGTTCGCTCTCAGTTAAATGTAGAATGGAGGCAGTCAACCGGAAATCGAATGGATGCTATAAACCTTGGGTGACTTAAAGCACCACTCAACGGGTGGAGAAAAAGTTTTCGTACCGCTGTAAAATGTTTCCCTTTTTTTTGGGACACAGATTTTGCTGCCGTAGCCAAAAGCCCCAAAAAAGGACTATGGAATCAATTTGCAAGTAATAAACGAAAAAACTTGGAAAAAGTTAAGTGCATGCAGTTTTTAATGTCGACAAGGTTGTAGTTCCGCGAAGAGATGCGAAAGAATTAATTTGCTTTGTGTTTCAACCGAACCGTTGTTTATTTATTTCTCGGAAACACTGTCATTACTAACAGCATCTTCATCAAACAAGCATCAATATTCGGAAAACATAAAACGGCTGCATAAATCATCGTCCTTTAGCCGTCGTCACCGAAATGGAAATCCTACCCTTTCCCGCCAAACTAGTCCTCCACGTGACCGACGCTGCCTTGACATCTGTCAAAGTAGATTGCAATCTTTCTACGGCAAATGCTCCAATGTCAACGCAGCAAGCGCGACAGACGACGGTATATACATCGAGGTATAGTGGATCGTTCCCAGTCTCTGTTTGATTTGAGTATTATTAATTTCCCATCATAATGTCCCGAAGGTAGCCCGAGGATTGTGGACCCGATGGAGGGAAGGCAGAGGAGGTAAGCTGTAGTGGGATGGTAGAGGGTGCGGGGGCAGCGATGCGAAGAGATTACAATTTGTTTCGTTGGAATTTTTGCCAAATTTCCCTGGAGCCATATCCTCTGTCCGGACGAGCGCACTCAGATGGCGTAAGCTTTCACCGTAAGCTACTAAGTCATCCTTCTTTCTTAGAAGACGTTACGGGTGGGACGAATTTGGAAGACGCCTGAGAGGTGTGGAAAGAACAGTAGCAAATCTTGAACCGCATTTGTGAAGAGCCACCGAACATTGCAGGCAGAGATAGCGTGGCGTGCACATGAGGATGAGGAACTCCCCGAGGCTATACTTTTGGCAAGTTAGTGTATTCCAGAAATATTCCACAGACGTGCCTGCGAGTCAAGTTGTTGAAACGGCCCCGGTTGTGGTATGGTTTCGAGTTGTTCTTTACCATCGTTCCATCAGTACAACGCTGCCCGAAAAAGGCGTCCGGGAGTTCGGGCATTGTCCGTTCATGAATCTGAAGTTCAAGTCATTCGGATGACATACATACTTTCGTTCCTCGACCTCACGTTTCTTGCATTTTGGTGAAACGTTGAAGTACACGCGATGAAAATGTCGCACTCGTTACGTTACGAGTTATCAGGGACAACATGAACATTAATGTTCGCGTGTTTAGCTAAGGAAAGGCAAGAAGGTGGTTGCAACGGGGTGGAAAAACTGGAAGAACATTTTGCTATTCAAAATACGTTGTACGTAGTACAACTGCCCATCGGAAGAAATAAGTTCTCGTGTGCACTCGTAACCATCATAACGATTCGCGTGTCCTCGATTCGAGAAGGTAAGCGAAAGAAAAACTAATCAGCATAGTTCCAAGAAACTCCCGTTACTGAGCACGAACGTCGGACATGGCAAACAGGAAGGAAACAGGATACCATTCAGGTTTTGCATTACACGCGTCCAACGCTATTGGTGCAGGGAGTGAAGATGGCCCAGAAATGTCATTAAAATCACGTTTCTCGTACAAATTTCTGTGCAGCCAAGTGTCGTACCGAACCGTGTCAACTGGAGAGAGATAGAAAAAAAATATCCCCAAACCGGAAGCTCGTTCAGTCGGATCGTGGTGGTTGGTGAAGAATTTTGTACACTGACTGTGAAGATGTTAAATGGATGGTGAATGGTTTTTACACGTACGTATGAGAATAGATATATATTTCTTTCCTTCGAGAAGTTGTTAGTGGAATTTAAACGAGAGACAGCATCACCCTCAATGACGGGGCGCGCTTGGCCTATTGTTTTGAGGTGAGTAGGAAATACTTGGTTGTAACTCACTAAACGCTTCGCAATTGTCGCGTTTGCGATCGAACTCTATATAAAAAAAATAAAATCTCCCAAAGCTATAGCCTTAGCTTTTTTTGAGTAAATTAGCAAAATTTATAAATTGATGTATTTTTAATGCGAATTTGTTCAAAAAAGTTTTTTTTCACTCAAATAATGCTTTAAATAGAAAATAAATAAAGAATAATAAAATATTTAAAAAAATCTATAAATTTGAAAATTTTCTAAGGCTTTAGCCTTAGCTTTTTTTGGGGAAATTTAGACAAATTTATAAATTTATGTATTTTAATGCGAATTTGTTTCTTTATAAAATAAGTTTCTAAATAAGTTGCGGTNTAAATAGAAAAAAAATAAAGAATAATAAAATATTTAAAAAAATCTATAAATTTGAAAATTTTCTAAGGCTTTAGCCTTAGCTTTTTTTGGGGAAATTTAGACAAATTTATAAATTTATGTATTTTAATGCGAATTTGTTTCTTTATAAAATAAGTTTCTAAATAAGTTGCGGTACTGTTGCAGCATCCGTTGTTTGTATCACAGGAGTCAGCGAGCTTTCTTGATGGTTTGTTGTTTTGAAACATCGTCACTAGGCTTAAAAAATTGCCTTTCTCATCGACTTCATGAAAACAATAAATTTATTACTTATTATAATTTTCTTTGTTTAAATTAATTTAATTTAATTCAAAATCTCGCTACCGGCTCGATTAAAAACGTAAACAAACCTTGCACGAGAAAAGTTAAACAATCTTCAAGTCGCGCCAGAATCGCAAAATTATTTTGGAAAATTGAGCTACTTCTGTCGTTTTCGCAAACGCGACAATTGCTAAGCATGGAGTGACGGGGTAAGGTTAAACACACTGAATAAGGCTGAAACACTGTAGCTCCTTGGACGCCAAAGTATTAAAGTACAAACTAGCGCTTACACCCATCGCTAAAACAACATTAAACCTTTACACATTATCTATCCACATCCAAAATATTTGCTGGGCATCGTATTCTAGTCCTTTCCGACTCACCGTTCGGTGATTTGTGATTTAATGTATGAGGGTCACGGTTACAGTTGCTGTACAGTGGCGGCAGTAAAGTAAACGCAACGATTGGCCTGCGAGGGTTTTGTACAATATTTCCAAGGGTAATCATTGAACGAACTTTACTTCGAATTTACTTCCAAGTGCTGAACCGATGGAATCAAAGTTAAGCAATGGGGGGACGTACGTGACTAACATAATGCACTTTTGCTAGTCGGTATACCGACTGCGTTCGTTCGTAAAACTCGAGTACGTTCTTGAAGTGCTATGCTTTTCGACATTTCTGAAGCTGTGATCTCTATGAAATATAATTTCTTCATATTTCATTGAAAATTTGAGATTACATCCAAAACGTATGCAGTAAGTATGATATTTCACCAATAGCAACACCCTTATAAGATTTCGATACATATTAGCTTATCTCCATATGAAACTGGTTGACAAATTCCCAAAAAGTATTTAACTTTTTCAAAATTAGAATTTTAATATTCATACAAGACTAGCTCCTTTCGAATTTATGTTAAAAAGTAGGGAGTCACACCAGAGCAATTAATTTGGGATTTATTATATATTCACCCGATAACAGCTAGGCATCAGCGAAATCAGCTACGAAATCCAAAAATGAAGATCAAGAGCAAATTGATCTCCTAGTTTCCCCATGATTATTGCTGTGAGGGCCAAATAAAGGAAAAGTATTAGGACAACATGAAATTTATTTTGCCGAAGTATCAGTCGAGGTCAGTAACCTGTAGGTAATTACCACAGGAGTTACTGAAGGTTTTACTACAGAATGTGTTAAGAATACTTTGTAGGGAAAGCTAAAATGGAGGATCAGATCCTACAATTTTGAAGAAAAAACTTAATTATGATTGAACACTAATGCTGAAAGAAAAGTTTTAGGTAACCCAAAACAGGAGTTTCGGCCAGCTAAACTAAATTTTCTAAAACGCTTATTGAACATAAAATTCAAGCAAAATTTGTTCCATTCAATTACCTTCGTTAGTTTTATTTCATCACGAATCAAAGTTATTCCCTTTTTTTGTAACGTAATTCCAAAATATGTTGCAAAATGAAATCAAATATATTATCAATGTACCTAAATTACTATGTACTTGGAATATAAACAGACCACTATCTAAGGAATCCAGATTGACGTCACAGCATATCTGAAAACACACGGGATGCTTTTATTTCAGATCGAAATCGTACGTTTTCGGTAGTGATTGCCATCATGCTGTGATTTTAAACATTGTTTAATCTTTTTCTGACCTCAAACGAAAACTCTTAACAAAGCGTCTTGTCACACTGGCTAGAGAAAATTTACATTAGCAGCTAAAATTATACACACGCACCAGCGTGTCAAATTGCATTTCCTACTGCCAATAAATGAAGCAATTAAAAGAGCCATTCCAAATAAAAGATTCTACTTCACGGTCACTATCATCGTATTTGTCGTTGTCATTGGTTGTGCAAAGTGGATGCTGCTAACTTTTATTTCACCACCGGACCAGCATACTCGGAAGACCCGCTACGATGCCTTCTCACCCCGGCCACGGTGGAATGTACATGGGCGTAAAGCAATTTTCCACTAGAAGATCTCCTTGAAATTGTAATGTACACCGAGGGGGAAAAACCATTCGGTACAAAACAAGCTTCTTTCAATGTAAAACCTAACAGCGATCAGATTGAAACTAGTGGTACGCTCACAATCGTCATGGAATCTGGTGCCTGGTCTGGTTGAAATCTGTTCGAGCTCTTTCGATCCGATACCGAGCATAAAGGGTGTGGCAGTAAAATGCGGCGGAGACGGTAGATTTCAACCTTTGCTAGCGAAACCGACGCCCAACCATGACCCCACGACCAAACAAAACACCGAAAAAGTGACCTACGGGGGGCAGGAAGGCAAGCACAGGCTTAGCGCTAAAAGCAATTTCCGGTAGAAATATCCATTCCGGGAGTTTTTGGTGAAACGGTTTTTGGGGCGGGTGTTTTTTTTCTCTCTCTGTAAAACTTCAAACCACAACACTTGCTTGCGTTGTAGATGCTGGACGAGAAGAAATTCCTTCCTGTTTAGTAGTGGGGTAGTGTATACACTTTCCATCCCATCGTAAAGGGTATGTTTTTGTTTCCCATTTTCCGAAATGTGAAACGTTTATTCTTTTTTTTTGTTGATTACGGTGAAAATAAACTTTCAACCATGTGAAACTAGGTATCGGATTTTCCACTAAAGTTCTATATCATCCATTCCACCATCCAGCTTCATGGTACGCAAGAAACATGAGCATTCGGTTTGGTGACTACCCACGGTGTAACACTATTCTGACCACAAACTGGATCACTTTATTGGGCCGGAAAGGAAATAGGGCCGGTACCGCTTGCAGAATGGCGTTTCGTTGTCGCACGATGCAAACAACACACAACAGAGCAACGCTTCCAGACATCATTACTGACACTTTCCCTCCCGTTTGGTGTACAGCTATTTTTGCGGGGAGTGAAAATGAGGTTCTTTTGCAAGAAACCATTCACTATTCGGTAATGTGAAGATAATTGCTCCCTTTTGCTTGTTTCCATTGTGGAAACATACCGTTTCGTCATTTTGGTGCTTGGGGTTTTTATCACCGCAAAAAAACCCCAATTCTTAATCGCAAATACTCCGTTTGTCCATGTTGTATTACACCGTTCGCTGCTGTTCTCTTCGGACTTCAAAATGAGATTAAAGTTTTGCAAAAAACGCTCCAACTAACAGACAAACTGAAATGCATTTCTAAGATTAAATAAAGTAAACAACAAAAAAAAATACAACATGCACCCTAACAAGCACCGGAGCGTCGTTTGATTGCATTTGTATAACGAGTTCCCGGAGTTCGGAACTTTGTTCGCTGGGAGGAACATTCACCTGTGAAGTTTACCGACATTGGGCTGGGAAGGGCAGCCCTTCTGCAAAGATAAATCGCAACTATAATAAAGCAAACTCGTTTGCTTCGTTCTCGTTGCGATCCGATGCGATCCGATTCTTTAACAAGCGGAACAAGCGGAGACTGTCGCTAATGTCGTTGGGTGCTTGCAATAATTTGGTTCATTTGGCAAGAAAAGTAAAACGTTATTTATTGCGCAAATTGTTTTCATATTTCATCATTTTGTATGAGTTAATTCTATTTCTTTAGTATGAAAATATGGTTTAAATCTACTACTATAGGTGATATAACAGAGCTGCATAGACGGGATCTTTCGTTGTGAATCTAAGCCAGTGATCAGTCCTGTATATCGTGACGAATCTAACGGGATGATCTTTGTACAACTTCGATGAAAATTGGCTGAGAATTAAGATTTTTTACACTATTTTATAACTATTTCGTAGTCAATACGTAACAGTCGTAGCCCAATTTCAATATTATTACTAGTGCTTTCAAGTAACTTTTAATCATATAAAAGTTCTAGATGATCGCGATTGAGCGATCATTACTCGATTTTCCAATTTCCTTTTCATTGTATTTGACACAATTTCCTATTGAGAGATCGCTACATATCAGCGTTTGTCAAGACCAAAAATGGATTATGCAAGAAATGATTAAAAAATCTCCGTTTGTTCTATTTTTATATCACAATTTATGGCACATCTTAATGTAGTTTTCAACGGCTAGAAAAAAAACACTGATGAAAAGCACGCTTTATTCGAGAATTTAGTCAAAATAATTCACGAACCTAATCAACCCCACCTTAAGCAGTACAACCTCACACCCAGGTAACTTCTTGGAGCTTTTCTTATTTAAATCATTTCCTTCTCGACTTGGACTGGAGCATCGGAATAAAAGTTTCAAAATTAAACGACGATCATTTAATTACTTGCCAGAAAAAAAGAAGAAAATTCAAACTATGCGAATTGGCTAAGATCAACAAAGTCGTTTGTCAATATTGAAGAACAGTTGAAGTTCGCCTCCTGTCCCCACGCCCGATCCATTATCGAAGAAAAGAAAGGGAAAAAATCCACTTGACGTTTGGTCTGCTCTTTTAAGATACATCAGCCAAACGTACAGAAACAGCACAACACAGATGGGCGCATTCGCTTTACGATTTCCATTTCGATTCCGGAAGGCCAACAACAGCAAAACACTCCCCCCCCAAAACGCAAGCGAAAGAGTATAAAAATTTGCATTCAGCACTTGCAGGCTGTTACGCGGGCGCTTCCACTACTCGAAGCGATCTTGTCAGGCGTTGGATAAAGCCCACTTTATAGTCCCAAATTGGTTATTTTATGATGTGTCAGCATTTGGCCTTTCTTCTCAACCACGAAAGCGAGAAGTGCTCTTTGGCTATATTTTCTTTTCGAAACGCTTTTCCCGGGGAGTTTTTTTTGGTGCCCGCTCTCTCTCTCTCTTTGTCTCCCTCGCATGATGGTACGAGCTTGGCAGGAAGTTCCTTTCCTGGGGGTTGCTTTTCATTTTAAAATTCGCTCCATTCCAGCACTGTGGGGTGGGGTTTGGTGGAGATCTTCTTCGGATCTCCCGTTTTCCGTGGCGCAGTGGTGTCTCACGGTGTAATCGCAGATCGTACCAGCGATGCTAACAGGTTCCTGAAATGCATCGAGCTTTGGCTGTTTCTGGTCTCGTACCATCATTTTCCGTGAAGCGAACCCGGTTCCAGGAATGGTGTTGGAAAAATCGTCGTCGGAAACCACAACCATGGCACAGTGTTGGCACCCCACAAGAGTGCAAAATTCCACTTCAAAAAGATAATTTATGGTAACAATATGGAAATTTAATTTTCGATAAGCATCATCACCTTTTCTTTGCGCACGGTTCACACATACATATGGGCATGTGTGCTATCACATGGGCCGTGTGTTGTGGTAGTCGAAAGGAAAGGATAACGGAAGGGTAAGATGCACAAAGGGATTTTCAGTGGAAAGCTACGTCGTGTGTGTGTGTGTGTTTTTTTTGGTCTCTCCCTTGCGTTTCGTGCAGTCTCATCGTTGGTTGGCTTCTTGTTGAACACCCACACGTGGTATGTTGCCTTTTTTTGTTTCTTTTCTTTCCCATCTCCAAAACCCCTGTCCCTGTTGTGGGGTATGGATGGATGCGCCGGAAAACACGCCGGTGACACAGTGTGTGAGAGGCAGTGTGAAGTATTGGTCCATGAGGTGAATGGTTCTTTATGTGAGCTGCCCGTGTGTTTGTATGCGGGAATAGATTGAGTAGCTTCTTCTTCTTCCTTTTTTCTTTGGTTTGGTTGGCACCAGTTTTGGGGCCCAAAAGTTGAAGGTACACGTGCAGCGCAACACCAATACGCAAGCCCTGAACGGCAGCAGCAGGCACCAGCAGCATCCCAGCTGCAGCGATAAACGCTGGATGATGATGTACGCGAAGCCCGGGATTTCGACTCCGTCCCAGCGGGCGAGGGCGCCTGCGCACAAACTTCTACCGTACTAGAGGACATCGAAAACCAGGGATGCTTGGGATCCCGGCGTACGTTGGTTCCACTACTACCATACCATACCAAAAAAAAGCGAATACAAAGATAATTCAAAGTGCCCTTGTTTCACCTCCAGATCCACACGGAAATGTGTGCTGGTAGCAAGGTGCCGGACCTCAAAAAGGGCCAGGCAAAAAAAAAGACAGCACACAGGTGTGAGAAGGAGACACGCTGTTGGCTAGTGTTNGGACATCGAAAACCAGGGATGCTTGGGATCCCGGCGTACGTTGGTTCCACTACTACCATACCATACCAAAAAAAAGCGAATACAAAGATAATTCAAAGTGCCCTTGTTTCACCTCCAGATCCACACGGAAATGTGTGCTGGTAGCAAGGTGCCGGACCTAAAAAAGGGCCAGGCAAAAAAAAAAGACAGCACACAGGTGTGAGAAGGAGACACGCTGTTGGCTAGTGTTTGGCTAGAGATTATCTAACCGGTTCGGACTTTTATTGGAGCGGAACTCGGGCATTTTATTTACCGTACGCGGCAACAGCACGAGACAGACCCGGGAGCAACAATGTTAGTACGGTTCTGTTGAATGGTGATGGTCACATGACCTGTCACTGACAGTTGGCGGTTGTGTGAGGTGAATACTATCAGGTGTGTACTATCATCCCCATAACCTATCTAGCTGCGTATGGCTCACCGTTGAAGAAATGTAGCGCAAAGAGACTCCCTTTAATGGCGCCAGTAGTTGTGCTGTTTCACCTTAAACTGTAGTAAATTGTATTGAATTTCTTCAACTCATGATTTTTATGAATTTTGTAAATCTTTTTAAATGATATATTTACATGACAGTAGAAGAAATAACAGTACACAACAGCGCCCCTGAAAGGTATGCAATAAAGTGTTAAATCATTGTATACTTTTAGGCGTTTCATATAGTAACACAGCTAAATATGAAAAATGATTTCAAGAATTCGTTGATACAAATAGAACGACAAGCAGCAACATGTCAACCGAATTCCACCGCAACACGTTATCAAATTCCTATTTTTATTACTTCTTTCATCACTCATCTGTCAAATAACGCTTCATTCTCGCGCAAAATGACAGGAGCAATTTTGTTGCTAGTACTCTGTGCGACTTTCACACATAGTACACCGGATAGAATGCTGTAGAAAAAGCTTTTTTTTGCAACCAGCGAATTGTTGACAACATCGACCGGGCGTGTTTTTTTTTACAAACCCCCAGTTGACAGCAAAAACAGAACAGACGACCTCCAACTGGGTTTTGCGTGTAAAGTGTCAACAAATGTAATGCGCAAAGTATTGTGTTTGAAAATTGTAGAAAAAAAAGACACACACAATTCTATTCCAACCTGAAATGCGCTGCGTTTGATTCCATGTGTCGGTTTTAACGCATGCGAATGTCAGACGTTGGTTTGATTTGTTTGTTGTATGTGTTTTTTTTTGTTCATCTTTTGCTGCCATTCAAAACCCCTCGGAATGGAAGCTTCGATGGGAGCTTTTGTGGGAAAAGCTTTTTCTTTCCAGGACAATCAAAACGGATGATGAATTCTGGTTGACAACTTTTCTCTGTTCGTTTCAATCAAATTAAATTTCCTTCAATCAATGCTGGTTTCACCATATTTTGTGATTTTTTTTAAATATTTGGTTCTGTTTTTTTGGAAGTATTAAATATTTTTTTTGTCTTTATATTTTATTTGTTGATATAAATTAATTTTTTACCGTATTAACAACATTAATAAAAGAAACCAAAAGCAGTTCATCAAATGTTGTATTAAAAAAAAATTGCATAACTGTAGGCGTTTCATATAATTTATTTTTTTAATAATTTATTCTCTTGGTTAAACAGTTAGGTTCACTTTATGCTATAAAACATCTACAACTACGCAATTCACTTTTGTATTTCACATTCGCACAATGCAAACGATAAATTAGTTACAAAATTATAAAGACAATTTAAATCCCAACATGTACTCCATTAATGAAACGTTACTCGCGTGGGAATCGAGAACAAAGAAAGACAAAGCAAAACAGCAAACAAACAAAAAAAACTGTTCTCGTTACTAATTCATTTCTCAGCTTCCCTAACCCATCCAACAAAACAACCATTCGTCTTCATCAAATAAATCTTCATTCTGTACCACTCTGTGGCAGGCTCCATCTAATCAGTGGTTGGCTGTGTGTGTGTGTGTGTGGGTTTTTTTTTAAGTATTTATTTACCGTCACTTTAAACGGAGCAAAGAATACCCGAAACACTTCCAGCAACACGTTGTGAAACCGAATGTTTCCCTTTCTGCACATTTAATCTTTGCATTACCCTCCTTTTGGGTGAAGGTGAGTAATGTTTGCTAGTGCAGGCAAGCGTAAATTGGATTCCTTTTTCTTAAGGCATTATGCGTGTGGTTTCCACCGTGCCGACATTAGGACCCACCGGGGACAACAAAGAAAGCAGGAAAGAAAGAAACATCTCATCGTGGTGAGTTGAAACTTATTTTCCATGCTGCAAAAATGTTTCCCTCGCGTGCCCTCGGCAAAACCATACGAGCCGTGAAACGTTTCTCAATTCTCGATTCAATTCCCGAGCCTCGCGAGGCTAAAGTTTTTTTTTCTTACCTCCTTCCTCCCATCTTAAAAAAGGGAGCAGACGCTTTATGGATCCTTTCAGCACCGGTTGGTTGTGGGACTCCCAGTTTTTCTATTCAAGTTTGGTTCTTTTATTTTGCCTAAAAACCCTTGCCGCGGATTACGGATTTTCCGGTGTTGAACGTGCTGATTCTTTTATCAATATATTCTCAGAAGAATTATTGCTTTCCCTTTTGCCAGCGCGTCCATGGTGAAAAGAGACGGCTTATTCTGATGTATTTTCCCCCATTTTTTGCCTCAAGTTGGTGAAGGAAATCCGGAATCTGGACGAGCTCGTTAGAGAGAGCCCTAACTGGACCTGGGAAATCGCAAAAAGCAGCAGCTTGAACGTTCAACTGGAAGCATCGGGCTGGAAATAATCGACCATCCCGACGACCTCTGGCCCTTGTCGATGCCCTTGCGCATAAAACGCACGGAACGCTCTGTTGCTTTGGGCCACAGGTTTTGAAAGGATTGCACGTGGACGGAAAGCGAAGAATCCCGTTGGTAGAAGAAACCGGGCCGGGCAACAGATACTACGCTTCCCATACAAAAGCTGCGTCATCTTGTGTGTGTGTTTGTGTCGTCCTTTCGACTTTCTTAAGACGATCACGATCGGCATGGAGCCGTTTGCCGGTGCCAACAGCCCTGGCATCTAATGCCGGAATCGGATACAATGGCTAGGCGATGAAGATACACACACCCCATTGTTGCTTCAGTCGTGGCGAAGCTGCAGCTTTTTTGTTTCCCTTCCAGGCATAATCTCTTTTGGGGGAATGCTGACGGAAAATAAATGAAAACAAAACAACAAAGCGAATAGCTTCTCCTGTGGACCGCGTTCACATGTTCTAACCGATACCGAAATGACTCGAGCATTATGATAGGTTTTTGTGATGGTTCGCTTCACTCAGCCTTCCATCGATGCTTCTAATCGTGGTGCTTACGTTGTGGTTTATAATTTTTTTTAAAATAATTGTCTCAAAACGTATTAGCCAAACGATGAAACCCGCTCGAAAGCAGTTGAGACAATAAACAGAAAGAAAAAATGGATCCCTTATTCAAGTTTTTATTATATTGCAATCCCATGGAAAATGGAAGTGACGGCATGACAATGAAATATCACCCGTAAAGCTGTCAAGAAAAATGTACAAGTTTGTTCAAATTGTATATAAAATAAAAATTTAAAAATGGTAACACTAATGGTAATAATACACATAAAATAATTACAATGCAATGGTGCACTAAATTTAATTATTAGAATAAACAGTTGATTAAATTGGTTTAACAAATTTCATTACTTTGTTTCATGAGAAAAACTGTTTTTTTACGTTGTTTTGTGATACTTTTACTATGAAGCAAATAGTTGCTCAAAATAAATTATTTTCTCTAAGGCAAATTTTATTTATTTTTTTATTTAATGTACAAACACAGCTCGGCTAACGCTCGGTGTGACAAAAGAGCTTAACCAGTCCGCCTTTCTCCCCGGGAAAAATAAGCACGCGGTAAGTTTGTCAAGCCTTTTATACCCATCGAAGCCCACTAAGACCGTCTTCTATCCTAGAACACAAACACCCTCCCGTTGGGAAAATAGAAACTTTGCCTTACGCAAGGCCAGCCTACCAAGATGATTATTATAATCCCATCTTGAGAAAATAACGACCAAGTGTGCCATGCTAGGGAAAATCAAAACGAAGAAAGTACTNAATCCCGTTGGTAGAAGAAGCCGGGCCGGGCAACAGATACTACGCTTCCCATACAAAAGCTGCGTCATCTTGTGTGTGTGTTTGTGTCGTCCTTTCGACTTTCTTAAGACGATCACGATCGGCATGGAGCCGTTTGCCGGTGCCAACAGCCCTGGCATCTAATGCCGGAATCGGATACAATGGCTAGGCGATGAAGATACACACACCCCATTGTTGCTTCAGTCGCGGCGAAGCTGCAGCTTTTTTGTTTCCCTTCTAGGCATAATCTCTTTTGGGGGAATGCTGACGGAAAATAAATGAAAACAAAACAACAAAGCGAATAGCTTCTCCTGTGGACTACGTCCACTCGTTCTAACCGATACCGAAATGAGTCGAGCATTATGATAGGTTTTTGTGAGGGTTCGCTTCACTCAGCATTCCATCGATGCTTCTAATCGTGGTGCTTACGTTGTGGTTTATAATTTTTTTTAAAATAATTGTCTCAAAACGTATTAGCCAAACGATGAAACCCGTTCGAAAGCAGTTGAGACAATAAACAGAAAGAAAAAATGGATGCCTTATTCAAGTTTTTATTATATTGCAATCCCATGGAAAATGGAAGTGACGGCATGACAATGAAATATCACCCGTAAAGCTGTCAAGAAAAATGTATACAAATTCGTTCAAATTGTATATAAAATAAAAATTTCAAAATGGTAACACTAATGGTAATAATACACATAAAATAATTACAATGCAATGGTGCACTAACTTTAATTATTAGAATAAATAGTTGATTAAATTGGTCTAACAAATTTCATTACTTTGTTTCATGAGAAAAACTGTTTTTTCATGTTTATTTGTGATACTTTTACTATGAAGCAAATAGTTGTTCAAAATAAATTATTTTCTCTAAGGCAAATTTTATTTTTTTATTTAATGTACAAAAACACAGCTCGACTAACGCTCGGTGTGACAAAAGAGCTTAACCAGTCCGCCCTCTCCCCGGGAAAAATAAGCACGCGGTAAGTTTGTCAAGCCTTTTATACCCATCGAAGCCCACTAAGACCGTCTTCTATCCTAGAACACAAACACCCTCCCGTTGGGAAAATAGAAACTTTGCCTTACGCAAGGCCAGCCTACCAAGATGATTATTATAATCCCATCTTGCGAAAATAACGACCAAGTGTGCCATGCTAGGGAAAATCAAAACGAAGAAAGTACTTCACACAGCACAAAAATAGAAGAACGTAATAAGCCTCATACCCCATGCCCTGCTTGGCCTATCCTTTTATGTCTTTCACTTCAATTGACAACATTTTCCCATCCCTGCGGGTGGGTGAAAGGCTTTTGTTGTGGCAAAATGAAGCAAAAAATTGCATGTGCGAGTTCGAGCGTTGATAGTGCGGAGGGATCGAGAGGTGTTTTCAGAGAGAGAGAGAGGGAGAGAGAGAGAAAGAGAGAGAGAGAGAGAGAGAAGGGGGGGGGGGAAACTCTTCTCGACATCGTTTAGTAGAAGTTTTTGGAGGTGAAATTAAGGGGAAATCATTTTACCGCTTTCCTATCGAACGAGATGGTACCGCTGTTGGCGTACTCTTGCGCTTATTGTGGAAAATTTCCCAAATTTTGTCTACCGCACGCAGAGTTATCTCTTTGTCAAATCGTTACCATAGCGACCAAACGTTTGCCCGCAAAAATATATGCTTTACGCTTTCTTGTTACACAAGTGCCGTATCTCGCTGCTTTTAGTTCAATGATCATTAACGTATTCGAATTCGTGTGCTGCATCGTCTTTGTTGGGCGATCGGTTGATTTTCGTACAACTCCTGCAAAACCAAACAAATCGTACGCATTCATTTTCCTACATGTGCTACATTGGTATTATTCCTGTTTTATTTTTCTTCCTGGGACCGATGTCATCTTGTATGCTCTTTATGCTCCAACCGAACAAACATATCGGAGCACTAGTCACATAGCTGTCCCCGTTCGCTTCCCTTTCCTTCTACACACCCGTTACAGTTTGATCACCCATTAAGGCGCTTCCGTTTGACGATAAAAGGTGGTATAACGGGATAATGATCATTGTTTCCTGGGCCCGGGCCCAGGGTTTTTGCTATTTTGTCGTTTGCCAATTTTCTTCGCAACCCCAATACACACAGACACACACACACAGAGAAGGAAAGGTGAATAAGTTTTACGGTAAATTAAAGCGATGCCATTGTCATTTCGTTGGGTGAAGCGGTTGTGGAAAAGCGGGCGAAGGGGTCCATTTTTCCGGGATGGAAATAATTTTCGATAGCACATCCTTTAGGGCGGACGGTTGCATTTGTGGAAGGTTGTTAGGTTTGATGGTTATTGGGAAAGTCGGAACATTGAATGAAGGTATAATCATACCTGCATGCAATTGTCACACGGCGGGAGGACATTTTGGTAACAAACATATTACACACTTCAGTAGATAGAAAGCATTAAGTGTTTCTTTTGTTACAGATGCAACAACTACGCCTTATTTGTTTTTAGCCTTATTTGATACTAAATCACCCTAATTTAATTTCATTTGAAAAGAATTTCCATTTTTACATTTGTAATTAAAAGTAAAGAAAAGTTAACTCGCCTTGATAACAGATTTGCAAATCGCCTAAAGGTATGCAATGTTTTAATTTTCTTTACTTAATTAAGCAACATAAATTCCATAAACATACATTCGAGTACGATTATAAATCTTCATTTTAAACATTTTGCAAAAAGAAAACTCTCTCATTCCTTTAAAACAGTTTTAAAAATAATTTAAAGCTATTTCAAGACAAAAATGGCTTTAAAAAACTTACCCGCCCAAAAAGAATAAAGTTTAAAGCATATTTGGAAAAACTCAAAAACTGTTGTCTGAAAACTGTAAACATAATTCTACCACCCGTTATCGTTATAAAATATCTAACGCAACTATCAAATTAAATTAATATCATCCATTTATCTTCCAATCAGCTTAATTGTTTACGGAAACAATAAGAATTCCTTCGATGGCGGGAAAGGCATTTCCGGACGGCAAAAAACATAACAAAAAAGGAAAACCCCACCCCAAAAAAGCATCGTGATGCTCTCGGTAAGACATTTTCGTTGTCTGCACGTTGTGGGACCCTGATAAATGAAGCACTGGCTTTGAAGATAAGTTTTAGATTGACAAAACGTTTGTTGTTTTAGCGTCGCTTCTTACCCTCGTTGTCCGTTTCCAACGTGTGGCAAAGAAAGGACCGCTACCGTCCAGCAGAACTTTAGCCGCAAAAAAGTAAACCCAATCAATGGACCGTTTCAAATTGAATAAACCAAAATTCACATCTTACATCCAGCGGCGCGCGCGGCAACGGTGTGAAGTGGACATAGGGGGCGAGTCCGATTTCTGTGGCATTCTTTCGAACGATACATGCTGCCAAAAGCTTAAAAGTCGATCAAGTTTTTGGCGAGAGGTTTTCATCCAAGATGTTTCCCCCCTTGCCGGCCTGATGATGTTGCACGTAAACCGCACCGCTTCACACGGTGCCGTCTCGTTGCTTGGCATGGCGGTCGGACGGAAACGTTCACTCAAAAACCTCCGTGTGGTGCACGTCGTACGAGCCGTCGTGTCGTACGGTCGCTAAATATTGCGAAACTTTCCGTCCGGGTGCTTCCGACACGGGGCACAGTGGTTTGGGAAAATTTAATTAAATTCATACACTATCGAAAACGCCGCCGGGTTGCTTGACGCTTTTGGCTGACGTTTAAAACTGGTAGCTGACGGTGACAGCGACAACGGGGTGGGCAACGGTACGAGCGGTAAGAAGCCCCCCCCAAAAAAAAGGGCAACATATAGATTGCTTCCACCCTGTTGTGGAAGCTTGCGCACCACACGGCACAGCGAACCAGGGAGACCCTTAAACCACATCAGGCTAATCAATTTATGTTTGAAGTTGGAAAAACAATTTCTTTCCTGCTTCTCAAAACATGCTGGAACAACAACTTCCGTGCGCAGGACTTGTACCACTAATGAATGCGCACGGAGCAGGACGCAAGAAAGGGGCGCATTTTTGGGGAAGGGGTTTGCCTCTGGCGCACACACACACACACCCGACCTGGTGTCTGGTCGGCATCACATCAGCGGCAGCGTACGAGAAATAAGGAAAACAAAACCACAGGATGCCCGTTGTTGCTGCGGCAAGTGTTGGAGCACAGTGGTGAAGATGTCACTGTTGCTTTTTTTTTGAACCCACACCGTCCCGAAGCGCCTGATTCACTGAGCGTGCGGCAGGTTATGTTGCGACGCGTATCGTTAGACGGTCTATTCATAGTAATCACCGCCATTCAACGTTTTCTAATGTCCGCCATTGACGAAACCATCGGACAAGTTGGTTCCTGGGCGAGGTTGGCTAAGAGAGACTTAAACATCCACATTAAGATATTCATGCTTTATCGGATATTGCAGTGTCCAGTAAGAACTACGTTTGTTGCTCAAATGACAAGAGGATGTACATGTTGAGATACTTTCTTTAGAATATCTTAATACTACTTACTAGAAAAGTCTTGAAATAATACAAAATTAATACCTTACCTAGAATCACCTACTGTCGCTTCCTTGTCACATGTACGAAGCAAAATCTTCCTTTCCAATAATTCATTACTTTCTTCTGTACTTGTTCCATGTGCTCCCGGTGCAGTCTCCCGTCCCGTCTCTAGAAATTCTATCAATTCCAAGGGACAAAAAAGCACCTCGAATCCATCCACGAGAAACTTCACCCTTTAACCCCCTAGAACTTGCGCTCCATGCGGGACAATTGTTGATTACCAGTCGTAGATGAAATTTCTTCCCAAAAAACCCACAAAATCCCTTCACCGGAAGCGATTCGAGAAAGCTTAAAACAACTATAAAACGTTCTGGCTCGTACAACCCTTGCTTCCTGTTTCCCCAACATCGCCTTAATTTTCCACAAAACTGATCCACACTGGTTGTAAGATGGTTACCGGGTTGCTACAAGCTTAGAAAAGCCCGGGTGCTCGTTAGCTGAAGCTCGGCGAAGAATTACCAACTTCCTCGTCTGCATATTTCCATCCCCAAAATTCTAAGACCTTCGGTACAGGCAGCTTAATCGCACACCGTACACGGGGGGTTTTTCTGGGTTTTCGTTGGTTGTAATCTCGAAATTCTGCAGGCACCATGTAAGACAACCGGTGCCGCAACCATCCGGCCCCTTGGAAATGCTGCTGCTGCTTCATCAAGGTAAAAGTTGGCTTGTTTTATCTGTGCAAAAAGTTCACCTTGCTTGTTGTACCGTGGATCTGCTGTCTTCAAAAAGTGAACGCAAAAGGATTGTCTTCTAGCGGGAGCGCCAGCCGTTTGGAAAGGGTCCGCCATTAGGGGAAACTTTTCCTACCACCGGTGTGTACCGGTCAGTTAGTGGAAGGTAGGTAGGGTGTGTGGATGTTGAAGTTGCTCAAGACGCCCAGTTCCCAGTGTCTGGACCATAGTCTCTTCTTAATCGCTCGTCAGGAAGTCATTGGGGAGAATATACGGGATACAAACACAGCCATGCACACTATGGACAGGATATTCCTCCAACTAAGGATTTCAAGATCTTCTGACCCGGAATGGTTTGTAATTCAGCAGAACACAAATGATCGAGGCAGACACACACACACCGGTCGGACCAATTGTGGTCCGAAAGTTTTGTGACCATTTGTTTTTATTTAGTCCAGTGACGATGCTGGGAAGCCCTTACCCGTTTCTCTGATGTCAGCTACCAGAGTCACTAATAGTCTTCTGGCATGATTCTGGAAGGAAAGTTTCCTTCGGTGGAGGAAATTGACTGGAAAGGTGTACAACGTTCGTTATTGCTTTCACGGAGGTAAAGTTTGTGTGTTTTCACCAGAGTGTAAAACGCAAATATAAGGTTGTGAGGGCTAATATTTAGCATAAAGTTTAGGAAACTGGTGCAAATAATGGTAGTTGATTTTGGGTGAGTTTCGCAACTCGGCACAAAACGCACGCGTGGCAAACTTTCAACCCCTTTTCCCTAGTTAATCGCTTTCGACAAACACTGTACAAAGGTAAGATCCAGATGTACCGCTTGAATGTTTTCCTATGATTACCTATGCTGTGTGCTCGAAGATGTGAAGCATTTTTTTCTCCTTTTGGTATTGCTGTCCCCCGTTCAAAGGGAAATTCTAATGTGGTATAACATTCAATGCGTCAAGAAAAGAATCTCATCTACCCAATCCGTATCAAACGATCAGCACACGTCAAACCGCACGATAAATCGATTTCAATTTATTTCTGCACCAACACCTTCACCGAACCGTAACATTCCAAACCTGCCAAAAACCGGCCTTTCTCGTTGTGAGATAATCGAAAGAGCGCTCAAGTGAGCGCTTTTTCGGTCTAAGGTGGGCTTTATGGCTGGTGTAGAATAATGGAAGTTCTTCTACCATAAGCGATAGATATTTCAGCTCGATCCTTAGTGCCATGTGGCGATCAATTCGTTTTGGGGGGTGTTTTTTTTTTGGTTTGCCACTAGCCCTGAGAATAATTCTCCATTTCTTCTCCACACGGTGCAATAGTGAAGAAGGCAAAGCAAAAAAAAAAATGATTCCAATAAGTTTCCGTTTATCCACGTGCTTTGTCGCTGTCTTTGGTTAGTTGTTTTTTCCCCCTTTCCTTCGTATGCCCAAACGTTTTCTCGTAAAGGTTAAAGGAGTTTCTTCTATCTGCTTTTTACTGTTTGAAGCAATTTCTCTCCATTTCCAATGGCAGCAACTCAATTTTGGCTCCCCCGAGAAGACTGAAGTAAAACTCCTTAAGCTGCATCGTTCCGAGCGGTGGCGAAGACAGAAAAGAAAAGAGCCCGGAATAGGCTGGCAATAGACCTGGGGCAACTCGTCCATGAACATTTGGAAATAGAAAATGATTTGTTCACATTTTGCGGTGCAGTTGTGCACCAGTTGGTTGCAACAGTAGCAGCAAGCCCCATTCCGAGGAAAGACCCTGTCAGACAAAATGCTAAAATAATGCACCGAAACGTAACCGAACCGAAGATAGTACCGGTGCACATGTGCTTCGAATGAGTGCGGTCATAGTATTTCAGCTCGGTCAGGCTTAAGAAGAAAGTATGGTGGCATAAAAAGGAAAAAAAGTTTGCAAAAATGGCGTTTATTTCTTGGCCTATGGCGACCACTACTACAGCTTCTCTACCAGAAGCAACTAAAACATTCAAAAGGAAATGGAGAAGAAAGTGGTAAATTGATGAGATAAAGACAGAAAGTTAGTTTAAGTTATTGGAGGGCTTTAATTGGAGGAAAACTACATTACCGAAAGAAGTCAATTGCTGTTCAAAACTATCAGCTTTTAGTACTATATAGTGCTGGTATATAGAGTATTATGTTGAGAAATTCTAGTGTCATTTCGATAGTATGGCAAGTCACGTGAAGAATATTAATTTATTTAATTGAATAGTTGAATTAATATATCAACCAAAACAAAAAGAAGTAATTCATTATTTTACTGATACATTGAAAATTTGGAGTTTTTCTAAAGCTAAGGAAATAATTTATTAAAAAAAGCTCGAAGTTATTTTATATCGACCAAGGTCGACGTAATTGCCCATACCAGCTTTTAGTGTCACTGGTTTGTTACTGACACCTACAAACATGAGCTTTTTTGGCTTTAAACTGTTCAAATCAATAATGTAAAATTAAGGTTTACACTATTAACATTCATTGTTAGAAAATTTCTTACTTTAGAAGACTTGAAAGACCAAAAATATTGGTCTTCATTATCTTTTTTTTATCTTTAGAGGGCAGGCGCAGAATTCTTTTATCTTTTTTTTATTTCCGCTATTTTCTCCTACCTTCTGACAGGTCGTTGGTACCTTATCTCCCTGCCTTTATAAGGTTCCAACATTCATTAAAATACATCTCTAGAAAATCATCTTGATTGAACATGTACAAAGACAATCGAGTTGAAGATGGATTTTTATGCAACGTTTCTTAAATTGCTTTTTTATTAAACAAAACTAAAAATATCTTTTAATTTTTTAAATTATTCTTTGAAAATTCAGTAAGAAGATTTAATACAAAGTTTATCGACAAATCGAAGAATCTTCAACACACGATCGATGCACAACAGGAAACTCCTCAATTTGACGCATCAAAGCTCAACGGTAATGAAGCTGATCAGTATTTCTGGCCATTGGCTCTCAATCAGCCTGCAAGCTTCTATGTTCTGGCATGTACCACGCTTACTATCCACTCCACTTACTCCACCACCTCCCGTACAGTACTCTCGCTAAGGCCACGCTAGCCAAAGTGCACCATTTCGCCCGAATCTGTACAGGTTTAATTAAATCAAAGGTAATTTTCCACTCTGGTGATACTTCTGAAAGAGGAAACTCAGCGGTTCCCCACCCAGCCGGCGAAACGACGAGTTGCAAGATGATGTACGTGCTCGATGTGAGACCGATGGAACTTGTCGCTGGTATGGATTGTACGTACCTTCGGGCGCACGAGTGCCATAACAGAGTTTTTGGCCCCTTACCAGGCCTTTTTGCCTTGATGACACAATTTTCCACCAGATCGCTGATGGCGTTTTTGCTCGCGTCATCTTTTGCCAGTGTTTTTACCCCGTTACCCGGTACCGAGCGGAAAGCTGAGGGTTTCCCAAATATAATCAGATATTTCCATAATTCCGGACCCGAGCCGTTGACGTTAGATATGGGTAAAGTGGGAAAGGATTTTTCGCCGGAATCGGGCCAACCGGGTTTTTGTGACGAAGTTTCACATAGTGTGCCGGGTATGTGTGTGTGTGTGTGTGTCTATTGTAGGGAATGGGTAGATTTGGGCATCAGTGTTTCCTCCCTTACATGCGTGCATGTGCGTTGTTCCGTTGGATCGTATCACACTTGGGATTTCAGGGTTCCGCGCTCGGTGCTCTTCAAGGGATGATTCAATTTTCCACAAATTCTGCTCCGTTGATGACCTCATCCATCTCATCCGTAGCACGAGAAAAATCCCAACGGTACAATCCGTACCGTACCAACCGAATACACGTTTGTTCTTATCGTCACAGACCATAAGCATGGTATGGTGAGCTTGACTGTTTCCTTTCCTCGTTGGTACGCACCCATTCGATGGGGCCTGCATGATTCAACCGGGGATTGACAAACCAGCGGCAGAATCGGTCCCGGAAGGTGTAAAGTTTTCAATTTAAAATCAGCGATAGCCCAGGCTATGTGCCATTATGATGAATCCGATCTCCGGTTCGTCAAACCAACGTTCCATCGAGACGTCCTTTGAAGTGACTGTCGAACTGCAGCGCGAGCGTTTCGAATGGTGAATGAAATGGGCGAGTAAAAATATAATCAGTAGAAGGGAATGTTTCTCTTTTTGTTGCCTTTCAACACACATTTCTAATAGGCACACCTTAGTAATCAAAAAGAAGAGCACAGGTAGAGGATTAATTAGCATTAATGTAGCAGATTTCATGTGTGTAAAATGTAATTAAAACAGATAACGATATTAGATATAATGTTGTTCAGCACCCAACAGAATAAATAAGAAAATTATGATAATTTATTTACATTATTCAAAAAAAATTAAAAATAATTGAAATATTGAATGATAAAACTATTAGCAGAGAGCAGACAAACAGGCAACCAATCAGTAAATGAAATTGCGAATGATTTGCTATGCGCGGTGCATAACTTTAGGCGCTTAGCTTCAACGAAAGTGAAATGTTCTTTGCTTCTTACACGAGTAAATCAAACACATCATTAGCACACCAACAATATTTGAATGGATATTCAATAACAACCTGCTCGTAAATAGACATTGTATCTCACAAAACATATAACATAAACATTCTAGAATTCCAAACATTCCATAGCACAGTACGAAGGGGTATATAATTATTTCACACACAACCACTGTAGCAGCTTCCTCGAAGAAAACACAATTTACAACACACTCATACACAAACATAGAACTCACAAAGAACAAACAACAACAANCATTCTAGAATTCCAAACATTCCATAGCACAGTACGAAGGGGTATATAATTATTTCACACACAACCACTGTAGCAGCTTCCTCGAAGAAAACACAATTTACAACACACTCATACACAAACATAGAACTCACAAAGAACAAACAACAACAAAAAAACACATCTTTACATTTGAAGTCATATCGTATTCCCACTGGCTGGCGGATTTAATGCTGAAGTGGAAAAGTGAACAAAAACATTTAACCCCTCTAGGGGTGCAAAAGCGCAAACATACCAGAACGAAACATTTGTATCAAATTGCGCGCAAATGAAAACTCTCGATCTTTCCACCATGGTGGAAAGGAAGATTGATCATAGACAAAGGAATGTGCGAGCTGGTGTGCAACGGAAGAATGGAAAAGGAGTGTAAAGAATTTTCCTAACATCAAAAAACACCTTCCTCGTTTTCCACCTTCCAACGTTTCGTCCCATTTCGTGTGCGTATGATAGTTGGGGGGTGTTTTTTTTTTCTACAACTTTCGCACTCAACAACTCTCACGAGCATTGCCATTTTTGTCTAGCTGGTTTCCCTTTTTTAACCCACCGCGCCTCAGTGCTCATCATTCCCGACCTTCTGCAGACGAGGTGAGGTGATTCCAAATTGCTCTAAAAGCAACATTGTTTCCAACGCTACCGCTGGCGTAACGTCTATTTTCCGATGTGCCTATGTTGGTTCCCCCAAACACTCCCTGCGTTCCAGCAACAAGGTCCCATTAGACCGGGGAGCTGCTAGCTAGCAGCTCGCAATCAAAAACCCAGCCCCGAACCCTTTTAAAAGCTCTCGAAAGTGAATCCAACCCCAACCGCCTGGCCGGGTTTTTTGGGGTGGTTCGACTCCATTCAAGTACTCTACCGAGAATAATTTGTGAATGTGAAAGTCTAAAATCAAATTAATTTCTACACACCGTGCCCGGTCCCAGGTTCCAAGGGATCGCTGGGCAGGAATTAGGGAACGCATGCAAAACAGCAGAACCTTCAAAGTTCTGCTTGCACCAGTACGGTAGTGTAAGGGGGATGATGGTGAGATGAGGTGATGGCACAAGCAGGGACAAGCTAAGCGCGAAATGTTGCTTCATTATGGTCGTAAAAGAGAATTTTTAAATGCTTTCCCTCGCCGGCGACCTAACCTTGTGCGAGATCACTTGTTAAGTGTGTTACCATGACACAACACTGGAACAGTGGAATAATATAGTACATGAAGCTTTGTATATATTTTCACAACATGTGAGTGAAATGAAACTTATTTCAACCAATTCGCATTAAATAAATCAATTTATAAAATTTTGCTAAATTTTCCATTTTTTTATATTACACAAATAATAGATATTAGAAGAAAAAAATGTTAGCAAATTTGAAGAAAAACTTTTAACACATTCAAAATCATATTTTAAAACATTTACTTTCCAAGAAGCATATGCCTGGAAAATAGGCTTTTTTGTTTTTAATTAGCAATCATTTTACATTTTTTGAAGACAAATATTCTCTAAAGTACAGTGAGCAAAAGACCATTTTTAAACGGACTGAATTTTCTATTTGTTTTTATACTAATGTTTCGCTGAGGGTCTCAGATAAATGTCTGATAATTTCGCATGAAATATTCAATCGTAATTCTGATTAACTAGTTTTGTTCAATTCTCCCATATCACCATGTAAAATAAACTTTTAACAAATCCCCTAAATGTATGCAACTTACTAGACAAAATATATACATTTTCTATTTGTCCAGCATGTTCAGCAGCAGATGCTATACATATTATTTAGATATTATTCAATATTTGTGTATGAAATAAATAAACTTCCCGTTTGTTATGTGTATTAAAAAATGTCCATTACTTTCCTTAATATGCGTTTTAGACAGCGAAAAAAGGACTTTAGCTCCATGTTTGTGACAGAGCAGCTTCCCGACGCGAAACGGGAACCTGGGGGTTTTAATATTTGAACACAACAATAACAATTTAATAACTCTGTGTGATGAATATTTTATCCAAATGTAATGCTTGATGGGTTCATCAGTAAGCAATTTCGAGCGCGCGTGCCCAAGCTGTCAAGCTGGGGCACGGTGGCCAGGTACACCGATGAAAGGCAATCCCACTACATCATGGCACAACCGTTTACCAACTCACGCGCCCGGCTCCGGTTTGAGGTTGAGGGTGATGAATAATTTTACATTTCTTCGCAACGGTGAAGCTTTCATCCA
>CM028124.1:5565238-5600346 GCA_016254315.1 Anopheles parensis
AGTGTGGATGCAATTTATCGACAACCGACAACAGACAACGGTGTGAAACTACTCTTGGAGGTATATGCAACAGGATGCACCTGAGGTGGAATGACGTACGGATTCGGATGAATAGCTTTTCGAAAGGAACATTTTCTTCCGAGCAACAATGGAGGAAATGGATGACTTTTATATTCCAGTGCATCGTGTTAGGGATTGTGCTTGAACGGAGTGTGTGATTGAAATGGCATCAACACGTGTACGTGGTTGAAAAGGAACTCGCTTTTCCGAAGCTTACGCTACACTCTTGAAGGAAACCCCCAATTAAAAGACGTTAGTGTAGATAAGCTCACTTGGAATTTATTGCACTTCATGCTGCCTGCCGCTCGGTTGTGTTTCATTTCCAGCATCCAATCAATAATTCCCATCAAAAGCGCGCGCAACACCAACACGCCCTTTTGTTTCTGTTCCGTTCCAGCCCAGATGATAAGGTAAATTTGCACAGCAGGAATGCAATTGAATTGGTGGGCATGATAAATAAAACTTTACCAGTGCGTATGGCCTCCGGGGAGGCTTTAGGAAATGCACCATAGCTTTAACCTACCTCCCGCCGCCCCCCCGGGTTCCGGTGTTTGGACGAAGGGAAAAAGCGAATCGGTATCGATGATAATGATCACCCGGTAGAGAGTGTTCACGTTCGTACCACTTCGCCTGGCTGTGGTTTCCTTCCCTTCGTCAGCGCAGTATTGCGTATTTCCGTTCAACTTTCGCTGCAGGTTCGATCCAACCCTAAGATGTAGCGCCATGTATTCAAATCCAGCAGCTCGCATCTCGATGACAAATGGTCCTGGGAGTCCCCTCGGTCGGTTTAATCCCTCCGGCCGGGCGGTGGTAGAACGGAGCAATACAAACACAGCGTATGATGCACCATATGGTGCCCAATTCGAGACGCAATACGGTGGCTTTAATGTGGAAAGATCGGATGCGAACAGTATCGAATGTGATTGTTATGCGCTTATTTTATCAACATAAAGGTTCACTGACGATTGTTTAATGTGGGCGCGTGAAGTTACCGTGAGAGTAAGATCGTACTCACAGTTGGTCGTCTCAGCCATTCGATAAGCTGTTTTCAGTTTTATATCTTTTTTTGAAAAAAAAACGAACAAAAAACAGTAGAAAACTTATTCAATTTATCTCATATTTTTATCATGAGTTCATAATTATAGTTTTCTGTCAAAATTCGTCCTAAGTTAGTTCCATTAAGCAACACCAACGTATTTTGTAGTGCCAATTGCATACTTGTAGGCTGATTACGTTAAGAAAATTACACTAAGAGTTGCCAATTAAAAAGACGTCTAAATACATATTAGATTGATATATATTAAATTTGATTTAATGTTTATTCTACTCCTCTCAATGATCACCACAAAGCAATGAAAATATTTCAAAAAAATGTATGCTTGATCTTCATTAAATCAGTATTAATCTATCCACGGTAAGCAAACAACAAAACGCCAGTCTTGGGTTCGCAACGATGTATGAATTTAATTTCCTTTCCACCAGCAAGCACAATTCCACTCTTGCTGTAGTGCGCCGTTCAACAAATTTCCCTACCACATTCTTTACTAGCAAAAGTCTCAGTAAGCAGCAAAAACCTCAAACTGAAGTTAACGCTTACTTCAGCAGTTTACCAAGACCGCAAACCCAACACACCGAGAAACTTATCTAAATTAATTTCTTCCATTTCCGGGCGACATTTGACATGAAACAGTGCTTCAGCTCCACTTTTTCTTCCACTCTCTCTCTCTCTCTATCTCTCGCTTTCTTCCTCTTTCTCGTGCTTACTTTATTTAACTCGACTGTGGTTGTACTTTGGTGGTTGTAAACTTCCTTAACCTATGCGCACGATGCTGAACACTTCTTTCAATGCTGTGTATTCTTCAGGGAGCGGAAGTTTCTTTGCCTTACTAGAGAAGATGGTGATGGTCTTTACATTCGCATCCTTTTTGAATAAAGATGGAAAGTTTTTCACAACTAAAATTACACAGAAAACACTGTACAAGAATGATGAGCAACGTGCAGAACTTTCTTCACCGGTAGCAGTTGGCGAGAAAAAGTGATTTAGCGTACCGTTTTTATGAGCGTGCAAAAAATAGTAACCGATCGACCATCATGCGGTTTGTAGTTGCGTTTCTGCTTGCGCTATTTTCTTCAACCAAGGGATACTACGTAGTAGTGTCGAAGTGTATGAGCCTGTCTCGGATTCACATCAAACCGGATGCTGCGGCAAGGGAAAAAAAACCCTTCGTCCACACCGGCCACTGAAGGGTGAACTGTTGGATGAAAAATGCAAAATGTAAGAAATGCTAATAATAAGCAAATTAAAAATTTCTCGATTGAATTTAAATGAGTTTCTGAACCGGTAGAATAGGTTTCCGGGAGGGCCACAACCGACCGAGAATCAAGCATCAAGACAGGCTGAGTGTGACGTGCGGTAAAAAAAACCGCTGATGCGCTGCAGTTTCGATGAAATGAAATAAATTTAATTTCTATCTGCCAGGCTTGGGTAATTTTTTTACCTTCACATCTCGGACCCCAATCGGTTGTGAAACAGTTGTGAGCTGTTGATTATTTGTCGTATGTTTTTAACGGTGCTTCTTGTGTAGGGTAGACATGATGTGTACGACACAAAAGACACGTTAAAATGGGTGTCACTTCAAGTGGCTCTTGTGGGAAACAGGGTGACAACAACGCTGCTCTTCGAGTGCAGAATATGGATTTAAATGCGTTTCTACAGTTTTTTTTTTAATTTAATTTCGTAACTGAAAGTCACGGAGTGGATTTTTCAATTGAAATTGCTAAAAAGGACGAGCGCTGCATTTATGTCGACCAATGTCGACTGCAGTCTGATGAAACAACATTTGCCCAAAAAGCACGCCAGCTTTAATTCTGTTGACTTAATAATAACCTTAAAGTATGAATTTTTGGTCTTCTAGTGATCTTTGATACGCAAAAATCAGGGACTCTGGGGAATTTCGGTAGTAAATACTACCACACTAAGAAATTTATTGCCTACCTTTAGGGGTACTTAACGAACTAGTGTACTAAGAATTGTTTATAAAGGTTTTATAATCACAAATGAACAGTTTTGTCTTTAGTATAAAGATCTACAATCAGTCTTAAATCTGAAGACTCAAGAGATTAGTTTTTACTATACCAGTAAAATATATCTGAATATGAAGTTAGGGATGTTTTATTTACAACTGTCTATTTACTGTTTGATTTCCCCTCAAATTTTGAAAATTAAATCAGTTTTCATTGGAACATCATTGCCGTTAGCGTTTTGCTCACCAGCGATACACTTCATCAACTTACAAAGTTTACATCTTGCTTCGGAACTGTGTAACACAACAATCTGCTTCGTTGATAGCCTTTTAGTGTACGATTCCTCTCACGTGAATATTGTTTTCATATCAACCACGTGTTTTTTCAGTCACCATACGTTTTCGCCGTCTTCAGTACATAAAGTTCGAGTCAAACGATAGCTTAAAGAGTGTTCTAATTAAAAGCAGCCCTTTAAGAAAAGTTGCTTCTATGCTCATTAATTTAGCGAGTGTTGAATTTATACTGCTAGAGGATTCCATATTCGCCGTATTAATTTGAATTCGCTGTATTAATATAATAATTTATTCGCTGTGTTAATTTGAATTTATGTTACCTATTAAAGTTTTTAAAAATTCCTAAAACAACACACAATAAAATTTGATACCTGCTTGGGTATATCATGATCATTGGAAGTTCTGTTTTTTTTACTTCTTAAGAACGGCCTGGTCATATCAAGACTTATTTTACCACGTAGCAGGATAGTCAGTCCATGCTACGGGGAGACGGTCCGGATGGGATTTGATCCCCAGTTCTGCCGTGAAGGCTGGCGCTGTTTATCCCGGTGGTTCTTCTTCTGAATCAGTCTGCTTCTGAATCATAAAATCTCTGTTAAATGCATTGACCAGTCTGCCTGGAGCGATTTCCTAATGTCTCTCATATTAGCATGCAATTTAATTGAATTAACAACATTGAGTTGGAATAGTCGCTACAGGTATCGAAAACTTATCTCAATTAATTTATCATTTAATCTCATTTCCTCTATCATCGTTCCCATTAAATGGAACGTTTTATCCAATGAAGTTAGAGCAATTAGATCTTTATAGGAATCCGATCAGAAACGTCATTAGATACACGTTGAAGCTAGAGTAATGTTTTTGTTATGTTTGTAAACTTTTACACACATAATGATAAGTAAAAATAGTAAAAATAGTTAAGTAATTGTAATAGAAGTGTACACGAGTTAGTCTACATTTAGGCGCAAGTTCGCAGTTCAAATTTTCAATTCTCTATATAAAAAATGTTTATAAAGCAATAATAACTTAGCAAACCGAATGAATTGAAGATATCGAACAAAGAGATAAAGTGAGAAATAAATCATTTATTCATCCCCATGCAACCTAAACCGTTGACATTTTTTCACTGCTTTATTTGAAACTTTCTTACACTCATTATCGATCCGAAAATCAGCATTGCACCGTGTAGCTTCGGATCCTTTTTCAACAACTGTCCAAAACCCCCGACTAGCAAACCTGCGAATAGCCACCCAATCCCAATTAATTGCCATCGTTGAGTTTAAATGGCGCACCGTTCGACATTGTTTACGATTATTGGCGATCATAAATGAGTGTGTAGGCAAGAAACGGGAAAGCTAATTAAGCCCTCGTGCCTTGAGAGACGATGGGATACGAAACTACCGCGTGTGCAGCTGGTGCAAAGCTGTTTAACAAGAAATAAATATTATTACCGTCCCATTCTCGTACTTGGTGCAAAATTTGGTTCACTTAAAATCTGGGTGATGGTAAAACTCTTCGTCACACCTTCAACCTGCAACGGGGAAAGAAAGTGCCTTTCTCCGTGTAAACATAATACGCAACCCGAGCCAGCCTCCGATTATTAAGATGATAAAATTTCGCTCCTCTTATCCGGCTCGAAAAACGAATATCTGTTCGTTATTCTTATTCGTTTGCCTGTTCTTTTACCGAAAGCACCCTTCACGGTCGTGTAGTTTTGATAGAGTTGAGTAATGCTGCTTAAAGCAAATCCCTTTCGTGTCTGACCCGATGAAGAGATTATGCTTTGCTTGTGCGTCTCCTCTCTTTTGCTATCTCCGTATTGCAAGATGATGGGTCGGAAAATCAGCTTTTCTTTGGTAAAGTTAAGCCGTCCACCATATCGTTCTTGGTCGCATGTGTTTCTCGTTTGTCGAACGAGAGAAAAAAGAAACTCTTCTAATAGGAAGTGGTAGTGTACAAACATTTCAACTGCACATGGAGAAGAAACAGCTACTTGCTGATCAACTGACACTAACAACAAAGCAATGGCCTTCTTCCCTAGTAGTTGAAGTAATCGAAAAGTTCTTAGTATAAACTTTTTCAAAAAAAAGTCTCACTACACCGTCGAACGAAGGTATGGAATGGAATAAAAATTCAATTTCGTAAGCGTGTGTAGCAAAACTTTACACTTTATGCTTCTGCTGTCTCGCGCTCATCCTTCACGATCACAGTTGTGCATCCTCTGCCTGCACAGAACACAAATGGGTAAGTGAAACTAATGGTAGAAGATGGATGCTTCCTTCTCTAGTGCAGGATTTCTCTTTCTGCATTGTATGGCCATACATGCTCCGAATGGGCGAACTGACGTCTAACCACTCGAAGGGTGTACTAACCCTCCCGTAGGGTGGAATTTATTTGGCAAACGTCGCGCACGTACTGCCACGTTGGCATTATAAGGGGTGCTGAATGCTAATTGTATGTCTGCCGTATGGTTGAACTGTTCGATGGATTTGTCGGACCGAGATGTGCGTTTTGCATCCGAAGGGTGCGTATGTAATACGCACACGCACCCCTGTGTAAGCATCCTTCTTTTTTTGTTGGGAACACGATGCCACACATTCGTTCATCCCTACTCCGGCACACGGCTGCTGTTTCACTCTTACCATTTTGCATCGTGCGCTTCGTACCATTATCGTGCAGTTCGAGCATGTAACGCCACCCTCGAAAACTATTCGTTTGTATTGAAATTACTTAAAAATTGCAATGCGGAACGCAAGCAGAATTTTAGTTAGGGTGTTAGTTTTAGTAGGGAATAAAGCGCCAAACTTAAATTCGAAAAATATATAATGGATTTTTGATTGATTAAACGAAACATGAAGGTGTTATGCGAAGGACATGTAGGTTTTTGTTAATTTTTTAAGCAAATGAATATAATTTTGTTGCATTATTTTTATTACTACAAAACGACATTTTTTAAAACTTGGTTCGTGTTGTATAATTATTAGAAGCTGTTTTTGGGTTGTTTAAGCTAAAAAACCTATTAAAATACTTTAACAACCTAGACGAAGAATTTTTTTTTGCATCTGCAAACAAATAGTTTACAACATAATAAAGCCATTCGCGATATAACAAACAATTTACAAGCACTTATCAATCAACGCAATCGCTTCAATTCCATCAGGGGTGTCAAACACACCCAAAAGTATTTTCCTAGAATTGATTTATACACCGATTTCTTTCCTATTGCACTCAATAATAATAAAACATCGTACAGTGTGGTCGTAAAGGAACCAAATCAAAATGAAGCATTTGTGAGGTGAGGGCTTTCATTTTTGAGGGTATCAAAAAAAAAAACTGCCCCCTTCAATCATTAAACATCTGTCCAAATGTGCTTTGCGTATTTTTCTCCAATTTCTCTTCAACCTACTGAGCTGGATGTGGTTGTTAACAGACATTTGGAAACTGTTTTTAATTTCGATTTTGTTAATCATTTTTTTTTACCGTTATCGCGTACAAAAGTTTAAAATAGGAACAAAAAAAGCATTAATCATTTGTTATGTACCTCCCAAAACACAAAAAAAAACCATCCATCTGATTACGAATGAACGAGTAACTAACCGTTGGAAACCCCACAAAACTCGCCAGAGACCACAAAACAAACTGGTGCTGCTTGAGACGGCCACTGGCAAAAGTTCCTCCGACAGGTTGCGGTTACCGGTCGGTTTTTCGTTCATGTTGATGCTGAGTTCCTGTTAAATATTACATGAGGGACACACTAGCGCTACAACTACTACGGGTACCCTTTGGTGTTTGTTGCCATTGCTTTATTTGAATATTTTATCCAAAGTGCGATAAATGAATCTTGATACGTATGTGTGTGTGTGTGTGTACGTGCGTGTAAGTGTGCCAGAGTACTCGACTCGTTACCGTTGGAAAACCGTTCCACTGAGCTAACAGCAGGGAGAAAAAAACCTACAAAGCCCTTTTCATCTCATCTCAGTAGCCCTTTAGAGTGCCATTACTAAGGTGTGCTTGAAGCTTGGCAAACGCGCGCTTATTTGCGCAAAGGATTAATTAATTTCAACAAACAGACATTTAATTGATTTGTAGATCGTTTTTCAATCCACTCGAGCCAACTAAACGGGCGAAACCCGGGCTACCAGTATTAGTTTTTCCGGCTCTTTGCGCTATCCGTGCATGTGCTTCCTCCCCCTTTGCGCAAAGGGATGCAAACGCCGGCACATTGGTATTGGTGTGCAGAAGGCATTTCTTCTCTCGTTCGGTTCCTCCCTGGTTGCCATGGTGTGTGCGAAACAGCGTCCTTGTGCGGTGTTTGTGTCCGTGCGCGTTTAAATGCCCTACAGGGATAGCAGCGCCATCAACGGCCATCAGCTGGAATTAGAGCGCACATCAAAAACCCAAAACCGCAGCATCATCATCATCATCAACACATCTCGCCCCGTTGCTGGTGTGGCGGTTGCGTGGTCGTCGTCCTTCGCGAAGATTTCCACCGTGTTTGTTGTGCCGATTCCGTTTGTCGTACGCAGAATAATGGCCGCATCGGGAGTTTGATGTGTTCGGTGTTGATGGTTTTCTGCGTACGTTACTGAAGGTGGTTTGGTGCGTCTGTTTGTGCAATCATATTCGAACTTAATTGGGAGTACTACTAGTGTCCAAGACGCTTGGTAAAGGACGCGCACCGTTCCATGGACTATTGTTAGTGGTTGGTTAGCACGTTGCCCCTTTAATGTGGTGCTCTCTATTTGTGGGTAGAATGTGTTTGAATAGTCAGTGAATCACCACCAGTCTGCTGATGCGTATCCTTTCGTATCGGTTGGCGATTTTCGCAACAACAAAAAAACACAGAATCTCAAATAACCATCATCAATCCTAATTGTGCTTGAATCCGGCTAGAGAATTACACACTCGTCATCGTTGAAGAGAAGGTAAGCAGTGTTGGCATAAATAGGAAACCCGTCAAGTGAGGAATTATTTTCAATTAGCTCTGACGCCTTCGTCGGGTGATGATTTGCACATCCCGTTTTCCCTAACTTACCCTTACCCGTATTTACCATCATCACTTGCTGAAAAGGATATCCAAAGCTCAAGGACGTATACTTACAGCGCCATCTAGCCAAGCTTTTTTGAACCACTGCACGAAGCTTTCAAAATGTCATTGTGTTAAATGTCAATTGAAAAGAAAACGTGTTGCGTTTGGTGCTGTCTTCAAGACTATTTAATTTTGTTTGCATTGTAAATCAATAAACAATATTTTGTTCTTACAGAGTTCCAAGCGATGGATCCTCCGCACAATCCTTTCAATTTTCATCTAGGTCCACCGGCTTCCCACGGTGTTCATAGTCATCATCCCGAGCCTACACCGAGTCCTCCGCAAAGTGTTCCAGGACGCCGAACTCCACTCGGTACGGTGGGTCTCGGTGGATTCTATGCCCAACCGCACGCATCTTCTTCTACCCACACAGATGAAAATCGTCCCTCGGGAAGTTCTGAAAGGTAATGCGAAATACACGCTGTCCTGACCTGCTTCTAACCGAAATAAAGTAATTTTAGCCCACCGCCTCATCATCACGCATCCGTACCACCAGGAGGTTCTGGGAAGCAAAAGAACCGACAAGGTAAATCGGTTCGACTGAACATTAACGCACGGGAACGCCGAAGAATGCACGATCTTAACGATGCACTGGACGAACTGCGCAGCGTTATACCCTACGCACATTCGCCTTCGGTGCGCAAACTTTCCAAGATTGCCACATTGCTGCTGGCGAAGAACTACATTCTCATGCAGGCAAATGCCTTGGATGAGCTCAGAAGGTTCGCTACCACACACGTTGAGGAGCACCGTTCATTTGTTTATTATTCGATATGTTTTCCATTGCAGACTGCTAGCGTACATACAGAGTGCTGCCGGTGCCAGTATCCCAACGGTGGATTTACGCACGATGCCTTCGGCCCTCAAGCTGCAGCAGTTGCTGCAGGCTCCCCATCAGGATCTTACCCTCCAGCAGGTTGGCGGTACTTCTTCAACCAGCACGACAAGTCAGCCACCACCTCCGCCTCCACCTGCTCCTAGTCAAAATCCTTAAAACACAAGAAAAACCCTTTCCAAAAGGCCAAATGTGCGCCAACTCTGCCTAGTCGTGTGTGGTGTGAAATGCTACAAATGTAACGATTTGCAAACTATTAGTTTAAGATTTTCAAAGCCTGTAGTGTGATTAAGATATTTCATCTACTCTCTAGTCACTCTAATTTTGAAACTGAATAATGTGTTTTTTTTTATCACTATCTATGTATCGTGTTTTAGAGCCGCGTACCTTGTAGGGTATTTAGGGAAGCAATAGCATGGTTGCCAAATTAAGTTTAAGAATTTGTGAAACAAGAAATAAAATGCATTAAAATGATAACACTGGGATTTATATTTGATCCTATTCCCCTCGAAAGCAGTTGAATCATTTTCAAATATATTTCTAACAGGTTTGTAATACAATAGTATGACTACAATTCAAATAACAAACGATAATTTCACGTGTTCATTTAAACACGTTGTATAGCAACTGTTATTTCAAAAGCTTAAAATTTGCATGTGCTCACCACGTGCCGTACAAATATGTGAGTACTCAACTGTACGTCATACACGATTCGGAGCTTACACACAATGTCAAATCGCTAGTTTCCATAGTTCGTGCCATCCGTCAATCCGGGACCCCGGATAATCGGAGTTTTTCAGTAAATATCCATAAAACCAGCGGTGGTGATGTTTTTCATACGGAGGTTCTGATCTTTTTTTCCCTCTTGTAACATTTCCGCCTCGATCTCGTCCACAAATAAACGAAGGCCGTTTGGTGGTGCTCTGTACGATCTGACTCTCTTACTGTACCGTGTGGCTATTGTGCGTTCCCCACATAAATTCGTCCTTAGTTTGGCCCGCGTCGGAAAATGTGAATTACGCCAAGTGCGTAGGACTTCCGATTCGGATGCAGGAAGAAAACTTCCAGGGCGGGAGAATAATGCGTCACAGTGCGATTTAACACAACGGGTGTGTAAGAATTGGTGCAGTGCAATCCGGCAGGTGTAACTGTGCGACATAATGTTACGTGCCACATCCAAACATTCCTTGAGCGGAAGTGCGGAAGTACCGTGTGGAATAATGCACACAGGAGTAGCATGGAGAAGAAGTTTGAGCGGATAGCTTCCGGCTCCAGCAGATAGTGTCCACCTTGCGTTTGCAAATCTATGATACCTACACAATCAGCAGTGAATGTTTAAAATCTTTAGCTAAAAGTGTATGAAGACATTGAACAATCAAAACAGCCTAACTAGTAACTAGTTTTATTGGGGAGATCATCATCAGGAAAGCGGCGAAGAACCATATTAAGTTTTGCTTTACGTCCCACAACAGATTCTGAAAGTCTAGTAAACTCTCAGCTGGCAACGGAACTATTGTAGGTAAGTTTTTATATATTCCAAACTGAAAAGATTATTTCGATTAATATACCTTCTTTTAGTTTGCAGGTGCAACACTTCACAAATACTGTTGAATCATCAACCATGTAAGTAGCAGCTCATGTAACGTATGGACGGCTTCATTACTATCAATCTAGACAATTTAAGTTTAAAATTAAATATATCTTATTGCCTGTAAAGGTATGTTTCAAGCCTGTGGCAAAACTGTTCGGGAATGTAAATTGAATGGCAGAAAATGCATATAGGAATCTTAAAGATCAGGGTCAGTTTCGATGACCTAGAAGCTAGAATATTCGATGTAATCAGTTACAGATGTGGCTGAGGAATATCATATCAGTGGAAAGCGAATTACCACACGTTAAGCCATTTTATAACTATCGGGTTTTAAACATGAAATAGAATATACCACCAATATGATAGGGCTAGGATCTATTACCAACTTATGGGAATTTAAAACCTTATGTTGGAAAGCTTTTTTACTGCGTCCATCGCCTAATTATAGCATTAAATTTGGGTCACTTCACAACGATACCTACCTTTATATGCTATCCACACGCATCCTTTCAAGAGGTGACTTATGTAATGCTTCTCTAGATTTGTTGTTAAATCCATTACATCAATAATGTATTCATTGATATTTGTGACATTTTACCGATATATTTCTGAACGTTGCTTTCCAACGAGGAAGCCCCTATCAAAGTGTGGAAGTAATTTATTTTAAAGAAGGAAATTCTTTTCAACTTTTATATTAATATAATTGTCGATAATTTTTGTCGATCTACTCTTGATTGTAGAAAGCTGGAACAACACGAATCGACCGAATGGTTTCGCTAATAGTTCTAATTCATTCTACCGTAAGCTTCGTTGCATGAATGTTCCTTTTTAATGTGGATTTTTGCTCTTGTTTTGCTGTATAAATTTAAACATCATTCAAACAACAGAAAGCAAACATCCTTTCTTGTAGTTAGATTGCGCTCCAAATTATTCAAACACTGATTCCAGTGATCCAAATGATTTCTGGGGCATAGCATCTAAGGCAATCATATTTCTTTTCTTTTTTGGAACCGTCGGAAATATTGAAATGATTATTTAGAATTGTTACCATTTTCTTTCTTATTGATTGTTGGTTGATTGTTCAATCTTGTACTAATATTGATTCCTTTATCGAGTATTACATTTTTTAGTGGCTTTAAGCATTGTCGGCAAGGTTGAAAGCTCTTGTTCTTGAATCATTTATTTTAAAAGGATTCGAATCTTACTCTTATAATCGTAATTTTTGATACTAATTTATTGCTGCCTGCACACTTGAAAATATTGTCATAGTACTTACGAAGATCAGGATATTAATTTAAAACATTATGGATATATAGAAACAGTTTTAAAAATTGCATAATGTCTTCAATTCTTCCACAATAAAAGCATTGCATTGGGAGCACATTGATTTCCACCCGGAAAAATTTCTGTTTCGGTCCAGAAGTGCCCGTTGTTTAAAGAATGTATGCAAATCATGAACAAAAGGGAGGTAATAATCACTCCTTGCGGCATGAACTATAAGTAATAGGATAGGCGTATTTTAATTAACATTCAAAATTTAATTAAAATTAAGTTTTTCTTGCATTTAGGATAACCCATCCAGCGATTTGTTAAATTTACTTCGGCTAGAATTTTGTTACCATGAGTGGAATCATTATTTTGTTCTGAATGTTCGATTTTATGTCATCTTTTCTTTAAACTTACTCTTCACAAAACTCATTTTGATGCTAGATTGAAGGCTTATACTGGTGTATGTTATTACAATCGAATGTTTATTTTTATTATGACATACTTAAACTTAAAACTAAGCCCCCGGGATTGCTTTATGTTAGTTCGTCCCTTCACCAGTTCTGTTTGGCATTGATCCAAGCATACCAAAAGCCATACTGCTGCACCATGTACCAAACATGTTTCTTAGCCAAAATACAATAAAAAAGGCAAAAACGTACTCCAATTATAAAAGTGCCAATGATCCAAGCGGAAAACATTGATGGAAAAATACGCTAATGGATGCCGATGCGCACTGATGAGGGTGGATAGAAGGAAAAGCATACCAGAAAAAACTCGCTGTTGTTAATAACCGCCAAGTCGATCGGTGGTGTCGTGATATTTCTTGCTTTCTTTCTTAGGCCATTCGGTTTTTATCGTGCCTCTGCTTTCTATAGTTCATATAGCAGGATGCCATCTTGACAGAGGAAACAAAGTTTAAGAAATCCTGTTTTATGAAGTGTGGTATAAGTTAACCAATACGCTCTGTTGTTTGTACGTTGTTCGTTTTCGTTTCTAACATACATATATTTATCTCTTTTTTGTCACTAGTTTTTCTGTTACGATTAATTTATTTATTTTAGGACATCAAGCCTACATATAGATAGAATGTGTTGTTGTTTTTTTGTATCGCTTAGCGAAAGAAAATAAATGGACTATTGATCGAATTTATGCGAGAATAAAGGCCAAATAAGCTAAGCAATGCACTGATATCATGCAGGCTATCATCCCTTTTATTCTTTTGCTTCCCTTGTATATGCCATTTTATAAATATATATATATATACCAGTCCATTGTTGCAGTTTTAAAGGTTTATGCTATTACAATTTTTACACTTAGGAGATTGATTTTGGTTTTCTTTTTTTTGTGGCAATTTTTCTCATGGAAAAGTAGTTGATTTAGTTCCTTTATTCATAAATTTAGATAACATAACATAACATTTAATAATACTTTTTATTTTGCTTTCAGCGCTTCAATAACAGACATGTTTTATATGAAAAGAATAGCAAAACTTGTATTTTAATATGGTTATAATATAATTTATTTGTTAGCCATGTGGGGTTTACGAAAATAGTCGAAAAAAAGGAAATAAAAGACGAGATATGTCACGAAGATAAAATGAAATTGGAGTACACGAGTTCCTAAATCGAGCAGTTGATAGGCATCGTTAGAGGGCGATTTTAGTCAATGCACTGTATTTGCCATAAAAACTGATGTTTCGTGTCGCCCAAAAAGAAATTGTTTAGACTTATTTGTTTACATTAAGCTGGATAGTCTGTACACAAAATGGTCAAGATATAATTATTTTTAATGATTCACACTGTTTCAATAACATGGTGTCATAGTCTTGCAGTAGTGTACTTAATAAAGATCATCTTACGTACGCAGTATTGCGACCCTGGCAGATCACGTCTGACTCATCGCTGAGTCAGGATAAAAGCGAACGACATCATGAAAGGAAGGAAAAACATTCCAAGAGACACATTTTTTTTCATCACAGCTTTACCAGCAGCTAAAACTTCCGCGCATATGCGGGATCCGATCAGGAATCCATTAAAAAAATACAAATAGATGGAAAGACAGACGAAAAATGCGATTGGCGAATTTCACTAACCTCTTTCGCCGTGTCGTGTCTATCGTGATTTGAAGTGTATGAGAGCTTCACTGATTATTGTAAATCCACGTACGCTTTATTGTGGTATTTCGGTGCCTTGTGTGGGCTATTTACTAACCATACGGGTAGTACTGATTGCAGTGGGCAAAAGGAAAAGAAAAAATAATGATAATCATCAAGCACAGTGCTTAACACAATTTGGTTACAGTGAGTTTCGGATGCGTAAGAGCACTTCTTTCTACGTAGAGACGTTATTTATGGTTACGATCGCTTCAATGTTTCGACGTCGTTGAACAAATCAAACAGAGGGAGAGAGAGAAAAGTGCAGCTGTATATGTTCTCGCACACGATCATACGGTGAAGCTAAACCAGTGGTCGTCAATTCAATGTACATTAAACAAAAATATTCACATTTAGTGCACCGTTTGATAAAAAAGCTTTGTTTATATGAGTGTTTGACGTTTTATTAAGCTTGCATAAAGTTTGTTGGAGAAATATATTTGATTTGCAAGTTAACAGACACATATAACTTTGATCTGCTTACGGATATAATCGCTGCAATGGTTTTAATTTTAAAGCATCATCTAAAACAATCATTCCACACAATTACCCATTTTATATTCAAGATGTTTAAAAGAAAATCAATTATATAGGAGCAAGAAACTTCTAATACTTAATCGTTGCGGAAAGAGTATTCAAGTTTTAGTTTTTATTTGCGATAAAACCGAAAATTGATTTGAACCGATTAACGTTAGAAGGATACATACTTTTTCTTTTAAATTAATTCAATAATTTAAACGGTGTTGCTAATAATTACGCATTGTTCGCCACTGGCTTAGATAGCGTATGCATGAGCTGTATGGATTTTATCATGGCTGTTTCACTCGCGAAATTTGCTGAGTCTACAGTGTAGCCATTTGTGCGAGCGTAGTTTAGCAAATCGGAAACTTTTTGCAATATCAGAGATTTTGTATGAGTAAATGTTGTGTTATGTTATGTAGTAAGTAAAGGTGACTTCATTTAAGCATTATCGGAAAACAGTTGTTCCACAACTTCCACATCGACTGTTCCGATCGTTTTGTCACGCACAGTCATCGTCTATCGTGCGCACTCACATCAACGCACCGACGCTTGTTGCATGCAGGCGTGTGCGAGAGTATCGCTCTCCCTCCTCTCATCTTGTGCTCCGACAGTCAATCCTAGCAGCCATGGAAACCTATCGCACGCAGTACAGCATACGCAGGTGTGGTGGTGTGCGTGCATGTGCCCACCGTTCCCTTAATAGCGCTTACGCTGTTTCTGCATTCGGCACCGCACATGATTGACCGTGCGGCTCCATCGAGGGGAAAAAAAAGTCTGAGCCCAAAAGGCGATGGTGTGACAGGATTTTGTGACATGTCAAGAGAGGTAAAAAAACGGTTCTCCCACAGACCTTTCAAGTCGAGTCATCGTCACTATGGAACGATCTCCATTAGAAGTTTTGTTGGCTTGTTTTAATTTCTAGCCCTTGGAGGTTTCGTTGTTGGACCAAGCCGTATGTCACCCGCACCAGCTCCGAAGCAAACTCATATGTAGTGAACAGAAAGGATATTATAGGTGCAAAAATAGAATGTACATGTCAAAGAGGTGAGTGGGAGTGTGTCGAGAGCATGAGGTGTTGAAATAGGTGTAAAACAGAAACAGACGTTTAATAGTCTGAGTCTGCAAGTTACCACGTTTAACACACGTTGCAATATTGTGCAGTGGAATTGTGAACTAGAAACAGAGATTAATTTACCATCTTCCTCAGTTACTTACAGATCGATGATTTATGAGTTTTATTCACAAACTGTTGCTATACGTTTCCTTTCTCCTCTGTACGATCGACCTTTTGAAACTCGTTTCATCAAGCTGTGGCGGGTGAAAGGATTTATTAACTGTTCTTCGATCACACAACCATAAAATTTGTTTCCAAAACCAAATGCCAAGGTTCATTTCTCAACTCGAATTCCAATAAACTTAAATACGGGTTATCATTAAATAAAATATAAAAAACTATTCTTATTTTCAGTTTTTAATTTCTGATTCATTAACATATCAGAATGAAGAAGAGTATTGTAATTCTTTGACTAAAGTATGTCAACTTACAGGAGAAAAGAAAACAGTTTCGACACTTTCACCCAATTTATTCAATAAGCTTAATAAAACTTGATTTAAACCCAGGCACTCAGCATACGCCTTAGCGACGAGTTAATAAAATAAATATGGTATTTAATTGAAATATTTGTTTTTTGAAAACATTACAATATATAATAATCATAATATTCATAATTATAATATAATTCTTAAATTATGAATTTAAGAGAAATGTCTCTAAACCAGTCGTAAAAAAATATTTCATATTAAATTAACGTACTTTTCGTTTAAAAAAATGGAACAATTGCGTGCGCCATGTATGAAATATGCTTCAACCAAATTAGTACATTCAAACTTTAACTATTGCCACGATACAAGTTCAAACCTTCTCGTGAAGTGTAGTAACGTGTTGGCGTGCTGCGTCCATGTAAACTCGTAGGTTACACGAATGTTTCTACCGTTTCTTCAATATTAGTTTTCATTTTATCCAAGCTCGTCTCATTACTACCGATAGCTTCCCACATCATACTCCACATGCTCAGCTAAAGCACCGTCTCTAGGGAGTCACTAGCATCACGACGCTACACATGGGTGTAGTGTTTCAGTGCGATAAAGTTAAGATCTACTGCAAAACCCTTATTTCGCAAAAACCTACAGTTTCCGTTTCCCTTTCCCTTCCTGTTTGTGCAGGGAAACGTTCGTTACCATGGAAAACATGTTCCAAACCCGTTTATTGTGCTTTTTTCTTACTAAAGAACGGCAAAGCTTTCCGACGAAGCTTGCTGAGCTGGAAGCTTTCGCAGCAATACCTCGCCTTGCCATCATTTAATAATGGCGTGGAAAAATGGATGTAGAAGAGAGAAATGATTTCATTTTGTTTGGTTTGTTTTTTGTTTTTCGATTTACGTTAATTACCAGCATTGTGCAGGAGGAATGGAAGTTAAAAGCATTTGTAATGCGAAGGTTATTGAATATTTTCTTTTATATATTGCCGGTTTTATCTCTTACATGTTTATTTTTCAATTACTTTCTTCTCCATTTAACATTGAAGTGTCTTGAAAGACGAATGTTTATCCATTGATCGTACAAGGGTTTGCTTCCAGCAGCCACGTTTCACCACTATTCCATATCGGTATTAGCTTTCTTTTTCTCTCTATTTTCTCTCTTCCCTCGAAAAAGCCCTTCGATACGGCTTTTCTCATCGAAACACATCCGATGGAGAATGCTGCCGATTATTTTATTTTCTCTTTCCCACTCGTTTCCCGGCATCGTCATCATCCGGTGCTTGTTTTCCTTCATTTTCCCTCAAGGTACTAGCCCCGCTCCGATCTGGTTACCGTTAGAAGGCACGACCTCCCCATTACTGCGGACGCTTTCTCAAATGCAAGTCGCGAAACCTAGACCAAAAAACCCGAAGATCGTTCGCGCTACACCTGGCAAACACGGTGCGTCACAAACATTCTCCCGTCTCTGAAAAGCTGTAAAAAAATAGTAATATTGCTGCCTGTTGCATGTAAAACAGAAAACGAAATAATGAATAAAAAAAGGCGGTGTAGTGCAAGAAAAAATACCTCCCCCGAGGGTTATAACATGGGGTACAATTTCATCAATGCACTATTCTGATCGTACGCGAATACACGCTTGTGTTGGAAATTGTATTTGAACGAGTTTGTGAGAGAATGGGGAAGAACAAGGCACCAATACCAGAGCTATGTTTTTGAAACGTTTAGCAGATGTTTCGTGAAGGATCGAGCGAATAACACGCAGCATCAGTAAACGAAGATTTTTCAAGGGGAGCTCTACTATGTTTCTGTTTTTGCTCATTAGGAATGGTGTTGTTAATAGGGTTATATTCCTTTTTTTTTATTCATTATCATTATCAACGTTTACGAACGTTGACGTTTACGAAATGAAAATTTGGAATTTGTTATTTCAAATACAAGTTTCACAAAACTAAAATGCTCAAAAAGGCGCTATATTCACTATTCAATTCAATTCAAATAATAATTAAGATTATTTTATTAAATTAATATGTCCTTCTTTATTGTAGTTTTAATTATGGTATCTTAGTTTATTAAGTTCTTGTTATATATTTTACCATACTTATGGTTAAACCAACCGCCCAAACTAATTGGGTTGTTTGACGGATATTTATATCTAAGTCTATATCAAAGTAATATGTTTTTCTTAAGTTGTGCTGAAAGTAGTTGAGGCGTTAATAAGTTTTAAAGTATATTATTAACTTTCGTGTTCCGCCATCCTAAAACGTCGGTTGTGCAAATCTGTCTACTTTCAATATTTTATTTAATCGATTTGTTTTTCTATTTTAAACAACTTTTGGTGAATTTTTTCTCAATATAAGTTATCCTAGTTGAAAACTTATTTTGTTGTTTTAAAGCACACTTTTCGCACTGAAAAATTCATTGCCGCTATAAAAAGCTAGCTACTCCGCTCGGGTTAACCTCAGGATCAATTCCATAGAAAACGAAGCATTTGCTGCAAGAATACCATCACCCTATCCAAGGCACGACGACGGGACAGACAAGATGGTACATGATCTGCCAAAGTTAGCTATGGCTTCAATAGATAGCATGTTGCGGTTTACTTTACGGGCACTGTGCCACGGTTCCATCGTACACTCGCTCTCTCACTTGCGAACCCTCGACGTCCACTATGCTCTGCCGTATGCGTATGTGTTCGTTCGTGTGCTGCTTGCGTAATGGCAAAAGGATATCATCGTCATCATCCGAAGTGAGGAGTCATCATCACACGGGTATGCTCTCTCACTCGCAACATCACATTTGATTAGTGAAGGATGTCTTTGCTTTTACACACCCGTCGATCCACCTATCGTGGGATCTACCATCGAACCACTCTACGGTATTGTCGGTTCCCATTGCCACTTTCGTACCGTGTGGCGTATAGGTAAGAGCGATCCAGCATCATCTTCTCACCGGCCAAATCTCTGGCCCCAACCGAAGAGCAAATCGATACAATGAAACCTATCCCCCCAGGGGAAAATGTAAGCACTTGCAAGCAAGGGTATAAGCAGCACCAGATCGGCACACGGCATATTTCATCACCGCCATAAAAAAAATGCGAACTGCTTTTGTGCTGATGTGTGCGTGTTTGTGAGATATACCGAGAAATTGGGGAGCACTTTTAATGTTGCGAGCGAAATTGAAAAATACCGAGAGCATGAAGCGAGAGCGAGAGAGCCACTGATGGAGCTTAAGTCTCCACATCTAGGCCAATCTGTTCGGCCCGGGGTGTGTTGTGGGAGCGCGGTGCGTTGGGATGCCACGAGGGAGGGATCCGTTTCGGCTCTCTTGTTTCTTTTCTTTTTCACGAAGTAAGCCACGGACGGCTGTGTGTACTCTGCGTTTGTGATTCAGTAGTAGTTGTACCGCACATCGGGCCAGAAACAGCATCAGCCAGTGAGCAGCAACAGCAGCAACCAGCAGCAACCAGCACTGCAGACGACACGACACACCGCGGAACGCGACGTCCTCAACGCCGCCCAATACGAGTAGGTCGCGCGAGGCAGTAAAAATCACAACCAGTACAGCACGGTACGAAAGTTAGTCGGCACTCCGTCATACTATCGATCATCGATATTTGGGTGGGTGAGCCCTGACCTGACCTTGAGTTTTTGTTCCTTAACGAATAGCCGATCGATGAGTTAGGTTTGTCGTCTAAAAGTTGCTATATCGGGTATGATCGATCGAGCGTCCCAACCCAACCGGGAGATTGATAGCAGCGGGTGCCCGAATCGCACATCCTTTTAGCAACGATTGTTGGTTGGGAAACGCTTAACTTCCTTCGGAAAGGATCGCAGGCTTTTTGTACTTTGAAAAGCTTTAATTACGCTACTCTTATACTCATGGAAGTTAGATAGTGTACTGTGTGAGCTTTAGTACCCGGTCGATTCCGAGGTAGAGTTCTGTGAATTGATATTATTTGTATGGCGATTGTTGTGTGGTAAAGTTGGATTATTCAAGGACGGTTGGTAGGTTAGTGGACGTAAAGCTTTTAGTGTCTCATTTACTTCTTTGCTGACGGGCGGTCCCCCATAGTGTTGAACTAAGAATCCATCCAGCCTAGGACACTTCTCCTTCGAATCGATTCTACCCTCTGGATTGGGAACCACTCGTATCAGAAAAGAGTAAATATTCAACAACTTAATAATTATACCAAGAATATGGGATACGCTGAATAATGCTACCGGTGAAAGAATATTGTTAATAAATAATAGGAATTGTTTCATGCGGCCCCTTGATTGAATAAGTTTTTGCATCAGTGCGCAAACCATGGCACATTATATGGGAAGGTAAAACATACATCACCATCAACATATACCATAGCGTCAGATGATAAGGCCTGGGAGAAATGCCAGCTCAACGAAGAAGACGACGATGGCGATGCCGCCCTGGCGTACGAAGACGTTGAAGATATAGTGAAAGTGAGAAAATGGAAAGATAGATAGCTGTGGGTGCCTATCTGACTGAAGGAGCTTCACTTTTAACGTGTGTGCATTACAACTTTTGAACAACTTCAGAATGAGGATGTACAATTTGTTACGGTTAAAGCTACTTTAGGAATTTTATTTAAAACTCTGTACCGTACCTACCATTGTAACGGTTTATTACATTTATATACTTTGTTTTTATTTACAGATACTGTAAAATAAACTACAAAAAAAAACACATACGGAACAGCGTGGTTTACTAAACGTTTCCAGCCAGTTCGTCTTAGTGATCAGTTGAGTTTGAAGCTGTAGAAAAGAAACAATTTTCGGTATACCGTGGTTATAGTGAAGATTCTATAAATTGAACTCTTACGTTTGCAACTGCCGCAGAAAAGGAGAAGAGTGTGTGCTTTGTGTGCGAATGTGTTATTATATAGTAGGGAGCATGTCATAACAATGCTTCCCGCTACAAGCTGCAAGCAATCTTCTTTAAGTTATTTTATCATTTTACCTCAAGAACTAAGTTACATTCGTTTACGTCACCGTTTCCGATCGCGATCGAATCAAAAGAATTGTGCATTGCACCCACAACTGCTCATCACGAATGAGAACTATTACTCAAGTTGCCGATGTACTGTTGCCTGCTATAGTTCCGACACATCTGTCTCCTGCAATAGAGTATCCACTGGGGGTCAATCGAACTATAAGTTCCCCGGCGTTAGAAGCACAGAAGAACGCACTGCAGCATGCTGAAACCGTTAAAAGATTTGCTTACCTATTTGCAAAGAAATGCTAACAGTTCAAACATATTCGGGTGAGTTTTTTTTTGCTTGATAATCTATAGGAATCACAATAAAGAAGCTTACCTTTGCTAACTATGCCATTGCACTGCTTATTTTAGGTTAACAACACCAACAGCCACAACTACAATGGGTCCAAACGATAATCCTAGGATTGATGAAACGATGATTGAAAGCGAGGATCTGATATTGGATGATAGCGATCCGCTCAACGATCCGCTCGCTTTGGACGATTGTTCTGGCACGGAGATAAACGTGTCCAGTGCAAGTGTTGGGAGTGAGGACGACGATGGGATCTCGTCTGACAAGATAATTCTAGTCGACGTGACTACACTGAAGCCCAAAGAGCACCAAGATGAGATTGAAACTGACGACGATGAGGATGTCGCAGGGAAGGAAGATGAAACAGTAATGATAGAAGATGATAAAAAACCTATTGGTAACGTGCACATCGACTTGGTCGATACAGCGGAAGCTGAAGCGATAGATGCGGATGTGTCCTCTACCAGCCTGAATAATGCTGATGATGTCATTATTACACAGAGTGACAGTACACAATCGATCTCCTGCAGCCAGTTGGATTCCAGTGTTTTAATCGAGAAGGATGTACGGCATTCGTCTCTAACACTGGACGATGATCCTGGTGAAAAAGAAGGGGAGATTGTTGTAAAACGAATAATAATCGAATCGGCAGAATATGTTGATGATGTTGATGCCGTGCCGGAAAGCATAGAACAGCATCCAATACCGATTGAGACAACAACCGAACAAATGCAGCAAGCTAATGAAGGAGAAGAAGAGGAAGAAGCAAGTGATGGTTCCGATTCTGGATTGGGTTTGGAGCCGTCGCGAAATGTTGCCCCGTGTGGCACTAGTACCAGTAGCAGCACCCACCACAGTAGTAGTAACAGTCCCCTACAACAACCACCAATCAAGAGCAGCTTAAAGCGACGCTCGGAACCACTGGACGATAATATGTCCGTGCAGCATCAAAAGGAGGATGGAGTGAGCAGTCAGAAAAGGCCCAAAAAGGGTATCACCTTTGAAGGAGTGACGGTGTATTATTTTCCTCGCATTCAAGGATTTGGCTGTGTTCCGTCGCAAGGTGGATGTACGCTGGGGATGGAGTTTCAGCACGTTCATACTAGGTAAGCGAATTGTGTTTAATTGGAATTTAGTTGATATTTATCTCATTCATTTATTTTCTCCCCCAAATAGACGATTAACACTTTCGGAGCATTCCGCCGAACAGCGAAAGGTACACCGGCAGCAGAATCAGGAGCTGAACCCCCGCAGTTCATCCAGTGAAGACACGAGCAGCGAAGAAGAACCGAGCGAGAGCGGTTCCGAAGCGGAAAGTGAATCGTACGGGTTTTTGCAACCAGTTTCCACGCGGCAACGGCGAGCACTGCTGAAAGCGGCCGGTGTGCGCAAGATCGATCCAACGGAAAAGGACGATTGTCGCGAGATTCGAACATCGCGCGAAGTGTGCGGTTGCACGTGTCGTGGCTTTTGCGATCCTAACCGATGTGCCTGCAGCTTGGCGGGCATCAAGTGTCAGGTCGATCGGCCCAATTTCCCGTGCGGCTGTACACTCGAGGGCTGTGCTAATACGGCGGGACGCGTTGAGTTTAATCCGGGCCGCGTTCGGACCCACTTTTTGCATACCATCATGAAGCTGCAAATGGAGGGAGACAATAGGAAAGCGATGGAGACAGGGAGCAGTACCGGTAATGGAGCGCTACTGTCCCGAACGGGTAATACGAACGCTGGCGCAAGTGATACGAACGATAGCAGTTATGTGATAGGTAATGAAAAAAATTGGTCCAATGGTCCAGTACGATTACCACCGAGTATAGTCGCATACGGCGCGAGTGTTCATCCTGGTCCTTCGTCCGCTGGCAACGCAATGGCTGATGGGATCAGCGCAATGCATCCAGTGGCGGGAATGCATCACCATCATGCGCATAATCATCTTACACACCACCAGTCACCGGTTGGGCTGCAGCAGAATGGTTTGCATCATAACATGGCCGGCCATCTGCAGCATCCTCATCATCTGTCACATCAAGCTTCCCCGTATCTTAATCATCACGGCACAGATTCTTCCCATCAGAATTATCTGCTTGCCGCAAACTCGCCCGCCCCGCATCTGATCGGTGGTGCCGGTTTATCGTCCGCATCATCGGATTCACTCGATCTACACTATGCTTTCCGAGATTATTATGCAGGACTTGAGGAAGGATCAGAAGGAGAGAGCAGGAATGCCGTAGGAATTCCAATGCATCAGCGACCTTCTTGCAGCAGCACCGAACCGCCTTTATCGCTGCACGCTGATATGTATTATAGAGCGAACTATCCTAGCTACGGGAATGAGGGAACAAGTACAACGTCAAACGTAGATCTTTATCGGCAGGACTCAATGTTGCCCTTACATGTGTCCAATGACAGCAGCTCTACTGCAGCACACCAGCATATGCTTACGACGGGGCATGATCGGCCGTTGCAGAGTGTTCAGTACGGAAATCACCATGAACAGCAAACTCCAGGCAACGTGGCCGGTTTTCCGGAAAAGGGACCAGACTGTGCCAACGATCCAGTGTCCAGTGTGCCGAAAGTGCCTCAACAAAGCGTTAGTAGTGACATACCGTCGGCTACAGTATCGCTCGACACGTCCTCTGGATCGAATTTCTCCTGCACCGGACAGAATGCGACGATGCAATCGTCACTCAGTGTCGCTACTTCAGAAAACTGTGATCTCAACGTGACTGTCATTAGTGACACATCCTCCAGCTCGAATGAAACGATCGGTGAGGTAACGATTGTGGAATCGGACGATATGCCTAGAGACGTAAGCGTGGTCATTGATGATGACGATGACGATGATGGTGAAGATGCGATAGTTGTGTTCGATAATGCAGGAAGCTTACGACCACACATAAACACACAAGTGAGCAGTTTCATCGATCTGACAGCACCGCAGGCCGATAACACGGAGCGGCTGGAAGCCATTAATGATTTGCTGGAAAATAGCCGCAAAACTGTCAGCATCGTACGACGGTCCATCGCAGCTGAGGAGGATGATGAATTGCGAGATTTTCAACACCCTCCAGTAGAACCGGCAAGTGTCGATGTGTCTTACCATGAAGAAGACGATGAAGTTGTGTGCGTGGGTCAAATAATGCGATCGCTGCAGCCTTCAAGTACGAGGAATTATGAGAACGATTTTCCAAATCGGATGGAAAATCCGGCCGCTATGCGATCGCATACGAACGGTGCCATTACCAAAGGTCGCGACGCGCAACAATATCAGCAACAACAGAAGAGGGTTCGATTTTCCACCGTCGGAGAAGATTCCGATGGATCGGTTAGGAAAATATTACACAATGGATCCGGTACGGTCAGTTCCGTTTCTTCGTACCCGTGCGATGCAATGTTAGCGAGAGAACGTGTGCCTGTTGTATCGACCTCATCCGGTTTGGTTGCGGCTTCTGTAAGCTCACCATCGGTGGCGACGCTGGAACCAAGTGAAAATTTGTGTGAAATTATCAAAAACAGTATCGTTGAAACCGCCGTGTCACATTGAACAGATACGAACGTGCGAGAAACGTGCGTGGATTGAAATAAAAGGCAAAATAAAAATGCATAAACCTGCCGATATTAAACGATTCCACATCGCGGACTGAAGGGTAAGGTTTGTTCGTAAGCTGTGTTAATTATTTGAATTAGCCTACATTTCTGTTCTGTTCATACAGCACAAAGGCAGAGCAGGCCAAAATCAGAGACAGAAAGTTATAGCGACCGAATATGTTTTTTGGTTTTATGAAGCGAGATGCTCTGTTGGTAATGGTTAAGTTTTATTCGTTTCGTTACCTATATGTTTTTGTAATAGTTATTTTAATCTCTGGTATCATCGTATCCACGAGTATCCTTTTTTATTGCTTTTTTATACGTATTACTCTATAGTTCAGTTATACGAGTTTCCGTATTTCCAAAGAACAAACCTCAGCATTGTTAGAATTGTTCGTACCCGATACGATAATCACGGTGCACTTCAACGATACGACAAATTGAACACTTAATAGATTACTGAAGGAGAATAACTTTAGTTGCAAATGACAAGGATTAACTTAATTAGAAGCACTACTGTAGCGTTCAATGCAAAAGAGAACGGTTGAACAGAACATCCCTGAATTATGAATTTAGAAAACAATGCGTTGAACTGTACGAGTAAGTAGAATGCTGTGTATGTGTTATGTAAATACGTAGCGTACTATGTACCGCGTGAACATTCATTTAGGACGTTCGGAAATTGTAATTAATAGGTAAAAAAAACGTTATACTAATGGTATGGATTCCAAAAAATATAAACGAATAATGCAAAAACAAACACATACCCCCAACAACTGCAAGCAAAATTCGCATGGAACAAATGACTAAACTCCGACCATCCATCTCGCCTTCTCGTAGCATCAGGTTTTCTTTTCATATGGCTTTAAAACAGATAAGATGTGAAAAGAAACTAGCACGAAGAAGAAGGGAAGGGTACTGTGGGAATAAATGGAGAAGCGACGTAACGAAAGATAATATCTACAACAAACTTATAAAATAAAAAATTAGCAAGAAAATCTTTTTAAAACATGCAATACATCAAAAGGACAAACACATGCAAACAACAGTATGAAAGAAAAAATGTCTTAAAAAGGTTTACCTAACTATTATGTTTGGAAGAACATTGACGGGAACTTCACGGTCTTAATTTTGGAAAGACATATTAGTAACAGTACAACCGTTACAGTTTGGATAATTAATAAGTATATGCTAACTATGGTCTTGTAGTATCAACCATTTTTTTTCTAAACAAATATTTTGGGTATTGGGGCTAAAAAATTCTTTTTACTATCTGCACGTTTCGGAAATAAGTGTGTCACCCCTGTTCTAGAAAATGTTCACGAGTACTAGCATACTTTTATCATAAATTTGACATACATTTGATTTGACTATCAGGAATAACTTCGAAACTCAACTGCGGTTCAGGATCCTTTAGGTCTCCATTGTTTCTTCAAGCTCACTATAATATTCACTTATATTTAATGAAACTATATTGAACAATATTTCATCTTGTTAGCGAATATTTATATTCGGACGAGTACTGCCAAGTTCTCAAGCGATGATCATTCAGAGATCGCGTGATATTCATAATGGAACAAGACAAGAAACAATCCGCCAGAAAGCCCAAACAAAACATGACGCTAAACTGAATTATCAAAAACCCGATGAAATCAATGCGGGCACATCCATGTGCATGGCCGGTTGAACATTTTTTCATTGGTTCCTTGATAAGCTCGAACCGGTTCCTAGCCGCTTGCAACCCCCAAAATGACGAAATACTTTGGGATAAATGAAAATGTATTATCATACAATAAATTACATCATCACACCCAATCGGTAGGCGAGAAAGATAGTGGCCGATAAGATAATTTTGCAAATGCTTCTCCTTCACAACAGGCACACACCGGATGCAAGTTTTTGTGCGTGTTTTTAGTTCTTTTCTTTCTAAACGGGATCTGTGTCCCATTGTCAGTAGCTGGGCAGTTTTTTGCACACTAAGAGTATCCTTGGCGTCGCTCATTAGCATCACAAGCTCGCGGAAAACGGATCTCATCGTTGCTCGTAGTAAACAACGGAAGGGAAACAAGTGAATCTCACGAACACCACCGCCTGTACAGATGGGGTACGATAAAAAGAACGACCGAACAATAGCCACAGTTAAAAGGGTTTGCAGTGGTGTACCTTCCGACCATACAAACCGAAAGGGATCGTTCAATTGCGCGGCATTATCTGCCGAACGAAACACGAGAGTGGACGTACATTAGCGTCAAGTAGTAAACGTACAGAAGCCAACACGCGTGTATCAGCACCATTTCGTGCCAGAGTGAATCTTCGTCGGAAGCGAAAGTGAAAGTTTGTCTTTGAAGCGTTCGAGCGCACCCGTGTAAGCGGAGAAAATATTGCCATAAAATATCTGTGCAAAGAAGAAAAGAAAATGGCACCATTACGCTGGGCGATTGTTAGTGCGGGTACGATATCGCACGACTTTGCCTGTGCCGTGTCCACATTGCCTGCGACGGACCATCAGCTAGTTGCGGTCGGTGCCCGCGGGCTAGAAAATGCACGAAAATTCGCCGAACTGCATGGTATAGCGCGATACTACGAAGGATACGAAGCGATCGCAAAGGATTCGGAAGTGGGTAAGTGGAAAATAAGGCTGTTCGATACGGTTTTTTGTACGCGATCGAAAATAGATCGAAAATATCCCGCCACCGTGGGTGAGCGATGATGCTGCGCCTTTCCTCACCGAGCGAAGTGAGCAAACGGTACGCTCATCTCACGCTTTACTCACTCTGCACTCACTATTGCTCGCCAGCGCCCTCGCGCTCGCGCCATTTTGCGATCTCACGTGGGGGAATATTAATCATTTGCCGTTTTGTTTGCTCCCCCATTTCAAGACGTCGTGTACGTCGGTACGGTCAACAATGCGCACTACGAGGTCAGCCGTATGATGTTGGAAGCCGGCAAGCATGTCCTTTGTGAGAAGCCTTTGTGTGTGAATCGCGGCCAGGCCCGGGCCCTGCTCGACTTTGCCCGCGAACGAGGTCTATTCTGTATGGAAGCGATATGGTCACGGTTTTTCCCGAGCTACATTCATCTACGGGATCGTATCGCCCGGGGTGATCTGGGACGGATCGAACGGGTGGAGGTACAGTTCGGACTTCCCCTCACGCACGTCGAACGCGTCCGGATGAAGAGTCTCGGCGGTGGTACCGTGCTGGATCTGGGTGTTTACACCATACAGGTGTCAATGTGGGCATTCCAGTCGGAACCGGTGCGCATCGAAGCGGCTGGACAGCTGAACGATGAAGGTGTGGATGTTGGTATTACCGCGACATTGCACTTTCCCGGTGGCGGTGTGGCCAACATTAAAACCAGTGCCATAGACAAGCTGCCCAACACGGCCGTCATCATTGGAACGAAGGGATCAATAACGGTGCGTATTAACACAAAAACATACGCGAAATATTTATAGTAAATTTGTTTTATATTTTTCGCTTTTTTAATCGCGAAGCTCCACGATTTCTGGTGTCCCATTGAGCTAACCGACATTGATGGTACGGTGCGCTCCTACCCACTGCCAGCGTCAAAAGTGGAATGCATACTCCTGAATAGCGTTGGACTACGGTATGAGGCAGAGGAAACGCGTCGTCGCATCGTGGCTGGAGAGCTTGAGTCACCGTCCGTATCCCACAACGACAGTCTGGCCATTGCCGGTGTGCAGGATGCGATCCGGAAGCAGATCGGAGTCGAAATGCCGGAAGATTACATCTTCAAAAGTTAGTCGGTGGTCACCAAAGAAGGTACTTTTTTTGTGAAAATAATTATCCTTATTTTGTGAGAATGTTGGCCAAATACATTTAAGTACAAATCTTTAATACTTTTTTTTCGCAACGTGATAAATCCGAGAAAATGTTTTAATGAAACCGAAATATTAAACACAATATTATGGTACTGCGCTAAGAAATGTGTCTGAAGTGTCGTTAGATCGACTCTATGGAGGACATCACAATGAACACCAGCTTCCAATATTCAGACATCTTCAGACACAGTGCTGAAGATTCTAAATCGAGTCGTCGAGAGCTTTTAGACATATGATGGACATATTCTTTAGTCCAAAAAGACCTGTCCAAAATTGTTTTTTCCCATGCCCGACCATGAAGTTGTCCAAGAGGTATCTTGAAGAGGGATCAAACATAAGCAATTCAAGAAATGGCAACAATAATACATTTTTTCCAGATATCGCTTGCTCCAGTAAATGTCTCCATCTGCCAGATACATTTACGGTATGTAGTCATAGTTTATCATTGTGAGAATCTTCTCCTAAATCTAATTTCCGATCGAAGATGAGATTTGAAGCTCTGTTTCAAAATAAGAATATGAGTGCAAGGAAGTAATTGCTGAAAGATGAAAGGTGATCCAGTTTTTGGCAAAAGAAAACAACTAATATGAAACACAGTAAAGAGCGATTTCATTGTACCTTTGTCTTGTAACTCCTATACAGTTCTTTATTTTTCTGTTTAACCTTTAACTCATTACCAATAATACACTTTGCATTGATTCATTCACAGTGTTTAAGCTTCCTGCTAATTACCTTTCGTTCGACTAATGTTTGACGCACTTTTACAAACTATTAAGTTATCAACTAAACGCTAAACCAAGGAACAAGGAAAGTGAAGAGCGAAACCGCACGTGAAACGTTTTTGGGTGCATGCTTTTCTTCCCATCTTCCGGCCCTTCGTATTTGTTTTGTGTAAGGTGTGTATGTAAAAGAAAAACAATATAGACACAGGGTTGGGGGTTTTCGCAATAGTCCAACATACAGCCCTCCCCTATTCCCTTGCCTTCCTCTTTCCTGTGTTCCTGTTGTGTCTACTACAGCATAACTATCATGCTTTTTTATTTTTCTTTAGTCCTTCACAACTGTATTGTGTATGTTTTTTTTACTGTGCTACCACTTAAACATGACTCGCATCATATATCGCAACGACAATTTATGTTACTGCCTAATAGTGAAGTGTAAGTGTGGTTTATGTACTGTTCTTCTTTACTTGTATATTTTATGTTTTAACTCAAAAAACACAATCTTTTCGTTTCTTTTTAAGATTCTTACCCATCAAAACTATTGTACTTTCCTTCCGATTGCATCTCATTCCATTCCTTCCTTTGTTCAAGATTTTTGTGTTAGAATTTTTACCTTCACGAAGCGCAAATCATTATTAGACGAAATTTTCATACTATTATAAATCACATGTAAGTTAGTACAAAAAAGAGTCTGGTAATTATTTGCATTTTTTGTACAAAGAAAATAAAAGGCAAAAACAGAAAAAATAGCATCGTTTTAACATCGAAGGGTAGAGTTAAGAAAATAAACGAAATCCACATTGCACTACTAATTTGCAGCAAATTTCTTAAAACAAAAAGGTTTAACCTAACCTCAACATTTGGACGTTACCGGGGACAAATTTGAATCGGCTAGAGTAACGCGTGCTTATAATGTGCGTTGATGTGTGTTGATGAGTTGATGCTTGGTGTGTGTTTACGCAGAAACAGGCAGATGAGGTGGGACACACAAACAACACAATCTCCACACAACACGCACGCGCACAATCATCCATGCCGTTGCATCATGTCACAGCACTCAGGTTACACGGTTCTATTGTTACATTCAATGGTTTAGTCTTTGTCCCATTTTTAGTATGGGACGTACACTGATAGAGGTTAGAGGTTATTCCATTTCCTAACGTTGTTCAACATGTATTCTGCGCTTGCGTTTATCAAATGTTATTTTTGCGTTTTTGTTTTCCTTCTGTCTTGCTATAAACTACACCACGTTCAGAATATGTTTATGTTTGCTTTCGCGACTTTACAAGCACGCTTTGTTTCATTTGACTGAAGTTTTCCTACATTGGTTTCCTACAACCTGCAAACATGCCAGCTGCGATCGACCGAAGCACTTGCTTCTAAAGTTTACACGTCGTCGATACGTTTTGTGGTTTTGTTTTTGCTTACAAACTAAAAGATACATCCATGGCGGAAGATATGAGAATAAGAAGGATATTACGACGAAAGGGAAGGGGGAGAAAAGGAACAGGAAAGAAACAATCCGATCCGGCCCGATCTCTTCTTCACAGTGAAGAGCGTGGTTTTGGTTTTTGTTTTTGTGTGAAAACTATTATATGCTCGACGATGTGTCCCAGCAGTGAGGATGTGGGATGCTTACTCAATATCATGGAATTTCAGGATGGCACGTCCGGGTATCTCCGAGCTGGCCAGCTTGCGCACCACATCGGCGGCCTGATCCGAGGGAAATACTGAGTGTGGCGGTGGTTCAATCTAAAATGGGAAATTCCATACACATGAGCTATGAGGACGTTCCGTTCCAGGACGTGCTACGTCGGCAAACACTTACCTCATTGGAAGAAACTAGCTTCACCAGCTGATGCAACTGCTCGATCGTACCGGTCGGTACGGCTTCGATCGTTTGGCCACGCTCCTCGGCACGCTTGCTAAACTTGGGCAACAACTTCTCCGCCACCTCGTCACTGATGAAGATATGGCCACCCTTCGTCAGGCACTGCATCGACCGGTGCAAGCTGCGCGACGTCGTACCAAAATCGATCACGATGTCTACCAAACCGTCGCAAGCGTCGTGCGTACGCTCGATCAGTTGCTTCTCATACAGATCCTCATTCCACTGAACAATGTTTACCCTGTTTCATGGAATAATACAATACATAAAGAAAACAAATGTCGATAAGCTATCCTTTCTCATCCACAAGATCTACGCTTTTCGCAAGAGTGACCACCTACCGTTCACATTTCTTCGCCACCAGAAATCCTTCATCTCGCAGACTCGCAACAGTGATCTGTATCTTATCCTTGGTGGCCGGTGTGTAGAAGTGCTGTGCGGCAATGCGTACCGCCCACAGTGCCAACCCCCCAGTACCGACGATCAGGATCTTCACCTTTTCAGCCGGTCGGGTTTTGAGCAGTTCGTCTACGATCTTGTGCGCGGCGATGATAGCACTCTGTGCAAGTAGCGCACCAGTCGGCAATGTGGCGGCAACACTCAGCGACAGTGCGTCCGGAATCGGTATCAGATACTTTAGGTCCGGTACCACCATCAGCTCGGAGTAACCGTGCGGGACGCCCTCGTACGGGTAGAGGATTACACGTTGGCCCACCTTAAAGCCACAGTCTGGTTTCAGTTCGGTGCCGAGTGACTCGATAACGCCAGCCACCTCGAAACCTGGAAACAGTGCTCCATCCCGTACACCCTGATGTGCCTGCGGGTTGTGCTGGATCGCTACCGAGGTTTGATGATGCTGAGGCGGTGCACTGTCCGGACCTTCCTCACTGATGCTGGTGAAGCTACCGCTCTGCATCTGCTTTGCGAGCAGATGAAGCGAGGTCGTGATGTCGCCAGTATCCGACAGCTGACTGCTGATGGAGGAGATCGATGTGGATTGGTTTTTGCGGTAGCAGGCACCCGCATACACGACCAGTATGCGCGCACCCTGGGCCGGTGTGTCCGGAACCGGTACTACCAGGTTCAGCACGCAGTCCTTCAACTTCGGTGCCGGTGTTTCGATCGACACCTGGCGAATAAGCTTACTCATGGCGGCGTTTCTGAGGCGTGTCGCGGTGTCCAACGATATGGAACGGCTGGATGGCGGAAAAGAGAAAAGCAACAGAACAAGATGCGATTAGCGGGAAGCTTACAGCCGTGTCTCCAACAACTCTGCGTTAATTTGTACTGGAAGGAAAACACACAACTAACGTCCTGACAGCCGAACGAATTGTTTCCTTTTGTGGCCATTCTCTTTACTCTCGGTGCGATTAAGTAATGTTAAGCCGATCACTGTGATGACCTTCAAAGACCTTGTGTCTATTCCGAACCGTTGCGCGGAAGGGAGAGAAGATGAAAAAGTATCGAATCTCATCACGTACTAAGAGCGTACTATCATCACACGGCTCTCACTACGTACATCGGGTACTCACATGACATACAACAACTTGTGTACCGAGCAGGGTTTGACAGCTGTCAACAGAAGTTACCATCACACAACCACTAAAGCCGCGCGTCTTACTAAGTTGCAGCATAGTGGTGTCGGGACGAAACATTTTCAACGTCGTCTTAAACAACCCCGAAATGGAAAGTCACTTCCTCATCCGCCAAAAGTTAATTGACCCCAAGGAGAGAAAGTGAATTTCGGGTGGGAGAATCATCTACGCAAGAGTTTATCCAGCAATTTAGATGCAAACCTTCGCTGGTGGTGAACGTTCGTTACAATCTTTATCGAGGCCTTCCCAGCAACATGTAAACATTGCTCAACTCTTTTAGTATTTGTAGAAGCAACTTCAACCAACCAAAAAAAACAAGCCAATGTATACAGAACGACAGCATCCAACACCTACCGAACCAAGCCATACATTTGTTTCTTGGCGAGTTTATTATTAGACAAGCCTGTCTCTCGCCGCTAGTGTGTAATGAGAGTAAAGCGAAAAACTGCGCCACACTGGCCAGTGTTGTAAAATGGACACGAATACTGCTGTGTAGAAATGGGGCGATTTGTTACACGGTACAGCAACATCGATCATTACCTAACCGGGGCCGATTTTGGTTGATGTTTTCTGACGCACATGTCCTGCACATTGTTGCAGTGAAAGGGCACCGAAGGGAATCGGCTGTTATGAAACAGGACGAAAAGTACGGGTAGCGTATTCGATGGCTCGAATGCTTGTTGAAGTTACAGTAAGTGGCAAAGAATTGCGTAAATCCTCAGTTATTCAAACCAGAGCTACTTGTTATTAAGCTTTCACATAGTATGTCAGGGATTGCCAATCTTTTATTTTAACATAATGCTTATATTATAGTTAAACATTGACCTTTAAATCTGGTTGATGTATAATAGATGAAGGAGAACGTAATTGAATATATATTTTTTACAACAAATTGTACTAAATAATTTTCTTTGGGTTGATTTCATTTTGTTTCATTAAAAAAACTCACTGATTTTTATTTACATAGTTTTTTTCCATTTTTTTTTTGTCAAGTTTCAGAAGAAGATAATTTCCTTTAAAAAATAAATTTAAAAAAAATATCCCAAAACTTAAAGTTTGACAACCCCTGGAACAAATTATGAGCTTTTTAAAGCTACAAATTATTATTAACCACCAGGCGCCTCCATCATGAAAGGACGTTTTTATCAAACAGTTGTAATGCACAGTCTAGCAGCAGAGCATCAACATTAAGCAAAATAAAATAAACTTTTTCCATCTACACCTCAATTAAATATTAAAAATCTCTTCAGATTCAACATCATGCCTGGGTGGGGTATAGATGGCTGAATTTCTGTATCAAATTACGCTGCCATCTCATCACTGCGATGGAAATTTAATAAGCATCCCGCCGGCACGGATCAACCTGTCAAGTCCAATCGGTGCACCAGACCAGAGGATAAGGACAACGACCGCACGGCGCGAAAAGAGAAGCGGAAACAAAACAACCCGTGGTGAGTCTATTGCCCTTTCGAGAATGAAATAACCCTAGCACTAGGTCCTGTATCTTTTGACTGTATTTACCCATATTGTAGAGAATGTTGTTTTTCTTCTTCTCAATCACCACTCTAGTGTGAGCTTGATTAGATAAGGGAGGAAGAAGGAGAACTTATTGCAAGATGTGATCAAGTCTGAACGATAAGCAACACACTCCCCCAGGCAGAAACATGTATGTCTCCTTCCTATTGTGTATTTTTTTAAATAAAATGTCATTAGATGCCTCAATGTCATGGAGCAAACAAAAGCCTTTTTGCGTTTGCTTAACAGACTGAGCAAAATGGCAGTTATTTGATCTT
>CM028124.1:5600377-5628907 GCA_016254315.1 Anopheles parensis
GTATTTTTTTAAATAAAATGTCATTAGATGCCTCAATGTCATGGAGCAAACAAAAGCCTTTTTGCGTTTGCTTAACAGACTGAGCAAAATGGCAGTTATTTGATCTTTGTTTGTATGCTTTACTGCAGATAACTGCAACGACGAGCTGTACTCACTTCTGATGCGTTTGCCTTTCGCTCGATCAGCAAACAACGATAACTTGAGATTTGCGGAAACAGTTTGCAGTTTGCAGGGTAAATCGGCATTCAACTTGCATTCCTTCCATCGATCGATTCCAACACATCCATATCGAGCATCTCAAGGTGCCACGTGTTGGAGTATAAAAATGGCAACTGCTGATTCGAATATTAAGCACCACTTTAGCAAGATTTCCAGCGACATTACGTAAAGTTTATCTCGTTCCATTCCAGCTCGTTACGCAAAGAAGGGTATAACACACTATCGTTAATAGTGGCAACCTGTCCAACCAGCCCACACACCGCAAAATGGCTGACACGAGCTGTCAATGCCATTTGTGTGCACACGACCGGAAACGATCGAGATCGAAGCATAATCTCGCATTCACTCGGAAGCGTGACGATCCTTGGGAGCAAAGAACTCACCCCCGTGTGCATATACGGCCAGAAGGGGCGGTTGTTTGATAACGCTACAATGCAAACAGTCCGAGAAGGTCACGTGCAACAGAAAACCAGACTGCATGCGAAGAAGCTGCTTCTGCTCAACATCATCAACGCGCGCTCGTACAATAACAAAAACATGCGAGAATTGTGGCGACGATCGATCGAAAGGTATAAAATCTGGCGGGTCGGCTAATTTTAGAAATCTAGTTCATGATGCCGCATGTCCCGTCACCTTACCCTGTGTTAAACTGTGCGGGGTTTGCGTATTTACTAAACAAAGCACACTTTCCGCACCGCTCGGGATAGGGAAGGAAGAGATAAGCCACAGCAGAACAAACCCAGGGTGGTATACTTACTCCGGCTTCCCTGCTTATCGGGGAATCGATGTGACGAGGTCAATTGATGTGCGTTGATTTGTGAATGCATGCCGTCAATGGCCGTTTTTTTTATTCCCCATTGAAAACTCTTTCGCTATGCGATTGTGAAGAAGGTCTGGTGGGGTTATTAACCGGTATGAAATACATTGCATACCGTGATACAATAATGGTAGAACGTATGTAAACGTTTAGCAAAAAAAAAATTTTAATAGAGAAATAAGGTTTCTCGCTTATACTACTCGATCGTAGGTTGAATCTATCTTTTTTATTTTCATATCCTTTGAAGTATTTACTTTTGTTTTTTTTATTTATTTTTTTTTTTTGCTTTTCTTCCACCATTTGTGACAATTGTGAAATTATTGTTATATACTTCTCGTTCACATAATAATTCATAATAAAATATAATTCTTACATGAACAATATTTGGTAGAAGAAAGAGGAACTTCAAAAATAAGTTTCACCTGAAAATTATATTGATTTCACCTGATTTATTATACATTGTTAATCTCACATTAAGATAGAAGAAAAATAGAGTCCAACAAGTAATTTTTCTTGACCATGCAGTCGAAATGCACTATTGTCTGAGGTACTGAAGTGCCTAAATGTATGCAATCTGCATAGAAAAGAAACGTTTTACTGTCTGAGGTTTTCAGGCGAAAATGAACTAGGAGAAAATAAAATACATCAAACAAGTCTCCATAGCTTTACTTTCTTTGTTTTGTAGTGTTTACAATGTAGACAAAATTTCTGCAGTGTTTGTTACAGACAGACAAGAAAGAAGTTCAAGTACAATTACCACCCGTTTGGTGAATAAATTACTGCTTTGTCACCCATTTTAAATACAGAACAAAACAACCGAAATGCGTCAACAAAATAAAAGCATTTTAAATAAGCTCCAAGGACAGCCGGGAAGCAAAGGTGTAGTTATGCTTCACGGTTCTTAAAGTTTGAATAATTCTCTACTGTGAACAAAATCAATATTAAATGAAACGTTTGATTGAAGGGGGACGGCAAAAATAACAAAGTCTGTTAGAATGTTATGCTGCAAAAGTTCTTTGTGAACGTTTCCACGACAAGGATTGGGGCTAGTCGCAAACTCTAACACGCCAATGCTTCCTTTGTCGCTTTATGCTGCAGAATAACCGGTTCTATGATTTCTCTACCCTAGAATACTAGAACACCAGCAGGAAGCAACAACCGACAGTTTACAGTTGTTTCACGGAGCGTTGTGCATTTCACGGCCTTGTTGCTGTTAACGGAAGCTTTTACGCCGGACCATGGCTGGTGTGTGAATACTGATGAACGTGACTTGCACCAACGCAAAGTTGGAAGCATAAATTAAACACAGAATTTGCTTCACTTGTTGCTTAATTTTGACCACATTAAACGAGCATAATTTAGCACTACAACGTGTCAAAAAAAAATCAATAAAATTCACTCATTTTGCTGATTAGTTTTGCTGTAATATTTATGCGATTAATCTCGTTAGAAAAAGTGTTCTTTTTGCTTCATAAAAAAAACAACTCTTCCATCTGTTTTTTTGCTTGTAAATTGAGGTCAATATCCTTCCTACCCATTCTAACTCGCTTACAGCGGAAACAAACAAAAAAGAGGCCACAAAAATTGCGTAGCGTAAATAATCGTACCATCAGCTCATCTTCCCTCGACACGCATCGAAACGCAATTGAAATGATTCAGAATAAGAAGGTAAAAGATCAGCAAAACGAAACAAGAAAATAAGAATCTAAATCATCGCCACAGAAACGAGATCAGTTTTGTGTATTTGTTTGTTGGATGAAGCAAACAAAAAGCCACTCGAAAAACACTTCTCTTCGAACGGGCAACGTGCATATAAGTTTAAACTGTATTTATAAACAAAAAAGCGCCCTCAATTCGGACACATCATTCAACCAACATCTCCTCCTTTACCAACCATCGAGGAAGGGTGGTTTTAAGATCGCCGCTATAGATCACCTCATTCATTTACCGGTCGCGAGAGCAAATGTTATGTCACACTACAATGAGGGCTTTTTGGGCAGAAATCGCTTTATTTTAAAAAGGAGAAAATGTGTAAAAAATAATTACCCAATATCTGATAGTAACAAATTATCCACCTGTACCGCCATACTGTACAATATTGTGTGGTTTACGCGTTGTTTCCTTTTAATTTCACTCGCTACACCACACTATCAAAACACACTTTTTAAATGCTTTTGTATTATTTCTTTTAATTTAAGTTCTTTTGAGAATTTGATGATTTACTTAGAACAGCTCTACACACGTTCACGTCCCTTCGGTACGTTCCGATTGTCCTTGAAGCGACTCTTTGCGAGTGGTTTAAACGAAAATTCGTCACAGACAACACACACTTCAACACACAAGCACAGACACACACACACACGCAAACGCAGGCGCGCGCGCGCGCACACACAATTATGTATGTTTATGTTTTTTTCCGCCGTGTTTTTGCGTATTTGCAAGTGATTTTGTTTTCTTTTAAAATGTTTCCCTTTCGCTTTCAACTTTCGGGTCACACTTTTTTTCCCCCTTTTTTATCACTTTCTTTTTTAAAGGTTGGTTCTCTCCTGAACTCTTGTCTTTATTTGAAACTATGCTAATTGTATCGGTTAATATTTTCACTCGGAAATAGTGCGGAAAAACACGCAAACAAAACTGGTACGAACGAACACGATTTTACTGCACACGTAATGGCTTCCCAGTCTGTTAGAACCGGACGGGGGAAATCACAGTACGGGCGACTTAACTCGATGCTTGCCGTCGAACGAATGACCAATCTGCACGCATCCCATTTCATGGGGCTGTTTCACTGGGGTGTGTTTTCATAAAATAATGATATTTTTATTTGCCTTCTGCTGTCTACACACGCACACATACAGGCACACAATGCAAAGTGTGATGCGTTGGGTGCAAGACACCACTACACACGAGCGCCGGAAAACCGGTATCGTGGTACCACGGATGTGTGTGTGTGTGTGTGTGTGTGTGTGTGCGTGTGCGCCTGCGTTTATGCGGTTTGTTTTCTCCTTTATCTCTCTCGCTCTCTCTCTCTTTCTTGCTTTCTCTGCGTTGCTTCTCACGGTTCTTTATCTACCCTTGTGGGAAACCCTTTCGTTTTCAACACCCCCGTAGCATAAATGTTTTGTAAGAAGCGTGTCATAAAGCAACATAAATATGTTGTCCCTTATCGGAAATGGAATTGTTTTTCAGACATTTTGCATTCCGATAGTACGGCTCTCTTCGAGCAACACACCTTGGATATGTTTGTATTTGAAGTAGTTTTCTTTGTTGTGCAGTAGACCGCCGATGTCAACATATACGCATACACACACACAATTGTATGGACACGCGCACGCGCGCCTTCAAGCCTCTGATCATGCAGCGAGCGAGTGATCAGCGAAGTTGTAGACGAGGGAAAAGGGTCGGGCGAAATGGGGTAAAGGGAGACGTGTACAAGTGTGTGTGTGTGTGTGCTTGTTTTGGATTTGCCACGACGGGGTTGAAAAAACAAGAGTCCCCCGGTATGTGCATGTGCGTTCACATTTGTGTGTGATGCGCTCTTTGCGAGGAAGCAGAACGATACATGCCCCAAAAACGAAGACGACGACATATGCCGCTTGCGGTAGAGGTCAAAGTCTTCGAGGCCTACAACACTATATCATCCACGTTTTGTACTTTTTGTGCACAACTTAAATGTATCCTGCGAAAAAGGAGTAGAAGCAGCAGGAGGAAGCTGACAACACTTTCTTCCCACAGCGAACAGCTGATTGTGTTGCTTCTTAACAGATATTGGGAGTAGTCGATATCTTCTTTGGGTGACGATACTGTACACAGAAATGATATTAGGAACATTTCGTTCAAACAAACACAGTTGCAACACAGTTGCTTTGTTGCAGTATCTGCTTTTGTTTGTAACGACATTAAATGGCAACAACAGCAAACGACAACTTCCCCAACATCGACGACGTGATCGTCCATAATCGAGACTTTGTTTACGACTTCGAATTAGTGACCCAAGGTTCCGTTTTTTTCCATCACGTACCGCGNGTATCTGCTTTTGTTTGTAACGACATTAAATGGCAACAACAGCAAACGACAACTTCCCCAACATCGACGACGTGATCGTCCATAATCGAGACTTTGTTTACGACTTCGAATTAGTGACCCAAGGTTCCGTTTTTTTCCATCACGTACCGCGTCCACCAATGCCAATGTCCGACTCTTAGTGACATACGTAACAGAGGAATTCCTCCCGAACGATGGTAGAGAAGCGGCAAACCGTTCACCATCACAACAGCTCACTGCGGTTGCTAATAACTGCAGACGCTACTATGTCCGCGGGGAGTATGGTCCCAAGCCGTCTGAGCCGTTCCGGAGCAATCCCAAAACTCAGACGATGCCATCCAATTAGAGCCAATTTAGTAGTAGGCACACGGTCCGGGGGGCGGCAGTTGACGTTAGTTTGCAAATCCGATTGATGTCAATCGGACAGGTCATCAGTGGCATCTTGTTTGATAGACATTCTGGTGAGTGGGAGGTTGGAAGAAACCAAACAGATGCAATTTAGAGTGCAATCGCAACTTCACAGGTACTTCAGATCTATTTAATGTCTAATCTCACACGTTACCATCCAGCGACAACGTGGTCCATCGAACAACCGTTTGCTTTATCACCCATCCATTATCACCTGTGTCGCTTGCTGACCCTATTAGTGCACGAAGACCTGATGCATTGTTTACCGATCGCTTGAACATCAGTTTTATTGCCCAGCCCTAGAACATTAGCAGCACCTTCATGTTCATCCGAAAGTGTTTAATGATACTGATTTTTTCCCCCCATTTGGTTGTAATTCAAACCTCTCAAGCAGGTTATCAACCATTAAGCTACCTGCAATCAGAGAATTCGGTAGCGAATCGATTCATCGATGATCACCTCTTCACTACGTGATGCAGAGAGTCACACCAGAAACACGCGTGTACTGTCTGCACGATGAAGTTTAAGTAGGTCTCGATTTTGTAAATATGATTAGGCCAGAGTGTTGAGGTTTATTATTAGGTTTTACCAATATACACCGGAAGCAGCTAACCCGACAGCTGCCCGGTGGCATGATCTTTGCCACACAAGTGTGATGAATGAGGTGTTACCATATATTACATCAGCCTGCACTATGCGGGACCTGTTGGAGGACTTCCAACATAATGTCCTACTACAATCATATTACAGAAAAGCAGAATTCTACTTCATCATCAACTTCGCAGCACAAAGATAACGCTTACAAAAGCAGCAAATATTCCCTTACCTTTGTAACGTTAGTACAAATTAAAGACTCCCAACAAAACTCTCCCCAACACGTACGGCATATTGTTTACTTATTGTCAATAAATTTATCTCACTTGTGTGATGCGATAAAGTAAAGAAAACAAAACTATCTTCCCTATTACCACCAGCAAACAAGCGATCCTTATCTCGAAGTCCATCAAAGCTTTGATTGTTTTCGTATAATGAGCATGGGAAACCGAATAAAAAAAAAACAGAGCAAAACCAAAAATGTACACTTTTGTCATTCTGTTAAATTATCTTTTGTTCCCTATCGTCTACTGCTTCCAATCGAATGCGCCACGCGATCTTTGCGTAAACATCTTGACCTCAAAACAGGTAACCTTGAAGTGAGCTTTGTCAGCGCGAAGGAAGAAACGATTCTGCAATAACATCTAGGAAGTATATTCGGTTCGCTTTGAAGTGAATAAATATCACAGGGAAAAATTATAAATATCGGCGGAGAAAACCATGTAACCGGATCGTTGTCATCGTGATCTCGGTTAACCCGGTACTACTCTCGGCTGTTGATCTGGATCCGTACGATCCTTTTTCTGCCGATCGTCGCGAAGGACTTTCGCGGTTGTAGACCTGTTCCCAAGATGCGAAAGTCCTTGGTGTAGATCATCTGCTGGTATTGAGTACTTCCGACGTTTTTGTTTGCGAGAAGAACAACACACCGATGCCATGTTCCATGTCTACTAGAACCAATTACACATGGCGGGATATTCTATACTTGTACTCTGTTGCGTGATGGCGCTAGCTATTTTTATAACAAAACATCATATGGTACGGTACTTAAATATATGACGAGTGTGTTTAGTGCATAAATAACCTTCAAAAATTAAGTGAAAATCCCTAGCTTTCCCTAGCACCCTATAATAACCGTTTTAGTTTTTATATTAAACGAGCTTTATTGTGTTTTGAATCATGATTCAGAATGTCAGATTGTCAGAAATGTCTTCTATCACCAAATATTCCTCATCCATTCCTACAGAATGAACTAAAATATTGTAGATCGAATGCAATATGACGCTCCAAACTCGAAGCTGCTTTGCTGTTGTTTAATCCGTAACCTCTTCTAACTGATGAGTAACGAAACATATGCGCGACTCCGTTTGCCATTGCACACCGGTGTGTTGCACATTGTACCGTGCCGCACAAATACACGAATGAACGGAAATAGTGGTTCAAACCCATGCCGCAGAAGGTGACGTGATCGAGGTGATCGGTATACCAACGCGTGATCAGTGCGTGATCCAAGTGCTTCTGCACGATAAACACGCCATGGTGCACGCGTCTGTCAGGCACATTTGTGGTCAATGGATTCGTCATCAAATCGGGTGTTTGGTCGATATCAACAAATGTTTACTTTATTCGGCACAGAAGTGAGGAAGACTTGTTATCAGTTGCACCTTCTGGTACGGTCCACGTACATTGGATCACATATTGGATCACAAAAAATAGGTCAATATCAATAAAACGTCAGTGTCGAATAAGTTTTATGGAGAACACAAAACACCAACAGCAATGTGTAACAAATCGTACCGTGTTTGACCGCCATTAAGCTATGTTTGTTCTATTTATAGTAACGTTCTTATTTCTTATCTCTGCTCAAAAAAAAAAAAATAACTTGTGATGTCACTCAGATCAGGTTTTCAACATTTGGGTTGTTTTCTATTTTTCCCCCCCGGGCGTTCACGAAAGGTCACATCGTTTAATCACTCGCTACCGAGATGCAACGGATCATCTGACCAACGACACGTAGACCGAATGCCGTCTGTGCATGATGGTTTCGACGTCATTGAAAGACCCAAAGGAATCACCTCTTCTTATCAGTTGCATTTGTGCTGGATTCTCCTTCAAACCTTTCCCTTCAAGTCTTGATAACATGCCACATAACATACCACCTATTGGCTTCCGATTAATCCACCACACGCTCGTCATATGTTGTTTAGCTTATCAACACCGAGCGTTAGGCAATAGACCGGCCGGGATCCCTTTTATTGACCAAGGTCGTAAAGAAGTGGACAGTACGCGGTATATGTAAAAGAAGCTTAAATAGGATATCGTTTAAAGCCTCTTGTAATACTGATTCAATTGTTGCAATTAAACAAGAAGTGCCAATGTTAAGAAGGCATTGTTCTATTGCTAATTGAGTGTTTCCTGATTCATTTTTTGCTGGAGTTTTATTTGACTGACTGAAGTCTTTGTTCTTCTGGATGATTCCAAGCTCAGGAAAGGGTCAACTTATAAACAATTGTACGTTNTATGTTGTTTAGCTTATCAACACCGAGCGTTAGGCAATAGACCGGCCGGGATCCCTTTTATTGACCAAGGTCGTAAAGAAGTGGACAGTACGCGGTATATGTAAAAGAAGCTTAAATAGGATATCGTTTAAAGCCTCTTGTAATACTGATTCAATTGTTGCAATTAAACAAGAAGTGCCAATGTTAAGAAGGCATTGTTCTAAATGAGTAATTGTTTACATTACTAATTGAGTGTTTCCTGATTCATTTTTTGCTGGAGTTTTATTTGACTGACTGAAATCTTTGTTCTTCTGGATGATTCCAAGCTCAGGAAAGGGTCAACTTATAAACAATTGTACGTTTTATGGCCGATCAAATATTGTAGTCGTTGTTAAACAACTCTATGTTGACATTTCGGTTGGATCATGAGTCTTCCTACACAGAATTGGTTATTTAGATATTAACAACTTAAAGTTACTGACAATTAACCACCAGGTTACTTGAATAAACCAAACATAGTTTCTCCACCTTCTGGATTTCATTTTCCCCAGAATTACAACACGATCTTGATATGATATAAGCGTGAAACATGAAATAAGAGCAAACAAACCGAATCTTCTAGACACCTTGTCGACAACGGTAGCACACCAAAGATGCACCAATACAAAAACACATATCTACAAACATTCAGTTACTTATGCAGCATGTGCAGCAGAGGATGTAATGGAAATCCACCGTGTGATACATCGTTTGGGGCACACATGGCACTGCAACAGCAAACTGGGAACACGAGACATTCACCATGAGATGATCACTCCCGGATCGCATGATTCAAGTTTACGGCGGGCAAACATTACACCAACACAATGGCAAAGAAAAACAAGATACAGAAACCATGCGTTAAAAACCAGGGTCATCCGCGTGATGGGACGGACGAGCGTGGTGGAGAAAAAAAACAGAGGGTTTTAAAATTCGAAACCTGCTGAAATGTGTACGGTTAAAGGAAGGAAAGGCCGGGTAAACGCCACACTCACAACAGCTGATTTGATCGTGATCAGATCCAATAGGGGTGGAAATCGTTGCAGTTCCGTAAATAGAATGCACTCGGGGTAGCACCGAGTAGAACATGAATGCGGTGGATGCAGCGTGTGACCGGCATTTTGTGGAAGAATATTTAATTTTTAAAAAACTTTTGCTTCTTCTCAGAATTGGTACAACTTACGGATAAGAAAGAAAAAAAATTAACCTTGAAGAATTTTTTTTAGAAATTAATAATACCCATTTTCGTAACAGTAAAATAACGAAGTAACAAAGAACAATTCTTCACAAATCTTTAAAAAAATTACTGTATTTTTTAAGTTCTAATTTCCTCATGAAGTCACAGTTGCCCCACGATAGAGCCGAATATATTGCTCACGCAAGAAAACTTTGTGCTGTGCGCCCACATTTCACTTCTATTTCACCTTCACCTGACGAAAGAAGGACTGGGGCAAACTAGAGCAAGAACACATGGTAAACGCACTTCCACTTCCGGGTTTGCCAATAGCAGCCACATTTGCTTACCTCCAAAAACGAAAGGGATGAGCTTTAGCACGGTTGAATAATCGATGGTTCCGTTCTGCTGGTATTTGTTCGTATTTCTTTCTTACGCACCAACACCGTACCTTTCGATCACTGAACTAACTTCGACTGGCGAGCAGCGCTAGTTAATGTAGAATTTTGTTTTTGCGTTACAACTTGCACTATCAACACACATCCGGGGCCGTAGTACGCGTGAACTCACAACTCGACAAGACCGACACGAGAAGCACGACTGACTGGCAACCTGTACCAATAAAAGAGACCTCTAGACCATGAAGATATCTGCCCGCAACATAGTTTCTCCTTCACTGCACTGCCCCAAAAGTGCATCCAAGAATAGCCCCACCGAATGCACTGAACAGAAATGGGAATCCGTCGATAAAGTGTGTGTGTTTGTGTTTCCCTGCAAAGCCCCACACACTAATGCGCTTACTCAAAGTATTGCACACAAATTCAGCCCAGTCATCCGAGTAGTCATTGATAGAAAATAGACGTCAGATTAAATCCCGATCCAAGTTGGCACGATCACTAACCACACGACGATTTCAAGTGCACGACCAATGGAGGCTTACCTTTGCTAGGGGTTTTTTTTGTCACATGTACACAATAGGATGTTGCACAGTGAATGTAGCTATTCTTCTTGATAAAAACACAGGAAAATAAGGACTGCTTAAAGGGGTAACTTTTGAATGTAAAACTCCGAGCTTCCAATCGTCGAAATAGATCCGTTCCGGATTTTGGTTCGTTCACTACTACTGCGCTTGTATCGTAGCCACCCGATCGTCAACGTAGAAGAAGTAGAGACTGTTGTGTTTTTTTCCACCATTCTTCTTATTTCTTGGACCGTTGTGGTCTAGCAACGTCGCGACCAACGCGGGTATATTTGCCACGCATAGCGAACGCCGTTTTGTTTTTCGCTTTTGCTCTGTGGATGTGTATGTATGAGCGAGTTATCGGTGGTTCCAGTTGCTGCTAGAAACATTCGAACCGTGTATGCTCAGTGCCAAGGTAAAGGCTACCAATATGGGGTGGAATAGGTTGGATTATGAATGGTGCCAAACCTGTACGAGAGTCAATCAAGATGGCTCGTCTTCTGATGGAAATTGGTGGACGTTGTCATCGGTAGCCCAAAAGGGCTAACAACTTACCGCTAACAATATGGAACAACACACAAGTCTTCGTGCCCTTCGCACTAGCGCACTTCGATGTAGTGAACTACATTTTTCTTGTTCACCATCAGCAAAAATACTTTTACTTCTCCAGTTAGAGTGATTTTGATAAGATAGTAAGATAAGGATGGAATCCCCCACGTATTCAAAACAATTTTAGTAAGCTATACATACAACAGTTATACATCTAGTAGCCCAAAAAAGTGAGGAAAGAGAGAGAGAAATTAGTTTACACTTCAAATTAAGCAAATGTCAGTTTGCTTGCGGGAAAATTGCAATACTTTTGGCCAATGTTGTCATACAGTTGCATCACTTTTGTGTTGAGTTCCTGTTGCGTAATCGTCATAACATTACCATGTGTTGGGTATGCTACCAACATGTGGTGCTTGGTAGCAAAAGTGATAGAAACTCCAGGTTAAAAATCGAAGCTTTCTACACAAAGTAAGTAGACGACTTCCCGACCCAGTCGGTCCCTGATGTGTGTGTACTTTGAAATGCCAGCTCCCAAGGTCAAGCGGAATGTCAAACAGGGAACACCGAGTAACCTGCTGCAGTTTGCTATTACTTACTGTGAGTTACTGTTGAATTTTCCGGCTATTTTGGCTACTGTTTGTATATCGGCACGTTCACCAATAACACTGCAGATACGTTTTGAAGGTCACGGAAAACGGTGCTGCACCTGCTGCAGATGATAGAATTGAAACAGGTAGCACTGGCGTGTGACACAGACGCTTTACTGTATATTGATTTTATCACTACACTTTGCTATAATACTATTTTCAGCAAAAAATCATTTATTAATGCACTGCACGTTAATAGCGGTCAACTTCTTATGCAAATCGTGGTCATTGGATACAAACACACACACACACTCGTTCACGGTACAACAAGGAAAGGTTTAAAAAAGCACGGCCGTACTTTCCGGTAGAAACTCTCAACAATACGACCGAAATGTGTGCGTTTTTCCGGCACGGAAAATGTCGGTCCGTCCAGCGCACTCAACGATCGAACGTGGTATGGCGTGTGCGTGCTACATCCAGTTCGTTGTATCAATGAATGGCTAAGGGTCGTTAGTGTGGTGTTGGTGGTGACGATGGTAGCGCGTTTGCGCCGTACATTCCATCCAGTATCCTTTCAAAGTCCTTTGGCGTGTTCACGCGGTCTGGTCGTGATTGTTTTGGACTGTACGTTACACAGGGGTGTTGGGAAATTCGGTGTGGGACAGCGGAGATGCAAGTGCCTCTCTAGATTGTTTTGATACTGGAAATCTAACTACCGGCAATGGATACAAGTGGCGTTCTGTGTGTATGCACTTTGGGGATGTTTAAATGTTGATTGAGAATGATTATACCTATTTAAAAAAATTTTTTTGAATTTTTTTAGAAACATGTATAATATTGGTATACCCTTCGTAAGCTTTTCCCATTACGAATAAATCAAAATATTGGGGAAAATAATCATTTTAACTAGCAAAACCTTGCATAACAAGGTGGTTGAGTTCGTGGGATAGTGGCTTCAGTTTTTTTTTTTGCTGTTCGATAACGATGCTGTCGAAACATGGACGAAGCTTAGTCCTGATAAGGAATGTTCTAAAGCTCACCAGATTAATGCTATCGTGTGAAAACAATCATTAACGAACCTTCCTGAGACGTTGGCCAAAAGTTTAGCATCGATTTCCCGATGCTCGACGATGCTCCCCGACCTCTCCATTAGTTGGGTATAAAATGACTCACAGTTTTGCAAAATTTCAAACCAATCGGTGTTTGATAATAAATAACACGACACGAGAATTTTATGTATATAGATATGTAGATATGGTTATATTATAATCGATGCTTATCGATGCAACGAATGTTTCCTCCTGATAACAGATAGGATATATGATAGTTCCTAAGGTCATGTAAGTACTTTGTTCCTGTATTGACACGTTAAACGTTTTATAAGAGAGAATGGCGCACGGTTGACGAATGTGAGGTAATCATACTATTACATTGCGATTTACTTTCATCAGTATTTTTTCCACAATTTTGTACTTCTTTGAACTTTGTAAGATGTGTTGTGTTTTTCCACCATCTTCTCTGACATTATTCTCTAAGCGATTCTCTAATCTAGTGTTTAAGTATATTATTTCTGCCCAACTCAATGCCGATACTGATATTTATACTGATCGATTTATATCAAATTTATATCATGCCTTATACTTCCAATATACTTCCAATATCCAGATTCAATTTGCACATTAATATGCACATTATTACTCTGGTCTTCTAGGGTACCAAAACTCATATTGAGTAAACTAAGAGAATGTGGATGGTCATGTTAGGCAAATGTATAGGTTCGTCCCTATTTATACTTCATTGGTACGTTCTCTATGGCTATGTTTTCCCATTCATTCTCCAATTACGGGCAGGACAATCATCAACTATACTTCCGATTGGGTTGTTGAAGCTTCCTGTATCTTGGTGTCGAGGTATCCTAATCGCCTGAGCGCCTTCATCATACATACTCAAAAATGGCAAGAGCGGTTCTGTTATCTGCCAGTCCAAGATCCGTGGCTATGGAAAATTGCTGGACGTATCAAACGAGTTCGTGTAGTAGAGAAAAATGGCACACCGAATTGAGATCCTTTGAATTTTGTTTCGCTTCATACTGCGGGAAATGACGATAGCGGGTGAACTTCGTTCCCAGGATGTCGTGGTCCAGACTTCGCTTGACATCTGCCAAAAAGTATGCGGAAGTACAAACATTTCAATTAAGATTAATTTATGGTAAAATTCCATCGTTTCGGTCAACATATTCGGTAAACTTACCCTATTATTGAAATTCCTGTATGGTCTTCCCAGGTACGATACGTTCCTAAACTACCTTGAAGGTGGTGCGTTGCAATCAGTCGATGCATCCGTCGATGCAACAGTTCTCTCTCTCTCTCTCTCTCTCTCTCTCTCTCTCTCTTTCTTTCGTTCTGTCTTTGTCTCTTTCTCTCTCACTCTCTCTCTCTCTTTCACTCTCTCTGCTTACCATAACGAGCACTAAGGTCATGTAGACCGTTTTTGGCTTACTAAATGTAATATTGGCTTGNCATGCGCTCGGTTCAGTTTTATGACTCTTTCGTCTGTCCGTTTCCATCCATTCTTTCCGTGCGCTTGAAGGCGTGTGCGCTTGCATGATAGGAAGCCTGTTGTCGGTAACATTTTTTGACGATCATTAGGAATAACAGATATTTGCATCTGTGCTAATCCGCAACTAACACCACATTGACCGTATCGTGCAGAGTGACGACTATTCTGGCTCCCGTTTTGCAATGAACGGAGGTGTTGAAAAAACCAGACCGGCATATAGAAACACACCGGCACATCATTCCGTTTACCGTGAAACATTTTTGATTCCGCAGCTCCTGTTCTTTCTGCACATATTTTCGTTCCTCTCGGATGGTCTCCAAAACTTTCAAATCTCTTCTTCGTCAATTGGTTCCTCCTGTCTTCCTTTACTTGAGTGAGGGATGTTTTTATTGCATTGTTTGTCCCGTGTTTTGATTGAATCATTTGCTTAAACCTTGCTTTAAGGTACACCCGCCGAACATGTAAACCATTTACCGTGTCTTCTACCCTTTCACCCAGTGAGGAGCTCTGGGTGGGTTGTATTTTCTTTATCGATTTCTGTTTTGCCACCTTTACTGCAGCCATAATTGGTTATGCATGATCGTACACCTTCGCTACTGGGAAATTTTTTTCATGGTCTTTTCCGATCACGTTAGAGAGCATTAACGTTGTTGAAGCTTTGTCACCTTCCACTCATTTGTTACTATTCGTGCTAGTGCTAGTGCTAGTCACACCATCCTTTATTTTGCTTTTCCATCATCTGGTCCATCATCTATTCAGATTCAACCTGCTTAAGAGTAGGGTCACATATTGTTTCTGCTCTCGCAGATTCATTTTTGCTACTGATCGATCTTTTCCCTATTATTCTGTCATCACCGTAGTTCCAAAAACATGTTCTAATTCAATTAACTTATTTCGTCATTGTGATTCGAACGACTTAATCCTAACTCTAACGCCATCTAGTGTCCGGTCTTATAACGTTTAGAGATCTTTCAGCAAATCACTAGATTCAGCAACACTAGATGACACTAATTCAAGCTGACTTCAAATTAGACTTTGGTTTGTTTACATTTTTTTACACACCTCGTGGTTTGTTGAATCGTGTCAGTGGTATGGTTAGTTCATAAAGTCATGCGAGCCATTTCTGGCTTACTAGACATATTTTTACCACGTGTGGACGGGGCCGTTTATCACATGCACCTCCGGCCCGCACCTGGATGGTTTTACCTATCCTTTTTTATCAGACCGTTTTTAGCGTCCCTTGATGCACCGGGCTGGAACCGTTTACCGGAACTGATGAAAGCGCGACTGATGAAGCTGAACTTGACGCTTTGGTCCGTATATTGCTCACCTGTACGCGATAGTAGAACTTCAAGGCATATTATTTTATCAATCGATTTCTTTTCGTTTGTTTTATAATTTACTAGATGATTGAAGACTTCTTCAATCCTTACTAAAAGTTTTGCTCTTGTACTGGATTAGATTGTTACGACGCTTAATCATTTTTAACCGTCTTCACGAATCGCTTGATACACAGAACTACATTGCTGTTCTTTTGGCGACAGCACTCCTTATACTTTTTGTGAATTCGTTCACAGAGGATGTAATTTCGTGAAAGCTATTGCAAACTCCTCTCTGGAGCCACCATTTATTGCTGACCGGAACAAAGTTCGGACAACGGGGCCCACCGTCGTTGAGTTAACTATGCGAAGAATAGTCAAACTCGAAGATCTTGCACTAGCTTTTTTTCGCGTATGTAAGGTCGCGCAACGGATAGCTAGTATGAGGGAGAGATTTTGACCGTTACGTGCAAAAAACATGGCCAGAAAAACTGTGCATTCCGGCTACAATTGCTTCCGTTGTCGCCCTACACCAGTACAGCAGATCATGGGCGATCTCCCAGCTGAGAGAGTAACAACAACACTCGCCTTCCTACACACTGGGGTCGATTTGTGCGGACCAACACACTACCGACAATCGCATCGAAAGGCGCAACTCATCAAGCGCTTCGTAGCAATCTTCATCTGCTTGGCGGTAAAGGCTGTACATATTGAGTTCGTTGCGGACCTGTCTGCAAATGCACTTTTTGGGCGCTTCCCTTGAAATTGCGGCGTTTACCAAACAGTTCAATCATCAGTGGCAATCATCAGCGATAACATCCTGCATCGATGATGATATCAAATTCAAATTCCCACCACGTTCGCCTAACTTCGGAGGCCTTTGGGAAGCTGCGGTGAAGTCCTTCAAAGCGCATTTCAAACCAACGATACGAAATGCTGTCCTTACGAGTGAGGAACTCAACACTCTGCTGATCCAGATAGAAGGGTGCATGAATTCTCGATCGCTGACTATCCAACGAGCCATCGGATTTGGAGGTGCTCACCCTAAGACATTGGAAGAGTTGCCGTTCGACCGCCTCGATCGCTGGCAAAGGTTGCAAGAGTATTTACGCCGCCTCGATGGAAACACCGACTACTTGTCAGGATTGCAGCCAAGAAGCAAATGGAACAAGCAGAAAGACAACGTACTACTGGGAACCATGGTGCTGTTGAAGGACGAATGGCAGCCTCCATCCAAATGGTGCACCATTACAAATCAACACAAATCATCAAAGGAGCTGATGATAACGTCAGAATAGTTATCGTAAAAGCAACAGATGGAAAGTTTAAGCGGTCCATTTAAAAAATTTGCGTACTTCCTACATTCGAAGTCGACAAACTCGACGAGTCTAGTCAAGCAAAATTGCCCACCCAGCCTGTTACGACGGAATCGTTCGACACCCCAGACGTGTGGACAGGCCTGGCACGGCGAAAAGTGCTAGTGCGAAAGGTAGGAGAATTGATCGAGAGTGGGAGAGTAGGAAAAGCAACGAGCGAAACAAGTCGTATTAAAGACAAGAAATGTGAGTCGCGCTACGGGAGTGAAATAGTGTAAATTTAATAATTATTTTGAAAATATAGTTTTAGAACCGGCAGAAACGGTTAACAACAAAATCTTGTCTACACAGCCATTCGAAATCATTAGGTTTCACTTAAATAGTTAATTTGTAACTTAGTACGTACAAAAAAGAAGAATAAATAAAATGTCTTCGCAATAACACTCTACACTGCTTTGATAAGACCTATTATAACGTATGCCTACCAAGTTTGGATAAATTGTGCCAAAAATTAACAAGAAAAAACTTCAAATATGTCAAATATGTTGGTTCACGAAGAAAGCAATGTAGAAACAATCCAACAATACATAACGAAGCTTGCCTTAAAGAACATAAACTAAATTAATGAACTAACAAAAAACATTTCCACATGCTATCCCAAAATCCTTAGTTACTATTTGAAAACCGGCATGTAACCATCAAATGAATAGCCAAGAACAGATTATAACTATAATGATCTACAATCGTTCAATAAGGTAGATTAACATAAGTATAAGAGCTAGATTAGGACACTATGTTAATTAGGGTTAAGATTAGGTTAATTTTTCTTACTTCCTTTCGATCAATATGCAGGTTTTTTGGTTTGTACGAGAATTTGTACGATCTGTTGTGTGCAGTACCCTACCGTTGAAATTGAATGATCTTGACGAGCAGTGGCGGATCAAGTTTGTCGGAGGCCCTAAGCAGAAAGGTAACTGGGGCCCCAAAAGCATGGTCAGCCAGCTGAATTTTGAAAAAAGTGACCGGGAAGTTAAGTGTTTTCAAAAGTACTGACCGGGGGGGAGAGTCATTTTTGGAGGCCCCTAATGCACCTGTTAGACTCCCCTACAACTACGCAGCCGATAGCGGGGGTGGGGGTGGTGTGCACAGGAAAATAGTTCTAGCCAAAACGCACTTGCGTATGGTTTTGAAGGAAAAACAATCCATTGTTATTACAGGGGTCCTTGGTTCTTCATATCATTACTTGGAAAACGGACTTCTGCTCGGGCTCCGTTACGTGTGTTCTGTCGTTTTTCGGGGCCCCTCCAAGAAAATATTAGGTACAATCGCTGCTTCGAGGCCCCCTATCAGCTCGAGGCCCCCCGCGGCCGCTTACTTTGCGTACCGCTTGATCCGCCCCTGTTGACGAGATGAAAACAGAAGCTCAATTGCGGAAGGTAATTGACTTTAATAAAAATACATGGTCATATGCAGCGGTCAAATACCAAATTTTGAGTAAATTTTGCAGTAGGCGTGAGTTCTTTCGTTAAATAATTTTAAAACGCTGTAGACTAAAAGTGAGCGATCCGATGATGTATGTGGTAGCGGAGTCGGTTCTTACACGAAAGAAGCGGGTATCAAAAATCTCATCCGGACGTACACCTGTACGCAAGACTGAACGGAGTAAAGGTTGGGGAAAATGTGGGAGGAGCCAATGAATCACCAATACAATGGAAGTCACAGTCTACCCCGTCTACAGCAACGACAATATTAATAGTTTGTTTCAGTTTGCACATGCAAACAATCTGGTTGTCGGAAGAAAGAAATTCGCACGTCGGAACATACACAAAGCCGCGTGGGTGTCCTCCAGTTAAGCCACCAGCAATCAGATCAACCATGTGTTGATAAGTTGCCGAATACTGCCGATGAAACATCACAACATATCGAGCAACCAACATCGATCCAGATCATTTTTTGGTTGATCACTATTTGGCGTCAATGCGGACGAAGTTCACCTCAACCTCAACCTCAAGACACCGAACGTAAGAACTGCTGATACCGGACAATTCAGCAATATACACGGCTCAGAGACGAAGAGAAAAAAATTCAACACACCCAGAAACAATGTTTACAGAAATAGCTGGTGCCGGTATTTATAAATAAAGCAGATTGTGCTACGGATCTGGAAGAAAGTTCAACGGAAGAACTATTGACTTAAGGTGACCTGCTGTCAACATAAGCATGGAGTTCAGCGAGCAGCTGGAGGCTTAAAGCTGGAGCCATAAATGAAATCGGATTTATTTGAAATTAAAAATATATGGTCAAACCTCTTATATTCCACCAGGCGTCTCCATTACATCGAGCATTTCGATGCGGGAATCGAAAAAGTAGAACAAATGTAACGCTGTAACGATTAGTTATGGTTCCATTCGTATAAAAATGTTGTAAAAGTTAGATTTATATGATTTTAATAAGTATCCTATTAATTTATATTACTTTGTGATACATTAGACCATAATTATCATCATAATGAACTCATAATACCACCACTGAATGATTTAAAACTTTACTAATATTTCTAATCTTATGTGATTTCTGATCTCGACTGTTGTAATATTAATAATAACACATAAAAAACAAATTTATAATTTGCAACAGCCAACACTAAGTAACATATGCAGATAACAAAATACCGTATTTCTCCGTGTATAAAATGCACCTTGGACTACAGACATGTGATGTTAGGAAAATATTTTGCTACTAAAAATCAAAGTTAAGAAAAAAATAATATTAGAAACAAAAAACAAAAAAAACAATATTTTGACAAATAAATTGCTGGTCTGATACACGCGGAAGTACGGTAATAGCTCTTTTTTATACTGGACATTGCCAGATGCGCTAAAGTGAAACTATTGCTGTTACTTACAAAGACATAAATGCTAACATCAGCGAGGAACCTAGCTTCGGAAATATTGTGTCAGCTCCAAGATAGTCACTACTGAGCAAACTTGTTACGTTCTTCAAATTTGTTATTTGTTATTTGTTATTTATTAATTAAATTCAACGGACCGTATGTGGCCCCCTTGAAGCATTCGTTTTTTTTTTTTACAATTAATTACAATACATTGATCGGTTGAGGTATTTTTACATTGTACAACATTTAACAAGTATTGGGCCGCACATTACGTATACAATTTAGGAACACAAAACGCGACAAGTCAGGTTCGAAACGATCACAAACGGCGTTGAACTCACGACACATAACGAGGAACGGATCAGATGCGCCAAAGCTGGTACGACGCTCCTCTACGTCAAGTAAATTTCTAGCACGGAGCGATCTCGCCGGAGCGTAGATGTCAATTGCGGAGAGCAGCGCCGGCGAGTCGATGCGATTGTTAAGTAGTCCAGCAACGAAAAGTCTTTGCGCGTTACAATTCCGCTGTTTCAGTGACTCCAGGCCAAGTAACGCGCAGCGTCCAGTATAGTCAACCTGGATAGTCCAGCAACGCAGCGCACATAGGGTTAGAGAGCGCAAACAACGAAGGACACGTACACACTGCAGCGGCTCTAACGCTAAGCGTACTAAGCGGCCGACCGGGGGGGGGGGGGCCGAGTTGTGATCACGTTTTACACATGTATGGCACACGTTGAAACTACGTTTTCAGCAGTCTTTCAACGCGGAGGTTATAGACATGCGGCTTAAGCTACCAAAAACTGGTCGAAATCAATTGCTTATACTTAAAACCCGACACGGGTAGACAAAGAATCATGCTGCTTACTAAAAACCTGCGCACAGAGCAGGAAAATGTGTGCAGCTAGCCCAAACTGAATAGAAAACCCCTGTATGGAAACCCTGTATGGAACTTTCTGGAAGAAAGTCCAGCAAACCCCTCCACCCTTCCCCGCCCCTCGGGCCACCGAGCAGGTGGAGTAAGGGCCTCCAAAAAAAAAATCGTTGAAGCATTGAAACATGAAAACATTAAAAACGATCACGTACGTGGTCAATAAAGTTGAGTTGCAGTTAACTTGGAATAGCATCAGACAATACAGCCGTATTCTATACGAATTTTAGACGATCTCACAAGCGCACAACAACACAAGCATATTAGTTCACAGAACACTTTGGAAATACATAATGCAATCTGAACGTTTTCCTAATATATTACCTTCCTTCCGTACCGTCTGCTAGCTTAACTTTTTCCTCTACGTTGTGTCGCGAGCAGGAGCTACCTAGCAACTAGTGATATTAGCAGCCGTCATACCTGCCCGGCACTGACGTAATCTGTCATTTCCCGCCAAAAAGAACTGCCAAAATCAACAGTGACATTCAGTGACAGTTGCGCACAACTTGTATTCAAGCGCAAGGTTGCGCAAGCGTTTCAACACATAAAGAAACGTTTACAGCAAATGTGCGTATACGCGTGCGCCATATATGGCTAGATCATTATTTTAAGTAAAATTTATTTCAATTTAAAATGAAAAAAATGCTCTGATTATTGACAAATTTGTGCGATGGAAGGAAATAGCTAATTTTGCTACATTCCATGAAATATTTCACACCCATTGTTTATTGTTTTTTTAAGGGAGGTTTTTGTTCCGATGTATAAACAAAATTGTTGATTGTTGATCGAAAGACCTTAGATACATTCCGGGGATTGTTATAAATCTTCAATTCTATGCCTTGCGCTTCAAGTCGATGATTCGGATCGGATGCAATCCATTGCTGTTACTAGCAATGGTTGTTTCAGAGCAAGAGAATCAGTTGCTTCTAACATGCAGGACACATGTGGACAATTTATTAAGCTAAAAATTAAAATACATATTTAAATAACCACCACATTGTTCTTGCAGTTAATGAAAATCATCGTGTTTAAAGTATACTGCCCTGCCCAGCTTACGGGGATTATAATAAAACTGTTTCTTATTTCACTATAAGCTAAGACAATCCCGCTGCATAAATAAACGCTTCAGTAGAAATCTTCCTCCGCATCGCGTGCGGCACCACCCGTCTGATTTTTAATCTGATCTTGATTCAGATACATCTCCGAAACCTGCCTTGCGTTAGTCGCATCCGTTGCTCCCTTGTCGTCGCGTACTCGGATAAATCGTGGAAACCGCAGCGAAATACCTTTCTCCGGATCGATGATTCCAATCCCAGCCCGATGTACCGGACTGAGGGACAGATCGGCACATAGTACCTCCCACACCTGGACCGCTTCGAACCATTCATCCGGCACCACGTTCGCTTCGTGCCGGTAGTATGGTTTTGCCTGCGGTATGACGTGCGGGCGGAAAAATTCCGTATGGCGCTGCAGATCTTCATCGGAAAATCCCGTACCGATCTTGCAGATCGTCTGATACTCTTCGTTCTCGTCGTCGTAGCAGGCGAGCAGGAAACCGCCGTACGTTCCGGTACGCTTTCCGCGTCCCCGATAACCACCGATTACAACCAGATCGAGCGAATCGCCCACCCCGGTCAGATAGTCCTTCTTCAGCTTCAACCAATTGCGCGATCGTTTCGCGATTTCGTACGTTGCGTCACGTGCCAGCGTCTTCACCATCAGTCCCTCGCAGTTGCCCCGGACTGCCTCGTCCAGGAAGCGTTGCAGCTCGTCCAGATCGCTCGTATCGAGTCGGGTTGCGTAACGCCACTGGCCTTCGATTTCACGAAAGTGTTTGTAGAGCAGATCCCGCCTTTCGGCAAACGGTCGTTCAACGAGCGGTTCGCCATTCAGGTAGAGCAGATCGAACATGAACACACACACCTGCACCTTAATGTCTGCCTCGTTTGCATCCTTGCGCTTCCGGGTGCTTAACACCTGGAACGGTAGAATCTGCTTTTTATCCGTGTCCCATGCGACAGCCTCACAATCCAGGATGGCGCTCGTGACCGGTTCCGTGCGCGTAAACTCTAGCCGTGCGATCACGTCCGGATATTTGCTCGTGTTATTCTCCTGATTTCTGCTAAAGATCTGTACGCTTCCGTCAGCGAGGAGGTGAATTTGAGCCCGTTCTCCATCGTACTTCCATTCGCAGGTAAAATCGATACCATCAAATCGCTGCAGTACCTCCTGCACACCTTTGGTGGGATGGGCCAACATGGGTTTCAGCGGTGTGCCCGGTTCCATCGGACAGTGCTGGCTTAGCTGGCGTATACCGTGTTCCAGCAGCACCGGTACTATTCGATTATAGTTCGGACATTGACAGTACACGGTTTTTAATGCAAGCGCTACCTCGTCTACCCTTGCTTTTACACGTGTTTCTGACTCCCCGGACAAAGCATTCACAACTGGTGGGTCAACCTGTGGTGGCGTTAGAGCGCAAGCCTGCGCCAGCGCTTGCAAAAGCGACTGTTCTGCTACACCGATGCGCAGCTTACCGGCCAGCGAGCGAATGATGTAGCGAGACTCCGAATGCCGACAGGCGACAAACATTGACTGGATTTTGTCCATTTTCTTTGCCATCGAGGCACTTCCCGTCATCGAGGCAATTTCACGCAGCTTGCCGAACACGACGTCTACCGTAAGCGGTGCCGGACGAAACATTAGATGCTGGCTGCTTTTGGACTGTTCGGCGACGAGTCCCAAATCGCCTGTTGTTTGTGCGTCCGCCTTTATCTGTGCCAGACTACGGCCTGTGCTTTGTGCGATGGCCTTCATAAGGGAAAATTCCGCTATACCGAGCTCAACTCCTTCGTAGGCTGGCGCTAGTTGATTCAGACAGAGATACACGCTGGCAAGCAAATCCTTTGGGCTGAGCAATATCACCGAGCGGAAATAGTTCGATAGAATCTCAATCATCCGGAGACGACCACTCGTTTCTTCGATCATTTGAAACGTACGTGCCATTGCCAGGTATGGAACCCTGTTGAAGAATGACACAAAAGAGGCAAGGATTTAATATAAATTAAAAGCAAATGAGCAAAATGCCACTAACCGCTCATCCTTCTTCCAAAATGCATCCTTCACTGGGTGATAGTTTTTCTTCGAGGGATCATACTTCGATCCATCCATTGCTATCGTCCCTACATTTCCATTTTCCGATTCATTTGATTGCTTTTTCACTGAAAAGAAAAATGATCGTGCAGCACCGGAACCACCGGAACCATTGGCGATCTGTTTGGGCGGATCAGACTTCTTCGAAGAGGATTCATCCTTGCTGGGTGATGGATTTTCTTCCTTCTTTACGGTGCTAAGTGGCGACTTGGATTTTGTTGTGGGTGAACCTTTCTTGCCATCTTTCTTCCCCTTTGAGCCATCGCTTTCTCTCTTTGGGCTTATTTTTAATTTCGTTTCCGTTTTCACGTTAGCCTTGCCATTCGGTTTGGGCTCTTCTTTCAAAGCTTTCGGGGAAGGTGATTTCTTTTCTTTGCTGTGAAGTAAGCGACAGTTTAAATATTAGTAGCGTTTTACAATGGCAGACGTGACACACATACCTTTTGACGGGTTGTTTGCGATCTTGTTCGTCCTCACTACTGCTACTACTGCTGCTCGAAACGACACGCGATCGTTTTGCTTTTTTAGTAACTTTCACCGGTGAATTTGAAGCATCATCATGTTCCGAGCTGATGGAACGTTTGCTCGCTGCCAAAGGTTCATTGCTGCGAAGAGTAATTGAACGCCGGATAGAATGATAGGAAGAAACACTACTTAATGCTGATGGAGTACGATAGTTAGACGCGCCATAGGTATGGATAAAGGTGACCAAGTCTGCATTGGATCGGTGCATGGTGCTGGTGATCCGTTTCATCAACGGGACCAGCTGCTTTAAATTGCGCAACAACATTCTGTNAAAATGCCACTAACCGCTCATCCTTCTTCCAAAATGCATCCTTCACTGGGTGATAGTTTTTCTTCGAGGGATCATACTTCGATCCATCCATTGCTATCGTCCCTACATTTCCATTTTCCGATTCATTTGATTGCTTTTTCACTGAAAAGAAAAATGATCGTGCAGCACCGGAACCACCGGAACCATTGGCGATCTGTTTGGGCGGATCAGACTTCTTCGAAGAGGATTCGTCCTTGCTGGGTGATGGATTTTCTTCCTTCTTTACGGTGCTAAGTGGCGACTTGGATTTTGTTGTGGGTGAACCTTTCTTGCCACCTTTCTTCCCCTTTGAACCATCGCTTTCTTTCTTTGGGTTTACTTTTAATTTCGTTTCCTTTTTCACGTCAGCCTTGCCATTCGGTTTGGGCTCTTCTTTCAAAGCTTTCGGGGAAGGTGATTTCTTTTCTTTGCTGTAAAGTAAGCGACAGTTTAAATATTAGTAGCGTTTTACAATGGCAGACGTGACACACATACCTTTTGACGGGTTGTTTGCGATCTTGTTCATCCCCACTGCTACTGCTACTCGAAACGACACGCGATCGTTTTGCTTTTTGAGTAACTTTCACCGGTGAATTTGAAGCATCATCATGTTCCGAGCTGAAGGAACGTTTGCTCGCTGCCAAAGGTTCATTGCTGCGAAGAGTAATTGAACGCCGGATAGAATGATAGGAAGAAACACTACTTAATGCTGATGGAGTACGATAGTTAGACGCGCCATAGGTATGGATAAAGGTGACCAAGTCTGCATTGGATCGGTGCATGGTGCTGGTGATCCGTTTCATCAACGGGACCAGCTGCTTTAAATTGCGCAACAACATTCTGTCCGCGATTGGCACAAATGTCTATCAGGCACACGTACACAATTTAATGAGGTTATTTTTACTCAATCTTCAGAGGCAAAAGGTGCTTCCACCAAATACGCACCTTTCGGTAGATGTGTTATTTTTCTCCGGAGATTGTTTTGTCACCGCACTAGTTTCCTCCGATGGCGTAGTTTTCTTTCCGAAAAAAGATCTGCAACAAAACGTAATGCATTATGATTTGTAAAGGGGTAATTTTTAAAACAAATTTATACATACAAAATGGATTTTTGGGACATGATTTTACATGAAAACACAGGAATACGTTCACAGGGCGAAAAGGAATGCAAGATGTTTTTGATGATGACGCCGGTATTTACGCGCCACTTGTCAAACGCAATGTTGACAGTTCGGCATGTGTCACCAGGTTGCTACGCAGCTTGTTGCTATATCAACCTTGAATACAGGGTGCTGTAGGGAAAAATTCAAATAATCAAAACGTGTTGAAGGATTTTTCGACTGATTCGACTGAAGGACTGATTCGTTGATGTTTCAACAGGCTTATCAGAGATTAAAATAAAAAATCAAATAATCTCGAATAGCTTTATGGATGTCCTTGTTTGATTACCATAGGGAGCATTAAAACCAGGACGCGCGACTCGCACGATATTCGGAAGGTGACTTCAAAGCTGTTTAACAAACAGCCTGATTTTGATGAAGCTGCATCATATTCTAGATCATATAGCATTTGCCAATAGATTTGTCGAGCTACTTTTAAGAGTATCGTTGGAAAATTGGTGTGAAACTCGACTTCGTTTTTTTCTTCTTCGAATGAAAACTCTATCTCAAATTGCTGCTTTAGTGCTGTTTAAAAGTGCCATGAAGCTTATTGCTAGTACAATTGCAATTTTATTCATCTTCATTTCAGTTGGGTTCCGAACGCGTCAGCAGCACAACGAAACCAATGAAAGATCTGGTTATATCAAGAAACGAAGATGCGAAGTGGAAGTACAACGTGACCAAAACCCGTTCATAATATACGTACGCTTAGATGACGGACAGCGTGAGACAATTTGAATAATTAATCCTGACGTACGTTCGTATTANTATCTCAAATTGCTGCTTTAGTGCTGTTTAAAAGTGCCATGAAGCTTATTGCTAGTACAATTGCAATTTTATTCATCTTCATTTCAGTTGGGTTCCGAACGCGTCAGCAGCACAACGAAACCAATGAAAGATCTGGTTATATCAAGAAACGAAGATGCGAAGTGGAAGTACAACGTGACCAAAACCCGTTCATAATATACGTACGCTTAGATGACGGACAGCGTGAGACAATTTGAATAATTAATCCTGACGTACGTTCGTATTATCGTGCCAACACCGCACAGTTGCATTACTTTAGAAAAAATATCCATCTACGTCTGAATTACACATTTAAAAAGCGGGCGATAATAGATGACAAATAATATGGCCTTGATTGCGATGCGCGTTGCTAATCGGTTTGTGAACGAATGTGTGGAAAATCCCATGCTGTGTATTCCTGTTTCTCATACCAGTTCTCACCTTCGCGACATACTGATCACACACGTATTACACTTTTGCGTGTTGTTTAGGTGATTCCAATGCTTTTATCCAGCGACCAGGTAGATTATGGTCAAAAAAGTAGAAACTATCATATATTAAGCATTTATATTTACTATATTGCCTTACTTATCATACTATAGACAGCTGTTTGAGAAAGCATGGATGCTTGTTCTCTCAGAGAATATGACGATCCCAAGAACGGATGTACTAACTAAGGCAAGAATGCATTTGGGTTAAGTAGCGGTGGGACAGTAGCATACTTCTTTACGAAGGATCAAACACAGATCCATAGAACAGTAGCATCTTTGTCGGATCGTGACGTATGGCAAGTATAAAAGGCCCTCTCACGCGAAAATTCACCGGTGGTAGGGATCGTTCCATGGCGGTGATCGTTACGGCACCACCTTCCGTGCCATGCTCGTTAACGTCCAGATCGATCTTGTGCACCATCTCGCTTACGTACAACTTATTCGGCCGACTTCGGCTGTTGCTAGCAAATTTAAAGCTATTTTTCGTCCTATCAAACAGTGATCTGAGACCGAGCTGCTGCAGGGAACGTTTCAGATCGTACGTGTTAGTGACATGCATTCGCGGAAACTGTACGATCGCTTTCTGCGAACGCATGCGTCCGATCAGTTGATCGAGCTCGGCCGAACTGAGCTTTGCCTGGAGCTGGCGAACCTTGGCACGGTTCGATCCGTTCGGTAGGATGATGTACATTGACGTGGTACGGTTGCGGTACGGGAAGGCCATAATGCGTGCGTTCAGCTCGGGTGAGGCGTAGTACGGAAAGCAACCGCTGGCAAACATCGTGGGCACCAGTATGGATGGCTGATCTTCACCATCGGGAAAGAAGGGCTGTGGACGAGTGAACTGAGGCTCGTTGAAGAACGTTTCCCAGGTGGCCTTGAAGTAGAGCGCATTGGCGATAACCATTTGCGTGCTGGTGTCTAGATCGTCCGAAAGAATCTCCTCGATGCGCCCACGCGTACTTTCGTTCACCCAGTGATTGATGGTGGCACGGGCTGCCTGCGGTTGTTCCTTGAAGTTGACCTGCTCGATCTGGGACTGGTAGAGCTCTTTGGCCAGTCGGACAAAGTTCGTACCATTCAACAAGCCCTTCTGAACAAATAGCCCATTGGCAAGCTGCACTACGTTGGGCTGAATCGGTTCCTCAAGGTACCTGGCGAATGGATGGAGTTGGATGTAGGAATGAAACGTAGAATGTTTTGCGAAGCAGAGCTTCTATT
>CM028124.1:5638170-5729344 GCA_016254315.1 Anopheles parensis
CACCACGTTTGTCACAATCGGTTGTGTTTCTCAGATCAAACTCGCCTAAACGAACTATAGCACTGGTGGTTTTTAGCATAAAGAAAGAAAGAAATTAACTATAATGTATTGAGAGAGAATATTGAATTGATACTTACACGTCATTATTTTTGAGACAATGTGCGGCCGTAAGTACGTAACGCTCATTGATCAGCGTACCACCACAGAGGAAGTTACCAAACTTTGGCTTTAGGAGCGCCATCCAAGGATACTGAAATAGTTTAGCATCCTGACCGAATGCAATCCTATCTTCAGAGTATGCTCCACAACCTTCCAGATCGAGCACCTCTAGTCCTCGTTTACGGTTACTGCTGAAAGTAGCTGCTCGCTGACAGCACACCTTGAATACCTGGGAGAATGGGGAACATAACGATGTTAGCTATTTATTTGCACCGAACCAGAACATTATTCTACTCACAATTCCATTACTGCTCCTTTCTCGCTGACACAACTTTGCCCTGAACTCATGCTTTAAGCTATCGGACCATTTGGCAGGTTCGTGAAAATGTGGACCAAATCGGGAACATTCTTCAATGTTGATGCAGCTTTCACCAACGGTGCATTGGTTGAACTCTGTTAGAAATAGGATGATCTATTATTCTTCTTCCTTTGCTAGATACTAAACCATATTGCTTGGAACTTACGTGCTACTACCGTCTGGCAGATAGTGGCAATCACCAGCGTGACGGATAGTACTGCTGTAGAGATCTGCATGTTCCTTGATGCGTTACTCCAAGATCAGTTATCCAGCAGATCGTTGGTACTGGCGACCGGAAGCACTGTGAGCACGCTGTACAAAGTTCCAGCTACTTTTATAACAACACACGCGCACCCTCGGACCCTTCTTGCGGTTCTGAACGTGTGTAGGTACGGTCGTTAGGCGTTATTTACCATCGTTAAGCTTCTGTATGCGTTTGATCGTGTCTGTACTGCGTAGGGGTTGTTTGGATGCAATGCACTTGGATTACACTGTGGGCGGTGAAACTACCACTACTGAAAACAATATTTCCAATCCGTATATCGGCACCGTATATCCGTATATCGGTAGAAGAATGTCGCGACACAGTGCCTGTATATGATAGAGGCTAATTGATCCACCATTACACGTCTATGTGTACTACACGAAGTGTCACACGCAGACAGCTAGATATGCCGGGGGACAACACACTGTAAAATGGCAAATTCCCCTAACAGGCCCCAATTCGCGCCAAGTGCTGTATCAACTGAAACACACAAATCAGGCAGGCGAACTGTCTCACCGAGCTTGGCTCACTCGACTGATCGGATGTGTGTGAAACGCATGTTCTTAAAACATCTCCACCAACCACCAACGGACAAGCCTTGCGAACGACTTCTCGGTGTGTCCTCCGAGTTTGTCGTCTTCGTGCTGCCGGTTTTAGCCCGCCGTTGTGCCTTTACCCTTGCCACAAGCTTAATATTACACTGCGCGTGTAGCACTACCTTGAATATGAATATCGCTCTCTCTCTCACACTGCCTATCGCTTTCGTGACACGATCTTTCTCTCGCTTCTGATCTCTTGATCTGTGATGCTTTCTACGCTGCCTGTGTGTGGTGGCGTCGGTCGGAATCTTTTTGTCAGCTCGGCAAGAAGATGGCCATGAAATGAAGAAGTTTAAGCAACGCAGAAACAAGTTTGACAACACCGTATTGGGTGGTTTTTTCCTCATTTTCGGAATCTTTAGAAACCTGGACCACACCGCGCGAAATCGGCGGAGACCGGTTAAGCAAAAAGGGAGAAGCTTCGGCTTTATGCTAATCAAGCCGGAAAGTCCAACCGAAACCTGGGAATTGAGTTGCACTTAAAGATTTGAACATGATTTGTGTCTTTTTTATACAACTGTAATCTTTTTTTTATGTTCATGCAGGATTTCTAATGGATTGATGCTTCTGGTAAAATTCTATTCTTAACGGCGCAGCGCAAGATAGAAACCCGATAGAATGTAAGGGTTTGGGTGAGGGTTTAAATTTCATCTCTGTTAAAATACTCAAATGGCATTATGTATTGAAAATTTTGAATAACATTTTGTACACATTAATCACGCCGTTTGATGCTGATTCGCCGTATATTCGGGTAGCCCACTTGTGGAACAAGGTCGTCGTAACCTTATCAAATGTCTGTTGTTTTGTTCGCTTCCAGCTAATGAATTTGTTTTATATAATTTCATTTTGAAGAGTAAGCTATTGACATTTGGCTCATTCCTTTCGAAGCAGAGAATTATAATCCGTTTCGCAAAAGTTCTGTTCACATAAGATACGTTTGCTTTTTTAATTACTAGTCCACGAATGCAAAAACCCAAGCAAGCAAATGTTAATTTAAATCATTTTGCCTCATTTCCACTGCTTCCTTGTCCTTGAATATGCGTGTGGGTAATATAAGAAACAGGTTATTATGTGTAAGACGATCGCATTTGACATCGAATGTCAGCGACACCAGAACTCACTTTGGTGTTGGTGCTGACATTGAGAATGCTACTGTGGAATGCAGCTGGAATTAATCGTCTTTGGGATGTACCCTTAATAATGCTATCGTTGTTAATGTATGCACGAATATACGCATCGGTCGTTCGAGTTCGAGTAATTAGTTACTATATACTATTCAGCTATAGGTAATTTACAAATTGCACTTGGTCTAAGGTAAACATCAGAGTTTATTAGCTAAACGATTCACATGTATGTGTCTAAATATGTTAAACCACCAATACTATCTTTCGAATGAATCTTTTATTATGTATGAAGATAAATCTTTTATGTAAGATAATGAACATCAATGAAATCTATTTGTAAGATATATTTAGAGAACTACGAGATAGTTCTTGAACATGGAGGCGCCTGGTGGTCCAAATCTTGAAAAGATATTACCTGAAAATGTACTAAATAAAAATGAACTTTTCATTTTCAAGAGTTCATGAACAGAAAGATCAAAAATAAATTATTGAAATGATTAGCAATTTGTCCTATAACTAGCCATTTACTGCATTTGATGCACTGAGATTGGATCTATAACGTTATATTCATATCGTATAGTAGTTATCGCGTGATTCTTGTTTTATATTGCACTACTGCATAATGCAACACATCAGAAATACGTGTGCCTTCTTCTTATAGTTTCATCAATGTATGAGATCATAGCTGTTGCGTTACTCCAGTGAATAATTCTCATGAAACGATGAACTTGCTTATTTCCTATTGCATTCGAGATCTCTTATGTGATTTCATTAAACTACATGCAACGATGCCAAGTGCTGCTTACGGTTATCTCCTCCCTCCGACCGGTTTTTGGTTGTGCTCTATTTGCTTTTTGAACAACCAATCCAGTTGTAGCGAAGAACAGCAAACAGTAACAGATAGTAACTCTATCAATCGTCTTCAAATTCATCCCTCGATTCTAAAACCAATCGCACCAAACAGTGAAGGAAGACAAGGTTCTTAAACTCGCTCAAACCAGTGCAGACAATAAATTCGTTTTGGGTTTTCCCACCGTTTCCGCATCAAGTTTCCGTCCCGTACTTTCCGTACGGGAAACATTGTCTGGTACGCATTAAAACCGCAAACAACAACTCGGAACCAAAACAAGGAAAGCTTCGCAAATGTGTCTGGAGTGTTAATGATATCTGTGCGACACTTAGGCGGCTTATCTTGAGTCAGACGGGCAAAACCTGTCATCAATGTTCGCGATCGGGTTCCGATCGGGTCGCTGCTACAGATGGGCACCCATACACCCTACCATTCTACGTTACGTACGTAAGTGTGCGTGCGGTGGTATGTGTGTGTGTATGTACATTATGTCTCATACGGTTAGGGGTGCAAATATGTAAATTAAACAACTCTGCCAGTACGGACGGCAGTTTCGAACGATCCGCAGGCAGAAGCGGTATAGTTGCAGCCCGACCGCGACAGTATCATCTCCACTGATCACAGCAGTACCAGTGATCAGTCGATCGTATCGTCAATCGCGTTCCGAACGTCAAGAGTTTCGGAACCGTCGTGCTGGAGTACCTACACAGCAATAGGATACTAGAGTGATTGTCCAGGATACTAGAGTGAATGTCTAGAAATTCGCAGACCGTAACTCCTCTTGTGTTGTGATATTACGACAATCGAGAATAGTAGTTGAATTAAAGAAAGTGTTTTTGGTAAAGAAAAACTTCCATAGTTCCGCACAAAGCCATACGCAAGTGGACTGTCTTTCTTCCTCTTCTATCTCGCTCTCCTTCTCAATGTTCTGGAACTGGTGGGGATTCCGGTTTCTGTTCGCCCAGGTGCTTAATCTCGGTTATTTGTTATAAAAACTGTACTACCGGTCGCCGTCGAAGCAGTTTGGTGTGGTGGTGTTGATCGTTCATAGCAGACGACGTGATCAGTCGACGGTGTGTGTTGAGAGTAATCGTAGTACGTCGCAGTTCCTCTCGGGATTACAGTCGATCGGTTGTGCCGTTACCGGTTCTTGATGGTTTCAGTGTCGACGGCTCGTCGCTGGGAAGGGAAGATGCGCAAACGGGACGCAAGCATGGTACTGCTCCTGTTGGTGATGTGCGTTACGTTAGTTCCAGCAGTGATAGGACAGCAGCAAAACCTTCGACAACAAATTCTGCCCGTAAGTCGTCGTTCGTCATATGCGCTTCCCGCGGCACCAGTGCCGGCAGCACCAACACAACCACCACAGGTATCATTCCAGCATGGTGCCGCATTTCGCTACAACCCAGCGTCAGCAGCAGTGACNCCTTCGACAACAAATTCTGCCCGTAAGTCGTCGTTCGTCATATGCGCTTCCCGCGGCACCAGTGCCGGCAGCACCAACACAACCACCACAGGTATCATTCCAGCATGGTGCCGCATTTCGCTACAACCCAGCGTCAGCAGCAGTGACTGAGCTGGCACGTGTGATCGGCAGCATTCTCGGACAGCAACATAAGGCGGCCGTCTTCTCGCCGGTCAGTATCGCTTGTGCCCTATCGCTGATGCTGATCGGGGCCGAGCAGGAAACGAAGAACGAGCTGATACGAGTGCTCGGCTTCCAGCAGTACAGTGATCACCTGCACAACATCCATCAGCTGTACAGCGAGATGTTAAACGATTTGGCCAAGACCGAGTTTGATCGTGTACCGCCACGCTGGCGCACCTCGAACCCCTGCTACGACGACGAGGACGAAGAGGATGCAGCGGCGGCAGCGGCTGAATTTCCACCCGAGAAGGACGTCATACGTGTGACGAACGCGGTATTCGTGCAGGAGGGATTCCCACTGAACGCTAGTTTTACGTACTACTCGAAACGGTACTACAACAGCACGGCAGCCAATGTACCCTTTGCCAGCAATCCGACACGGGCGGCTGCATTCATCAATGCGTGGGCACAACGCAGCACGGAGGGTAAGATACGGGACATCGTGTCCGAGTCTGTGGCAGCAGAAGCGGAAATGATCGTCGCCAGTGCGCTCTACTTCAAAGCACTGTGGTCGGAACCGTTCGAGCAGCAGGCAACGGAGCTAAAACCGTTCTATCCGGATGGGTATGGGCGTGAGGCGAAACTGATACCGACAATGTCAACCGTCGGCTGCTATCCGTACTATGATGCGCAAGAGTACGATGCGAAAATTGTCGGTCTTTCGTACCAGGGCAACAAATCGGCCCTGTACATCATCATGCCGAACAACTCCACCCGCCAAACCATGCAGGATTTCCAGCGCCGTCTAACACCGGCCATGATCGGTGAGCTGGTCTCAAAGATGGCACAGCGCAAGATGTACCTGCAGATGCCGAAGATGGAGATCACCAACACGATCAATCTGCGCGACATACTGCAGCGGCTAGGGTTGCAAACGATCTTTAACCGTGGGCAAAGCGATCTGTCCGGTATGGTTGCGAAGCAGCAACAGATCGAACTGTTTGCGACACGGTTCGGTGAGCCAGGTGCTGCTGGACCGGCAGATCCATCGTCGGTCCTTTTCCCCACCGATTACTACTATTCGCAACCGTCGGCTGACATACGGCGTGGCAGCGGGACGAACAACGTCAATGCTGCGGCAGCCGAGTCGAGTCGTGACCGCGTGCCAGGACCACAGCTGCACGTGAGTGAGTTCATTCATCGGGTCGTGCTCGACATCAACGAGAAGGGTACGGAGGGTGGTGCAATCACGACGTCCACCATCTTCCGGGCATTACCATCCGTTCATTTCCGGATCGATTCACCGTTCCTGCTGCTGATCGGTCATGACGATACGCGGCTACCACTGTTCTACGGTACGATCTACGATCCAACGCCCTAGGCGGTTTGTCGTCGAATGAAAAGGTACGAGAAGTAGCGGCTCGATCCATTTCTTGGATGACTCCCATGTGAACCAAGCGGCAAAGCAGGAAGATGACCGTTTTCTCTAATTAATGAAATTGCGTGCAATTACAAAATTCTAGTTTATTTTACAAATAAGTGAATAAAATATTTTATATATATCTAAATCTGTGGTATTATATATTGAGACGCTCGTATCTTGTTTTTTGGTTGTTGACAGAACATCCTACATGAGTATTGCGAAGTACCACAAAAAAATTCTACCTATAGAGCAACAGGGTAAGTTACCATATTGGGAGAACCCGTCTAGTAGGTGCATTATCGGTGCTCTGGGACTTTGGGATGCATAGTGGGGTTTTTATGCTGTTCTGTGATTAAGCACACGCTTTTGGATGGGTATTGGGTATTTCTAGTGATAACGTGGTTGTTTACTGTTGCTCCGGATGATGTTGCATTGTTCTTCGATTGCATCGTCCACTCCTTATTTAGTAACCTTGTAATACGAGTCCGGTGTAACACGAGTAGAAACATAATAATTCATTTTCTAATTGTTAGAACCCAATCGAATAAGGTTTTAAAATGTATTTTCGTGTTGTTTTAATGGAATTTAAAGATTTGCAAATAAAATGCATCGTTGAATTCGACCACTGCACTGCAACAAAATAGCCTGAATGTAGAAACCAAGAATTATTGCATACATTTTGGCGCCAAATCAAACTTCCAGGTTTGATTTTGTTGCTCGAGTGGCACATACAGGTTGCACCGGAAATACTTTATATTTTTAATTTATTTCCTTCTGAATTTAACAGCTAAAAAATTCAACTTCCTCCATTGTTCTTAATGTATTCGACAAAGAAAATTTAAAAAAAATATTTTGTAGTTGTAGTACTATAGTGTTCCTACTTTCATGTGAACTTGAGCGAGCTGCTTTGTTCATTTTGAAGAACTGGACGAACGGGATAGGTTTTACGTTCATTTTCAAAGGTAAACGATAACACCACTAGTTATTATATTTTTACATTTATTTATTCTTAAATCCTAGACTATCCTAGACTATCCTAAACTATCCTAGACCTTCCTAGACTACCATTTAAAGCTGTGTATTATATTTACAACAAAAATAGATAACATGTAAGACACGAACATTCTAAAAACATCAGTCAGTCAGAACAAAAAAACAAAAAAAAAACAATTTACCGTATTTCCCTCTAATTTACATTCTCTCCCGGTCGTTCTATCGGTATGGATCGACGACCATACCGTTCGTTCTACCTGTTATTACAGGTCACTCGAGATTTTGGACGTGCTATTCGTTCAACCTGTCGTTCTAGGTTGCAATCTAAATGGGACGTGCTGTTCGTTCGATCTGTATTTACAGTTGTTGACGAACGAAGTTCTTTCGATCATTTGATTGAACTGAACGAACTGAACAGTTACCGTTCTTTGGACCCAACTCTAGCCAGCATGTCATGGAAGCATTATTCCATGCTTCAATACTATCTGGTGAAAATTTCAGATCAATAAATTTCCGTAAACGCATTGCCATGCAAAAACGCATGTTCAGATGCACATTTCTCACGTTTTGCATATCGGTATCCAGAATTTTTCGGAGTCCCGAGACACGATTGACTTGAAATTTTTACCAGATATTTTGTCTATTCCCCCCATCCCAAAAAGGAAATATTTTCGAGGCAAAATCTGTTTTTATTTCTTTTAAGAAAAGTTGCTGTGAAAAATATCGTGTTGAAATACACAAAAAACAAAAACCATATCTATCAAAGATTGGTTGATATGGAGCAAAAATGACTAACAAATGATTCCTGTCGTTTGAAAATGAAGAATGCAAAATAAAACAAAAGCATAAAACAATAGCGAGGTTTAACAAAATGTGCTTAAAATACTAATTCCTTGTTGAATCGTGAAGCATTACGCCTCCTGCATTGACACATGACAAAAATAGAACCGTTTAACTAAATCGTGAGCAACGGTTTGCACAAAATAATTGCGCGATTTACAAAGCTGGCGCACCAACCGTTCTCCTAATAGTGACTTGCAAAACCATAATCCCATGTGGCAGATTCTGCTGGTGCACCAGCGTCGGTCCATAGTCCAAAAAGGGAAACCAAATGTACCGCTGAGTGGCGACCGTGACTCATCTTGATGTTGCCTTCTCGGTCGTTTGCCGGTGCGCAGCTTATCCGATTGTATTGATTTTCTGGAAGCGGCATGCCCCGGTAAAGTTCACCGAAACCATTCCAGGCGTGTCGTGCTTGTGGATTTACATCACTGCGTTTGTTTCGGATGTCGATAAAAGATGTCGTCATAACTTTAAACATCCGTAATCGAACGGTGGATTAACCAGGACAGGGTGAGAAAATTTTTAGGATCAGATCGTCCGTTGGGACGTACAGTAATTCCATTTTTATTTGGCGATACAAATGAAGGAAGGATACTATTGGAAGCTAATGGTTGGATGTGGCATGCTTTTCGGATTTTCCTTCTTCCCATTGTGCTTCGAAGCAGCGAGAGAAATTCCACCAAGTTCATAACGCACGTTGTGTCTTATGACGTTCGAAGATGAATGATGCACATCTCCGGGTCAAAACCCATTGGGATGAATAATAATTATGATTAGTATAACAGTGCACTATAAATGCTTGACAGCCCCATTAGGATTTTTAATAGCTTTGAACATAAAAGCAGTCTAATTTGTGATCAATAAACTTACTATATCCACCATTTTGGTGTCAAAGTTCAAATAGATTACCGTTAGATAGTGATGTGTTTAAGGTCGTATGAGTAAAAGCTAGTAGGGAAGTAATAACTAAGTAAGGTTAAACCTACCATAAAGTCATAAAGATTTTTATACCATTGTGACGTAAGCATATTGCAAGTGATGTAGTCGGCGATCACCAATGTCTTTAATATTTTGACAGCAATTAGTAGTTCGAATAGTAGATTTCATATTAAGGATGTTATCTACCTTCCTTATCTTCTTTGGCCAATTCGCAGTTGTTCGTACCATGATCGTTTTTTCTGCTTAACAATGCGTCTTCGAATTTCGTGGTTTGCCCGATATCTGAATTAACGATCGTATCAAGGTAGCAGAACTGGCATCAACTGATACTCTACTCCACAGGTAGGTCCTATCAAAGTCAAAGCCGCCAGCAAGCAGGTACTTTGTTTTCGAAGCAATAATTCTCAATTCAATTCTTAATTCCTCGCGCTTTATTCCGTAACACCGCGATTGATGTGCCTCGGATGATGTCAATGTCATCTGCGGAGCCAAAAAAGCACGTGAAAATAGTTCCTTCAGAATGTATTAACTGGCACTTCCTCTCGCACCTTCCAAAGCTATGTTGAATAACCAGCATTAGATTTCGCATGTTAATACATACATGATGTTGCATCGATCTGTTCGATGCTGTCGTAAGCCACCTTGACGTCGATGAGTAGACGGTTCGTGGGGATCTGGTGCTCACGGCATTTTTGGAGGATCTACCGCAAGTTGAAGATTTGGTCTGTCTCTGGATTTTCTTCCAACAAACTCAGCTTAGTAGCTTCCGACGATGTTCCATAAATCTGAGTAAGTCTACAGGAGTGTACTCGGGACAAGATTTTGTAGGCAGTGGCGGATCAAGGTTGTCGGAGGCCCTAAGCGGAATGGTAATTGGGGCCCCAAAAGTATGGTCGCACATCGACTGCTGAATTTTGTAAAAAGTGACCGGCGAGTTAAGTTTTCAAAAGTGCTGACCGGGGGGGAGAGAGTCATTTTTGGAGGACCCTACTGCACTTGCTCGAGGCCCCTATTGCACTTGCTCGAGGCCTCAGGGAAATACTGCACTTGCTCAGGGAAATACCATTAGCCAAAACGCATATGGTTTTGAAGGAAAAACAACCCATTGATATTACAGGGGGCATTGGTTCTTCATATCATTACTTGGAAAACGGACTTCTGCTCGGGCTCCGCTACGTGTGTTCTTCTTTCGAGGCCCCTCCAAGTTAATATCAGCTCAAGGCCCCCCGCGGCCGCTTACTTTGCGTACCGCTTGATCCGCCCCTGTTTGTAGGTACCATTTAGAACTATGATTGCCGCTAAATTAGCACAGTTCAGTCTGATGCCATCCATGTTATCTAAAATGTCAATTGTTTTTTGTTTGTGATGATTTGTGAACGTAAAAAGTCGGGTGCTATAAAAGTTAAAAGATTTATCTGATTTAAACGACTATCGTAGAAAATAGCTTCGAAAGATCTCAACTCGTTTTCTGTGACCATCATATGTGATCACCATATTGCATGCTCGTTTTTTGATACTCTACTCTTAAATGAAAGACAAGCTGTGTTCTGGATGGCCTTTTGCCAACCGTGTCGCCATTCATGAGATACGCAGTAAAGTTCTCAGAATTATGAATGACTGCAGCTGATGAGTTTGTACATCCTGTCAGTCTTATCACAAACGTTATAGTGTTAGCAGACATCTGCCCTTTGATGTAGAAGAAGAAGAAGAAAATGAGAAAAGATTGCCGAAAAACGATGAAGAACGAACGATGACGTACGCTATCGGTAGATTTCTTGCGTTATCTTTCCAACGTTACACACACGAATGGGACGCATGGTTAACTGGTGTCGCAGTCAACTTATCAATGTAAATAGAGAAGCTTGCAATTCCGTCCCCATGATGCAGGAATTAAATGAGGGTTGCGAATTTTTTTTTCGCAATGATACACTGTTGACCCAACATCTTACTCAGTGTATGTCTACACATAGTAAGCAAAACAGAGACTGAAAACAGCGTAATATGATAACGCAAACAGGCAAATGTAGCCGAAATTTTTTTGGACAATTAAAAAAAATATATTTCACATGCTTATAGTCTAAGATTTAAAACTTTTAAAATGCGTGGCGATAGGTAGATCCTGATATTTGAATGGATAGATATTTCTATGTTGGTATGTTGAATTGGTTTAGTGCACATTCTCCTGTTACGTCTCCATACTAAGTTAGTTGACTCAATACGGGTTGACGAGAGTGGCTTAAGTTGGTTAAAAGACGGTGTAAAACCCGCTAAAACTTGAGTAGGGGACTTGAAAAGCTAGGGAACTTAAACTCAAAATACAAAAAGGTGTAAAAAAAAAATAAAATAAAATTAAGTAGAACACTCAATATGACTTAATCGTTATGGTCATTAGTCTCGTGTAATCAGCAAGAATTTTAAGAATTTGTTTTTTTTTGGAGAAGAATTAGAATAATCTCTCTGTTCAACTGTTCTAACGTCTTATCGACAGAAGCATGAAAAATCGTAAAAATTATTTGCTTGAAATATATAATAGTTCAAAAGTCTGTCAAAGACATTCTAGCTTTATTTTCAGTTATTCAGTACACTTTTCTATTTATTTTACAATTTACAGTTTTTTGCGATGGCCTCATAGAATTTATCAAATAACAATACCTAGCGGGAATGAATCGATCTGTGATATGTTTTTGAGTTATTCAAATAATACTCTTGATGTGTATAGCTTTGCCTCAAGAAGGATGTCAGTAAACTTCACACGTCTTCCAAAGCTCTTTACAACTTTGGATCCATGACCCCGGTGGAGTTCAAGCATCCATCTGGGCCAGATCAATCTCTGCTGTACTGAGCTGTCTGTCCCGGCTCACCGGTACTTTGGACTTCCCAAACTCTTGTGCGAATATTAAACGGAACAGTTCTCGTATGCTGGATTCCGACAAGGATAACAACTTTGGGAGGTCAGAAGAAAGATATAGCATAGCCAAACAGTTAATTTTTCCACGAAACAGAAAGATCGAACACAAACTGGAGGACACACACGTGAAGGCAACACAAACTAAACACATTTTATCGCATTTCCACTACCTGAACGGGAGTGCAGCATTATTTGCCGTTTGTGCATATTTGTCCTTTTGCAGCACTACTGCTCCCCAACCGGTGTACGATACTGCCATGATGATTCACTTCATGACGTGCCAAACGCATAAGCGAAGATGGTATCACAGCACAGTCGCGCTACATCTGTTTCGTAGCAGCGCATGGATCGTGCTCAGAGCGTAACCGTTTCCTATAAAATTATTTCAGCGTCGAACGAAATCATTCAGTCTGGTGAGTAATCTACAGCGTGCCGGTTGTGCCCGTGTGACTCTAGCCAATACACAAGTGAGCGTGTTATATCACTACAGCAAACCCTGAAATAGAAATTTTGGGCCGTGTTTACATGGTGAGTTGATAGTGTTTTACTTGGTGCGAAATGTGTTCTTTAGCAAGGATTAGATTACATGTAATTGTTCGGGACAGTGTGATTGATTTCGAAGAGAAGGAAAACAAAACAAAACCTTGGCATTTCTTTGTTTCGGATCGACAGTTTGTGGGACGAGCCTGGGAATATTGTCGTACATCGGGCCGAGTGCTTTGTGCCGGTACAATTAAGGGCATTCAGGCAGCGCACTGTTGCACATTGTGTGTTAATTAAGTTTGTGCAGTTTGGTGCTGTGAATGGTGCAACGGTGCAAAATTGTTCATTCTGACTAATAGCGCACTATAGTTATGTGTCTGACTTTTCTCAACTGTCATTCGTACGGGCTAGTGTTTTAGTATACGCTTAAGCGTAATGTCATGATCAAGAATGGCGATCGTTTCTTTGTGAGGAAATATTCTTAAAAAAAAGATAGTTGGTTAACTTTTGCGCTTCACAGTGTATTGATGCTTCAATTTGAGTGTTAAATTTGGAACGCTTAGAAGATAGTCGTAGATTATACAAAAAAAAATTAAACAAAAAACAAAACTGAAAATCCTGATTCCTGATGTGGTTGGAAGATTCGATCTTGTCGAAATAGAATTAGAGCTGGTAATATCTCTTTTTTTCTTATTCTCTTTATTCTTTAAACCTTGAACCAAAGACGTACCACTCTACGTCATTAGTGATGCTTTGCGGTTCGTTTCATGGAAGATTGTTGTGTGTGTTTTTTTTTCAAATACAAACTCATCTCAAACTATACCTAACGCGCAACAAACAGCAAGTGTAGGCAAATTATGCACAGTTCCATCAAAGTCCGGGTGGTGGTAATTTCAAAGTAATAATCGTAAAAAACCCGAACCGTGCCATTGAATGAGAAGTTGTACGTCGCATTTTTTGTTGGTATTGTTATTGGAAAGCGGAAACCTTAACCTTTGCGAATGTTCTGAGCCCGGACGATCCCTCACGTCTACACGATCACCCCGCGGTTGGTTGGTTGACGTATTGTTTGTGATCTTCTTTTAAAGTGTTTCCTCAACTCGTTCAGTAGGTTTGTTTGTACGGTCGAGTTTTTGCCGCTGCCAGTCGGATGAATATTTAACATTAATTAGCATCTGTCTCGCGTTTTTATGTTCATGTGCAATACGTCAAAGTAACGTGAAGAAGGCAAGTAGAGGGTGGTTTATATTATACCACCCAGTACCGGTTATGGGTCTGAAGGTTATATAGGTTTTCAAGTGAGGCGTTAGCAGTCGATCGATTACTTTGCATCTTAATGAGAAACAAGGACCACTATGTATGTCCGACACAGAAAGCGTAATGATTCGAATGAAAAATCTTTCTCCAATGCGCATATGTTTTACAATGGTCATAGGCTAATTTTGGAGAGTAAGTTTAACGACCAGTACTTTTGCAGAGCCATTTTCGAGTCATCCATTCCAAGTACAGCGGTTGTATTATGCATCATCATGACATCTGCTAATTTAAATTAAAGTTCTCAGAAAACCGGGCAGATGTTTTAAAGTGTTTACGTAGGAAACCTGTGATGATTTCATCTTATTTTTCTTTGTATACTCTCATTTGTGACCCGCATCTGTGAGCCTTGCTTTCGGCTGCTTCTTGCGTCACCGGCAACATTGCTGAAGGATGTGATGACATGTTTGTAAATAAAACAGAACGCCGAATGATGAATGAGACCGGCGGGAGTTTGTGATGTTGGCACCTGTTGAAAGTAAAAGTGATGTCACACCATTAAATGGTTTAATGGAATTGCGATCGCAATAGTTTATTTAGTGAGGGTGCACACGTGATGCTATTTTGTGTAAATTTCTCTTTTGTGATACTTCAAAGTCGAAGGTCAGCCCTTGCATGGTTTAGTTTAGTTTTAATAGGGTAGAGGAAAGGAGGTTCTGCACCCAACCTCCGATCCTTTTTTGGACCGATCCTGCCGAGAAAGAGTATCCACTTTATCGCCCCAACCACATTACTTACGACCATCTGCCATAACACTTCTGAGCTGCCATTTGTTGATTTCTTTATTGTAAATAATTTATTATTATCTAGTTTAGCTTTAGAAGTGGATGAGGGTGGAATAGGGGGAGGGAATTTGAGCCGATCCGGTCGAGAATGAGAATTCACATCATCCACATCCATCCATCCACTTCCAATCACATTAGTTACGATCATCTACCACAACACTGCTGAGCTGCCATTTGTTTCTTTCATTATTGTATGTATTTTATACATATTTCGTTGAGAACTTGGATCGAACAAGCTATAGAACTACTGCAAAGAAGCGTTCACAACGGGTGCCTTAATAGGTGAAGGGAATGATCGTGTCTATGAGCGAACCTGTTTTCTATCGAGAACGTTTCCTTGATTGATGGTTATATGAACTCGATCGTATATTTAGCATTCGCTTGTGGCATGTGCATGAAATGAGCAGTGGCAAAGTCAGATTAAATGCAATAACTCTCAACACACTCACATAGGAATGGTTGCTGTACATGTCGAGAGATTTAACTCAGTGTAAATAGGATGGTGACAATCGATGCGGAAAGATATAGTCACGATGTATACTGTAGGTACACTGTTTGACTTGTTGCGAAAGTTATCCACTACACAAAGCATTACAATTCCTTCAATACAATGCTAGACTACGAAGCGGTAGTCGTGAAATTGTTGTGTCGTGATTACCGGAAGCGATTTAATCGGAACATCAGTCGTAGAGCAATCAACACGATTATCTCGTACCAAGCAGTTCGGTATAGTTGTCACGATTACTACTAGCGGGATCTAATAGAGTGTAGTTGACAGCTGTCAAGATGATAGTGAGCCATGTAAGAAAAAAAAAGGCTTTCTTGCGCTTCACTATGGCATTCGGCAAAAAAGAGAGATCATGGAGAAATGACATAGAAATTGTCTGGGAACCGACACTCACTCTAGAGTCCTTGGTTTCTTGGGTTCCAACTTGCACGTCCACATCGAACTTGCATAAGGTAGTTCCTAAAGTATCAGAAATTGTGTGTTCGAATCTAATCTGGGCAGGCACTTGCCTTAGGATAAGGAATCATTTTCTGAATCTGTCTAGAGGAAACAATTCTATTACAACAAGTACTTAATTCTGACAACTTTGTAACTCGTATTGTTTTTACAAACTTGTTGAATTAATCGTCCAGAATCGCCTTCATTCCTTCTCTCCACTCACTTATAACTTGTTAACCAAGTAACACTTACAGGTTTAGCTTAATCTTATTCGCTCCATTCTCTAGAAATAATTACTAATCCTTATGCAATGAGTGTTCGAGAGACATTAATATTATGACGCAAATGCAAGGCTTCTACACGTACAATTTTATACTGGTACAAATTGTTTAGCTTACTACGAGAAACATTCGTTGCTCATACTAACTGCCTAGCAGTAGCTGTCATCTTGCAGCAGAAATTTGATTTATATTTTTTTTGTGTATCACTTACCGAACAACATCATTCGTCTTATTTAAACCACTACCAGACAGACTATCGTCTACTTTACTAGAAATGCAACGGTCACGATCACCGTTAATGGATGGTTGATATTTTATTTTATATTTATAAGCGGCACGACATTAATTTTGCACACTGATCCGTCGTGAGCACGATAAAAAGGTTTGGATTTTCCCGATTTTGGGTTTATCCAATAACAGTTCATTTAAACTTGTTTCCACCCAGTGTAGTAGCACGTGTGGCAAAGGGGTATGACAATAAACCGCCATTTTGCATTGCTAACCGGCTCACGTAACAGATATCTCGTTCGAACTGAACCGTGTGTTGGCCTTTTCTTCCTATCTATTCTTCATGTGAACAATAAATGGGTACCGGGAGCGGCCCGATGATGCATGTAATAAATGACGCCGGTTCTACACGACAGGACAGGCTATCACATCGCATCCGTACGTGGTAAAACTAAGTCTATTAAGTCATAATAGGCCCCGGTATGATCTTAGAGATCGTTAAGCCAAGAAGAACATGTGCAATAAAATATTTGGTAAGAATGTTTGAAATGTTTCATTAGTTTCATATCTTTTTTTGTTGTTTTTTTTCTTCTATTCGCAGCTAAAATGAAGCTTTCTCAAGCGCTTACGTTTACATTATGGTTACTTCTGGTACCATTAGCCCACGGTCAGTTGTTTCGGTATAATACACCATCACCCTACGCAAAGTTCACGCCAATGGTTCGTTCGCGGTTGGCACTGAGGCAAAACTTTGTCAGTGGTTCAACTCCAGCTGCAGCACCTCCGACAACTAGACGACCAGCAGCAACATCGACCATCGGTTATGCAGCCACCAGCCTGTCCCTTGCTCCGGAAAATGATTCTAAAATATCGCAAGTCGTGGTAGACTTTATGATGCGTATTAGCCGAACGCTAGTGCAACACAACAGCAAGGCAGAGCTAATCTCACCGGTCAGTATCATTACCGTGGCTAACCTGCTGTTTCTCGGATCCGGTGGTGTTACTCACCAAGAGTTTGGAAAGGTCCTTACACCGTCCAACATGAACTGGAAGCAAATGCATCAGCGGTACGGCAAGGTGCTGGCAAATCTAATATCACCAGAACCGATTGACAGTCGGCGGGATCAGTGGCGCCGCCAAACGTGCCCTCGCGATGAGGATTATGAGGATATTCCTCGTACGCCCGCACCGAAGTAAGTACCGAAATTCTAAAGGGAGGTTATCACCGACGGGACTAACTCGTTTCATTCTATCCACCAGATCGCAAGTTATCCGGTTAGCCAATGGGATCTTCTACCAGAAGGATCTCCCGATGCGTCAGCAGTATGTAATGTTGGCTCGCAGTCTCTATGGTGCACTGGTACAACCGATCGATCCACAAAATTCGGGTGCATCCACAGCAATGATCAACAAATGGGTCAGCGACGTAACGGCGGGCAAAATTCGCAACATGATCGAGGGCTCACTCAGTCCCAGCAGCAGTGTGGTAATTGCAAACGCGCTCTACTTCAAAGCCAAATGGAAGACTCAGTTCGAACCGCTCGTGACCCGTGATTCCCCATTCTTCCCCGATGGTCTCAATGCACCGTCCTATCGCGTGAAGATGATGACCCTAACAGGTTGTTTACCGTTCTACAAAACCCGTGATGCATTGGATGTGTCGATCGTGGGACTACCGTACCGAGATGATTCAAGCACGATGTACCTCATCCAACCGGCAAACTCGAGCCGAAATGCCATCAGACGTCTACAGGCATCAATAACCGGCAAAATGGTCGACTCGTGGATCGCACAGATGAAACTATACACCGTGATGGTGCGGATGCCCAAAATGCATCTTAGGAACAGTGTCGATCTGTTACAATCGTTCCAGAAGCTGGGCTTCAATTCGATCCTTAGCCCTGCCAAGAGTGATCTTTCAAACATGATCAACAACTCTACCACGGGACAGAAACCGTACGTGAATCAGATCCTGCACAAGCTGGATCTGATGATCGATGAGGAGGGANCACCGTTCATCATCTATCTGCGGCACGATGCCACCGGTTTGCCACTATTCTATGGACCGATCTTTGATCCGCGCTAGAAAACGATCTGCACAAATGATCCTCGCGGAAGGATTAACCAAAGAATTTATCGCTTATGTATGAGGCGAAAGTTGGGGAATGTTGTACTACCAAGTCTTGTACCGCAAATATTTATTTAACCGTTGTGTATTATCACACTGACCCGTGTAGCGTATTAGAAAGCTACAGTGCCCAGCTATTGAAAGACGATCGAATTTAACAAGAAATTTACATAAAAGTATTATTTTTTTATTGTGTAGTAAGCATATTAGAAGTAACAATTCCATGAAGTACTAAGCTAAGCGATAGTTAGGCTCACCGTGTTTAGTTATATTAACCCGTATCATCAGTTGCTTTGTGTTGTAGCTGGTTATATCCTTAGGCAAAAAAAAATTGTACGATATAAGCTGAATTAAATCTAACTATTTAAATCATTAACTTGACGCCTTCGTTTTTGCTGCTCCAGCACCGAAAAGCAATACCCATCAAACAGTGAAGGTTTGAAAGAATTCATTTAACAAACATTTGCTTTATTCCCAAGTATCCGATCGCGTGTGGATTGAAACCGTTCCTCATTGGAATATTCATCAGTGTCAATTCTTACCATACGCAGCAACTTTTGTACTCACCTGCGGAACAAATAGAAGGACCTTCGTCATGGCGGATGGAATGAAAGCTGAGTAAATATGTTTTCAATGCCCGATACGAAACACCCCTAGAACAGTACGGAAAACACTCAGGTCTCAGTTGGTGCAGAGATTTCGCGCTGAAGTCTTTAGAACCTGGCTTTGGTACGGTTTTTTGGCAGAAAAACAAAACAAAAGGTAGAGAGACTTCGTTGAGGCAATGGTTCGTATTTTGTGTCGTGTGTCGAAGGTGATGACGTTGCTGGACGTGCAAATAGAAGGTGATCTTTGTATCTTAGCAAACAATTTTTGGGTGTTTCCCAGTGTTGGAGCATTATTATTTGGTAAACGATCAGTTAGAAGGCATTCTTTCGCACGAGCAGGTGGTCGTATCGGTAGTAATTGGTTGGGCAACTGTGATAATGATGAGAACGATTCCTTTCCTTGGTGGACTTCTATTTCTGTGCTTATCACACTGTAGTCGGGGTATGTGAGGCGTGTTGCTTTTTGTCTGGTGGTGATGCGCATTCGTACTAATAAGCAATGAGTTCATCATTCAACCAAACAGGCTTCATTCGCGATTGCGACCAGGAGGAACGGTGTGTACAGCTCGCATTATGCGGTCAGTATCTGCATTACGTTAACGAGGCACCGAAATATTGGCCTCCGAGTGTACGGGAGGAAGCTCTCCGGCAGCTGTGTGATGTACAGAGGTCTGTTAATGGTTCGAAGGTAATTTAGACAAGAGAGATCATTGTCTATACCATGCACAACTGACAACTACACAAATCTGGTTTAGATCTATTACATATGCTGCAATCGGAAGGAAATACTGTGCGGCGTTACACGGGTGCAACTGATCGCTTACGGTCAGCAGGCACGTGCGTATGCCTTTCCCTGGATGGCATTGCTAGAAACAAGTGTCAGCGATGAGCTACCTTGTGGAGGAAGTCTCATAAATGATCGACACATTCTAACAGCTGCTCATTGCGTCAAGGCGCGGAAAATGTAAGCCAACAATGCCAACCGTTTACTGGACCATGAATCAACGTTTGGTATTCCCTTTCAAGTGTTGGCGTACGTGTTGGAGTGCATGATCTCTACGATGATCCTAACTGTGGCGATAGAATACATTTCAAAGATGACTATTTTGACAGCGACGAGAACGCGGAAACAGATGATGATGAGTACATTCCCAACTGTGGACCGCCAGCTCAGCGCATTCCCATCGAGGCGATCGTAATACATCCGAAATATAGCCCACGCTCGAAGCGAAACGATTTGGCGATCATTCGATTACAATATCCGGCCGTCATCGGGTACAGTAAGTAGTGAATGATGTGTATAATGCGCTTGCTTTTTTATCGCTACATCAAATGCAATTTGCCAGGTGTTATTCCGATCTGTCTACCGCTCACGGATCAGTTACGAGCATATCGCACTTCGGATTCCTTCGTCACTGGCTGGGGTCTAACGGAAGCAGGCGAACGATCGGCTGTGCTACGGTACGCTGTTTTACCCGCCATCACATTGCCCGACTGTGCGATGCGGATCAAGGAGCTGGACCGGATAATTGTCCTGGATGATGGACATCTGTGTGCTGGTGGGAACAATAAGACGGCCCACTGCCATGGCGACTCGGGTGGACCATTGCAGTATGTGTCCGATGCTACACGCTTCGTACTGCAGGGTGTGGTATCGTTCGGGGTAAAAACCTGCGGCACTAAGATTGCTCCGGGAGTGTTTGCAAACGTTACCCATTTCATTGATTGGATCGTACAGGAAGCTAATATTCTGGATTAGAAGTTGACACGAATGGATGGAATAGAAAACGAGCAATACAAACTCTCTGAACTAAAGATCAAAATGATCAAAAAATGATCATTAAATTAACAACATGCTAATTGCAAGATTTATCGATAAAATAATAAATAGAAATATTGTATTTGTTATTTGGGGACAAAAAACGTAGAATTTCTCTTTCTAAACATGCTCACGAAAGCATGGAAATGAAGCGCCTTCAAAACAGAATCCTTTTATACCTTGGGAGGATAATCAGAGATTTAAACGACAGTAAAACGGCGCACGTGTTTCAAATAACCACGTAACAAATAAGCCTTTCAGCATTAATTAATCTTTATCAACTAGGATATCGAACTAAAACAAAAACTCTTTTTCTTTTCATAAGCTAATAAATTTGATAAAAAGGTTTAATTTAAGATTTTTTTTAAATTCCATTTTGCTAGATCTCTATTTAAATTCAAATTCAACAGTCGTTACACAAACTGTCAGTAGCAACGTCGCGCACGCATGGCCGCATAGAGATCTCACCGTGCACACGCACAGCTGATGTTGACGTTTGTCGCTCGAATTTGTTTGCCTTTTTCCAGTTCGTGAATTCGTGGCTGTTCGCTCGGAAAAGCAATTTCCCGGAAAACCCGTGCGTGCGTGTTAAGAACGTTTTCCATACGCGTGAAAGGTAAATTCTTTCGTTTGTACTACAAATGTGTGCGTTTACAAAAACGTAGCGACGTGCGGTCCATGGCATACGGCGTGCGTGTACAAGATCGGTGCGGACCATCTTGTGGCGTGGCTTCTTTCGTAGTTGTGTTTTTATTGTTGTTACTACTATCGCGATTTGCCGTGCAAGAAGGATGAAATGATGTGATCGCCTTGTGCGGTGGGGGGAACGCATGCAATTTGTTTACATTTTCGCAAATCCGTACTACGGTGGCTGTGTGATCGAAATACGAAATTCAAGGTCCTGTGCTGATAGGGCGGGTAGTTTGATTTGTGCGCCCAGTTACGCAATTTACGCGGTTTCGGAAGTGCTGTGTGTGGTGAAATTGAGTGATGTGGTGCTCGGTATGCATTGGAGTTAATTAGATGATTAGATCGGCCGCATCGAATAGGGTGGGGAAAAGGTTTTTGCGAAAGTAGTTCAGTGAGAAGAACGTCAGCATCCGAAGCAAGCGGAGTAAACGTCAAGTGATGTGGAATGAAAAAAAAAGAAAAGAAATGAAGCTTCAAATCTACGCGAAATCATCTCAGCGAAAAGCGGTCTACGTGTGTGTGTGGTGGGTTTTGGGTGGTTTGCAAATGAGGGTAAAATGAAAGAAATAAAAATGCGTCTCACTTTGATTAAAAATAGATTATCCGTGTGTGTTGTTTGGTAAATATTTTCTCACCCAGAGGCGCCTACCACCTGCATTTTAGGGCCGCCCGGTTACCTTGACAGCAAATAGTTAGTTCAAGGGCAATTTATTTGTGGATGCTTTTTCTCACCTTTTATGAAATATTTTCACCGGCACAGCCGAAGGAAATGTGATGCGATTGATCTGCTATTAGCGTGCCATTGTTCCCAATTAGGAACGCTTGTTCGTTTGATTGTTTCTTTTTTTTCTTGTGACATGGATGCATTTCATGCTTGATTGCATTTTCGATCCAGTTCAAGTTCAGCGAACACCGGGTATCGTTTGTTATTGTTTACCTTTTTTCCCCCATCCGCCGTGATTTTTCTTTTCTTGCTGTCTCTCATTGTTTTATGATTAAGTAATTTTATATAATTATTGTATAAGCTTTTATCAAATTTATTTAGGAAGCAGATACGGTAAGTACTTTTACTATTTTTGTTTCTATATTATCCCAATTCTTTCTGTAGTACACAATTGATTTACAATATTTTTCACATCTTATTTACAACTTAATGGAAATAAATATCATCCAAGTCTTCCTTGATCTATTTGCTCGATCATAGTTGACTGAGAGATCGCACATTTGGTTCAATTGTAGTGCGTTTGCTCTTGCATTGAAAGCATCCCAAAAATAAAACTTCTTGGAAGATCACAGAGAAAAATAAATGCTCGAAGCTAAAGGAGCGCAAAGGGGTAAGAAGCCAACATATTTCACGCAGGATAATGTGCAACAAGCTTCTGTGTGTGTGAGTGAAAAATGGCGCGTGAAGTGAAATGTCGTTAGTGACGTGCAAAGGAGGCACAACGAGGCATGTTTCGCCAAGAAATTTTCAAGTTCCCCGACGTCGGGCCGCGATATTGTGTTTATTTATTTACGCGCGTAACAAGTGTCACCGTGAAATGTGAAATAATCGTGCGATTGGTGATCTTTCTGAATGAAGAAATTCTTATCCGGTTTTTTTGTTGCGTAGTTTTTTTTTGTTTTAATTTTTGAGCGTGCACGTAGTTTGTTTTATGAGTTTGTGCTAAAACGAGAAATCAAAAAAACGAGTGAAGTGTTTGCTTGTGTAGTGAGTTTCAATGGAAACGGAAGCGAATGATGCCTCACAGCCGCCATCACCACCGGTTGCAAATGGGGAGGAAATATCCAACCCAATGCCACCGCCTCCTGCTGGTGGTGCTGCTGGTGGTGGTGGATCCGGTATACAACCCCCGAAGGTGAGAGCACTTCCGAAACCATCCGGCATTAGGCCACCGACCGCGAATTTGCACGGAGGCTCTACCACCTCGCTGGCGAGTACGAGCTCCCAGCTAACTACGGCATCTTCCGCTGTTACCGGTACCGCCACAAGCACAACGTCCGCCACCCGGATAGGGCGGCTGTGCATGGGACATACACCACCGAAGGCTGGACCTCCGCCGCCGGAACCAAAACGTAAGTAAATGTTGCAATAACATGAGCCAAAAAAACGGTTGAATTGAAATTAAAACCTATTTCGTTGCGTTTGCTTACCCAAAGCGCCCTCTGTTGAGCGGCGAGTAAATTATTTGATCAAATTATCATTCGCTTAGCGCCATCTAGTGGTGGTGAGATGTAAACAGAAAATAAAATCTTCTCAATGCTGGAAATTCTCACCATCATTATACAATTTAAATTAAACTTCTGTGATGTAATTGTACGCACTCAAGAAGGTGTGTCTAACGCGAAAGCTAGACAGTTTTCTATGTAATTGAATTGCTAAATGTGTCAATCGTGTAGCAGCGGGGTGGGCTGTTTAGAATTTTGTCATTAATTTATTACCATCGAATTGTTCAGAGTACGAGATCTGTAACCGCGCTGTCAGCACCATGGGACACTTAACGCCTAACGTCATCATCATTCCGGTGTGGTGGTGCGTAGCAAGTTCTGCTCCAATCGATAATGTTAATCAATTATCATGACATGACAAGGGGACAACGTGCGTAAGCTGTAGTTGAACTCGCTGATGTATTGAAATGTCCATTAGCCTGACATCTGCGTAGGGGTTCAACAGGGCTGACAGAGATACAGCTGCGTAGTCCTTGAATATAAGTGGTTAAATTCGATTACAAAATAAGTCCGTAACTCGTTTACACACCTTTTGGATGAAACAATTGTCTAGATCTTGGACGATATCGTGAGAATATTTTTTTTAATTTGGCAATTAATAACGACCACTTCCATCTAATATTTGGTTGTATATAATCCGTTAAGCATAAACAGAGGTGTTTTTTTTTTAAATGTTTTGTTGAATTTTAGAGTATGTTGATATTAATGGTCTGTCTTCCCTGTTTTGTTTAAAATGTTCTCTGTTTTTGATGGTTGTCTACTCCTGAAGGTAGGCAATTTTTTAACCTGAGAAAGATTAATAGACCATTGGAATAATTTAAAAAAACATGAACTAAGGAAGGATTGCATACTTTTAGGCGCTTTGAATGATTGATCTAATTTAGTAGACATCAATTGAAAGGAGGTATATATTGACTTTTTGAGCAATTCGTTTCAGTAATCTTCGCTTCAAATAGGATCAATAAATTTAGTAAGCTGCACAAAACTAAGTTAACGATAATGTCTAAGCTGGTCATATAATTTTCTACAGACACACAGTTTTTTTGTGCTGTTTGCAGTCACTACTGTTCATGCTGTACCCATCAAGATTAAGGATTGTTCCGTTGCTGTATAGTTTATAGATACGATCAACAGCTCCCATGTTGACGGAAGTGTTTCCAGAGAAGACACTGAAGACACGGTATTAATAATCAAGTTATTTATTGCCGTTCGTTCAAGTCTTTTCCCCTATTTCCTCCCTCCGCGATGGAAAATGTTTGGTCTATCGTTTTCCCTCACAACTAGCACACAGCACGAAGCGCATACCAGTACATACAGCAGCAGAATACATTAACTATCGCTAATCAATTTCGAACAACGACATGTCATTCAGCGCACCGTGACGTATGATGGGTTTGCTTCGACCCTGCAACTCGCCCACCCTTACCCAATCCATCTGTCATCCATCCTCACAGTGTGCCGTCTCGGCAGACAGACGACGGTTGGCGGCAACAGCAGCAGAAACGAATCTTAAGGGCTTTGGCCACGCTTTTGCTTCATTACTTAGTGTCATGTTCAATTAACGTGCACATTATCCGCAACATTCGCTCGCGTACCTCGGGGTAACTCGGGGTGTGCGTGTCCGACCAGTAGCACGACTTGATTTTAGCAATTCATGTGAAACACCGGGACCGGGATTGTCTTGAAGCACTTCCGGTGCAACACACAGCATCCAGCTGTGGGTGCCCCGAGCTTTTATTTGCCGAACTGGCGGATGAGGATTTTGCTCGTTGCCCTTTTTTTATGAATTTTTGCATAACTCATAGAAGGAGGGCCCATTGATGAGAAACAGCGGGAACCGTGGTGCTGTTGAAGTTTTTGGATTGCCGTGGTGATTCACATTTCCGCGAAAGTCCACAATTTCCATCTTTCACCGGGTTCGCAAATCGGGTTTCGCTTTCGTTAATTTCCTTTCCGGGACGCAATTTTGCAAAAGTAAGCAATGTTCGATTTGAATTCGGCAAGGGTCGTTAACGATCTGGTCAGGTTATGCTGTGTTTTCTGTTTATGGCCGATAACAGTTTTGTTGTTTTGCAGATTGACATCTATGAAAAAACGTATACTTTGAGAAGGGGTTTAAAGAGATTTTTGTATTTCCAACATTCCTTTATCGGCAACTTGATAATCTGGATTGCGGATTATTTGTTGCACATACAGAGAAAATCCTTTTTTGATGGAAACAGCTTCAAAGTAGCACATACAAGGTATTGCAAATGGTGCAAATGTTAATTGCTTTCTCATCCTATGTAGCTTTTCCACATGAATTTATGATGAATTTTATTAAATCCTGTAACAACAATTTTACACAGCGTCAGAAATGAGTTAGAGAGATTTTCTCTGATTTGGGATTACAAAAGTGCTCACAAGATTTGATGAGAATTAAATTGCATCTGCTGTATGGTGGTTGGCAACAAATCAGGACGATACAGGGATAGATACATCACACGGGAAACAATAAAAGTAGACGTTAGAAAACACCACCAAAAGGATGAACGTTAGCAGCAGCAGCTGCAGCAGTTTGACTTCCCATTGGGAAAGCGGCAATACATTTATAACATCGTACTTCTGTAGCTTTCTGCCGCACTTCACGTCTTATCTGCTGGAGAGTAATAGCAGTATCGGATAGAATTGCAATCGTATCTGTTGTGTGCAGCTGCAGACTGCATCTACCGCAAACGAAATGGGGAGAACAAATGATTGATTTTATTAAATCCAATGCACTCGTCACGAAATGGCAATGGTGTTACAAATGCTCGCAGGCATCGATACTTTGTTTGAACAATGGATTCAAGTGCTGGGGCTCCAATCGGTACCATGCTCGAAAGGATACATGTGTAACGATTTGAAAAGGTGGTTGAGATTGGAATAACCATTACGACGCCACCACCACTTGGATTCACTTGAAGAGCTTTTTCTTGGTTTCGTTCGAGATGCATCAATGGTACGCTTGCAGGCGAGCAATTGCTGATGCATCTTGTCCGAATGTTGACGTTGGGCTGGTGGTTTGTTGAAGGAGTTATTAAGTAACACTCATTATACGATGTCCGCGTTGAAGAGGAGTTTGTTTTTCCTGTGCAAACAGAGTGGAGTCGAGCTTCGTCTTTTGACTAGCAAATTAATTTACTCCTCTTATGAGTGATGTTGAACAAATCGATTATTGATCTTGTAAACGTAGAGAAAATAGAGGGAAAAAAGGAAAAAAGGGATACAAAACAAATAATAGGAACATTTCTATCGAGAATTCGTCTGTGGTAGATTGAGACATTTATCAAGCAGCCTGCAATTGTTGGACACGCATCTATACCAACAAAATTAGGCTTTTAACATAATATTCAATCAACCTTCGTCTCTCTGTCAAAAGACTTTAAAAGTGAAGTCTCTTAGGGCTGGTCGGTCAGAGTCATACTTTTAATATTATGATTCTTAAGATTATATAATAATGGAAATCATTAACGGTTGCCAGTATGGTAATCCCAGCCATTATAAAATGTTCCAAAATCCTCTTTCATTGTTCCTAAAATTTGTATATTGATCTGAATTATCTGTCTTATGGCTACTGCATTTGTTGGTTCTCTGTGTACGGAATTTTGGGTAGTGATTTTGAACAAACTTTTGTGAAAATAAATGTATAAAAATTAAATAATTATGAATTACAGCACTCGGCAACCGTCGCTACTCGGTCGCTTTTCACTTGTTCCTATAGCGGTTAGGGTAAATATAGCAATTAAAAACTCTTATTTTACGCTTGAACTAACAAAACCAACATCTTCCGTTTGATTGAAAAAATAAAGTATACCTAAAGTTCACCTTTTCTCAAGGTTTTTTTTAGAGATAGAAAGGACCAAAATATTAAAAAAAAAACACAATTTATACTAGATCCGTTTTTTTTTCTCAGGAATGTTTATTCCTGTAAACTTTTGGAATACTAAAAAAAATATGTTGTTTTTTTGTAGACCGAGATGTTTCTCTTTATTCTGCCATTGGAAATTATTGTCGCAACTCTTTCGTTCCAAAGATGTCATGAATAAAGTTTTGACTTCTTGACTTCTTTTTTTTTCCTCAAAATTCTTTCCATCCTCAGAATTTGTGGCTTCGAATGTATCGTTTTTTTTTTTGGGGGGTCAGGTGATGAATAAATACAAGACGAACAGCTTTACAATAAATTTCATCATTCTGCACATCCCACAAACGGGGATCGAACCGGAATATGATCAGCGCATCATCATCATCATCGTGACCGGCACATATTTCACGGGCAAACTTGGCTAACGCGCAATATGCCCAAATGGGACCGATTCTATCGATTCGTACAGTTTTTTGATGCGCGGCCCACTGTGACTGGCCGGTGAGATGTTTGTCTACATTTATTAATGTTGGTGAGCATACGGCGGAACCCTTGGGGTGAGTTCCGTTTTAGATGACTGGAGCACAGAAGGGGCTTGGCTGCATCTCCTGTGGGGTTTTTCTTTTCACTTTACGCGCGTCCCACGCCCACGCCTGTACCATACTACCGCCATTAGCCAAGAGTACGTCACTGTCGGTCCGGTGGGAAATTAATTTTATGCACGCGACTCATCCCCATTCGACTGTAACGGGGCCCATTTCCTTAAAGAGACCCGGATCAAACTCGGGTTTCGCTTTGTGTTCGATGAAAGGAATGAATTGCAGAGTGTGTGTCGAAAACCGGTCGATGAAGATGTATGGAATACTACTACTACACGCTTGCTGATATTCGATATTCGCTGAAATGTTGGTCCCCCAGCAACGCGAGGTGTGAAAAACCGTAGATTATAAACGAAGAACTGGGTAAATAGGGGTAGGTTCGAATTATGTGCCGTGCAACCCCCTCATCCCTTTCGACTGTTTTCCGAGTTATTATGACAGGGTGATATTGAAGATGATGAACCGTAAGTGGATGATTTATGGTTCCCTCGTGTCTGTTGAATTTTCGGGTAGCATGAAATGATCCATTAACTGCTCGAAAATGTACAAAACAGGGGAGGTTTATTGAATTATGATAGTAAGTTTGTTTAGTTCCCCATTTCATGGGAACAAGCCACCCTAATTAAAAATCGAACAAATGTGGTTGAATTTATTAAGATTAATAGCAATAAACTCAAAATAGCTTTCGATTAATCACTAGTCGATTTAAGAATAATTTATTTTAAAACTATGCAATTAAATTAGGATGTAAAATGACCATAATGCTAATGGGTTGATTAGTGGGAAACTTCATTGAAATTATCGTGTCCCTATTAAACATTAGTGTATGTCTCCATGCCATTAAAATACTTTGCAAAGTACTACAGTTCAAATGTGAACTTAAGTAAGCTTCCAGTACAATCTCGCACTAAGCCTAAAAGCTCAACAGCGCGTTTCACGGTGCTGCGTACGACACAACCACATCGAAACCGCGTAAGCTTTTCGCGCATCGTGCACGAAGCATAGTAGCAGCCGAAGCCGAAGTAGCGCACCGCCGTTCGGCATCGAAGTTCGTCAGTACGTCTTGAGACAGCAACCTGCACGCAACGGCGAAGTACGAAACTGTGCGCACTTGCGCAAACCTACCGCGCAGCATAACAATAACACAGCACGAATTTTACGTGATCATTTCGTTCGCGTACTGGAGTCGAAATCGAAACGTTGCAGATTGACGCCTAAAAAAAACGGGGTCACGTAACTCCGGGTATCGAAAAATTTGCTAGAACGCTCGAAGCAGAAGTGTTAACGAAAGGCAGCCACTCGAAGAGTATTGTGTTGGTGGGTTCACCGATTCGTCGCCGATTGTGTTTGAAAGGAATTCGACACCAAGCCGGCTGGATTTTGGAATACTTGGATATTTTTGAACCCTTCCATCGCTTATAGCAATCGGCTGAGGAGCAGCTTTTTCCAACATTTGTGGTACGTGCGTGCGAATTTTAAAGGTAAATGTATTAAAGGCTTTGATATTGTACAAGTTTAAGTGAATTTGGTGAAGTTCTTGACACGTTTAAGTGTAGAATGTGCCCTGTTTATGGTTCTGTTTCCCTTCACCTTTAATGGGACGTTAAAGTGTTCTCGAATAGCTCCAACAATCGCGAGTGGGTTTGTTTTGCCTAATTCCGCTAGCAACAGTATCTGCACTTTGCCTTTTATTTGCATTTTCCTGGTGGAAAGTCGTTAGAAAAGCGTGTTGGTTGCCGCTCGCAGTGTATTTATCTATCAGCGCGTTGGAAAGCCACTCTTAAATGGACTAAATTCAAATGAGCTGCGGCCCACAAAATGTAAAGGAAAAGTGAAAATTATAATATCGTCCAACCTTGAAGCTCTCGGAGTAGGTTTCGTCGCCAGTGTGTGTACCTTTTGTTATCTCGCCCCCCCGGGGGTGCTAGTCTTTTGGGTTTTACTTGCTGCTTTGCTTATCTCGGGACATTAAGATCGTTACGATGAGCTTTAGCTGCATGTTTCCTGGGAGCTTTTGCACATTTCGTTCTGATGCAACCTGGTGGTCCAGTTTGGGGGTTGAAGGGGGTTGTTGTGGGGTGAAAAACACACACACAGGAACAGAACAATTTGCATTGGGGCTCTGTTTATGTTCCACGGGTCGGTGGCTCGGGTCGATTGTTTGCTCTGGCTGGGTGTGTGTGTGTGCATCGGTGTGTCTGTGGGTTGAAACGTTGGAGTTTTGTTTTTATTTTGTGTGTTACCCGTTTTGTAGCTGGGCAAGTCTTTCACTCGAAAGTTGATTTTTTTTTGTTGGACAGAGAGCTTATTTTTGTTGAAGTTCGTTTCATCGGTGTGTTGTGGCACTGAAAAGTGTATGCGCAACCAATTTATCTTAACTTTTGCCTCTCTTTTCGTTATCCATTCTCATGGTTTCGTATGGTTTTCTCGTGTGTGTGTTTTCGTACGTCCAACTCCATGCAAATGAGATCCATATGTGCGGGAAAGGATGCTCGGTATGGTAGTGTAATTTTTTAAAATACACTTTTACTTTGTTGTAGTTTTTTTTCTTCTTGGGAAAAGATACTCCTGTTAAAGGTGTGGAATATTTGGTGTACGGTTTAACTAACTTTCGAATGGAATTTCACCGTGCTCATAAATTAAATTGCCAGATTATGTTTATCCTCCCACCTGACATCAGATCAGTAACAAGGTTAACGATTTAACGATGCAAAATCACAGCAATAATGCAAAAGGCAAATGGAATTTTAATTTAAAAAAAGAAACTCTTGAATGACAATATAACTGAACATGAGTTATTGCCATCGTTCACAACTCATCTGTGTCGCAATACCCAGGGATGTACCAAAACCATCCCCAAACATCCCCCTATTGCTGCAACTACGTGTACGATCCGACAAATCCAAACAAAAGCTTGTTAGCCTGTCCTCAATTCACACAACTCACGTGTCGCACTCTCTCCTTCTGTGTACCAAAACACGAACAGTCGATGTATGGTGACATGCCGGAAACTGGACAACACTAACAGAAGAAAAAAATAAGTTCACACTTTCCAGCTTACATCCGCGCAAGCTGCAAACCTGTAACACAATTATGGTGCGTCTCGTAAATGCGCATTTGCTCCGCTACAAACACACATGCACAATTGGCTGTTTAATTGACATGAGGTTTACCTCACCGTGCACAGAACCACAGCGCACAACCCGGTGCGGAAGTGTATCGTGTTCGAGACCGCAAAAACTTTACCGATTTTACGCACAGAAGCATATTGGAAGTGTCACCGTGCGTCTGCTGCTGCATTCGTATGCAGTCGTGAAGGTGTTTCTTTTTGTTTCATCCCCAGTGGCAAAATGGCGCCAATATTCTCACCCCGGTAATCGGAACCGTTGCCGGATGGTTTCGATTACCGGTTGTGGGGTTTTGTCTATCGGCCATTATCGACCGGGCGAGGGGGGATTTTGTTGTCATAATCGTTCGTTGTTCGTGCTGGAACTTGAGGAAAGTTAAACAAAGATGAGTTTCTCGAAACGCTACCCCAAGTTTGTCGACGATATTTGCCTGGCCTGTGCGGATCCTGTCCCGCTGACTGGGTCGATGTTTGGTTGTTTCATTGCTAAAGATATGCAAATTGAACGGGCAGATTGGATTGGGATTGGGGGAGTTGTTACGATTGTTTACACAATATATACATCAAAACTGTTTGCAGTCAGTTCTGCTGTCGAAGATGGACGAAGGAAGTGTTTGTTTGATATTATCGGGAAAGTGTCGTTATGTGTTCAAGTGTCGTTTCTTCGATGGATGTCAATTCTCGGGAAGTGTGATGAAGGCACGTGGATGTTGGTATGTGCAAATATGGTATTACATTTCCATCGGAACCATCACCTTCTGTATTAAGTGTATTAAGATCTTTAGACCAGTGTGTGTGTGTAGAAAGACAGTGGAGCAAACGCTATCGACAGTTGAATTTATCTATGAGCTGTGCGATGCACTCACTATTGTACAGTGAACTAGACTCGCCAGGGCTGGTCATGTCATTCGAATGGCACCGGACAATCCAGCACGTGAAGTCCTTTTAGGTCGTTCACATGGACAGAGGAGGCGTCAGCCAGAGGCAGAAACTGAGATAAGGTGATGGTGTTGATGTGTCCGCCAGAAAGGAAGGCTAACCAGTTTTAAAATTTAGTCAATTTCCGGGCCTGTCGCTTACATCAACAATGGTTCTGGAAGAACATGAAATATTGTAGCCAAGAACAAGAGTTGGAATTCATGGAATCTTTTCCAATTTCAGGAGTTACATAACGACTTCGACCAATGTAGCTCTTAAGTCTCTGTTATACTGATCTCTTATATGTTGATTGTTATATCAGGCTTAGGGTTTCGTGGTTATTGTTAGACTAGACCAGGGGCCTCCAAACTTTTTAGATGGCGGGTCGCTTTGAGTGGAATAGCCACAACTTAGGGCCAATCTTGGGATCTCTCGGGAGGCCATAGTTTGGTGACCCCCGAATTAGACCATCAGCGGTGTCAATAATCTCAAGTGACATTTATTTTACCAGAACTTATCCAAAAATGTATAATCCTTTTTTATAGTCTGGAAATTTTTGAAAAATTTAAATGATCAGATAAAATGATTTTTGTTATGAATGTCTATATGGATAATCTGGTAATACCTTAATTACTTTGCAGGGGAAAGAAGAAGATTTAAAAAATGAATTCAAATCCTCTCTAATTGTTTGACCTTTCGTGAGACACATCGGACGGATACAGAGAGTCTTCACATCCACAGTAACAATTAACCAACTGTCCGCAATTAACCTTCACGATGGTGCATCGAATCGATCATCGTCCACATCATCGTCCGGTCTGAATCAATTTTGCACTCACTGTGACCAATTCCATGGGTGCGTATCCTTGAACGTTAGCATCCACCAGCCCAGAACGGGGTGATGAGGCTTCGGACGGTGCAGATGTGGTAAGGTTTAGTGAGCTGGAAAATGTAGCCCGGGGCTGTTTTATTCGAGCGTGAAATTTTCTTTGACCTTGGCCAGGTGCAATTTGTAGAGTCCTTCCACCGTCCGTTCCGTGGCAACCGTAAGCATTTAATGAAGGCTGGCTATGAACACTGAATCATTCCGTAATGAACTACCGGTCCGGTTTTTTTTTGCCGTAGGTCGCCGGTATATGACGCTGATGGCGTGTTGTACCATCGTTATACATGATGCGGAGTAAATCACACACACGCGTCCTGCACTTGTTGCATGAAGTTTGCGTGCTGGATGTTTTGCAAAATATATTCTCAAGATACAAATAGGTAAATGTGTGGAAGTGTAGTATGAAAATTGTTTTCTTATGGAATTAATTATTTAGTGAAAACATGCACCATCAACCGCATCGCTAGAACGAAGCGATGGCCGTTCATAAGCTGTCAATTTTGACAACCGGTACGATGCAACGCTCCATCGAAACGTGCCAGTGTCGTCGCGCACATGATGGACGAAAATCATGATTAATCAACATCAATAAAATAACATTATTGCANTATTCACAAGATACAAATAGGTAAATGTGTGGAAATGTAGTATGAAAATTGTTTTCTTATGGAATTAATTATTTAGTGAAAACATGCACCATCAATCGCATCGCTAGAACGAAGCGATGGCCGTTCATAAGCTGTCAATTTTGACAACCGGTACGATGCAACGCTCCATCGAAACGTGCCAGTGTCGTCGCGCACATGATGGACGAAAATCATGATTAATCAACATCAATAAAATAACATTATTGCAGGTGCAGTGAAGCTGCCACTTATTGGCATCCTGATGTAACGATCCTGATCGAACCCGATTGATAGTGTTGCGGTGTACTGGGGCTACCTCCCCAAAACCATGGACATCGACCATCTGCGCCCAACGTACGGTGATGGTGGAACTATGGTCTGCTTGCTTTCCTGTTCCTCACTGCATATTACTTTCGCTCGGCATAGATTCCTGCTGGCGGGGTTGGGGATCCGATTCCATCCGCTTCCCAACCGGGCTATCGATCAATGTCAGAGTGTACTTTTAAGCATGCCACCGCCAAGTTTGTCAAATCAGTGTCAAATGAGTACGAGCATGCAACCAAGCACGTAGAAGGGGAAAAGATAGATACGTTCGCGGTAGTGTCGGTTAGGGTTAGGGTGAGGAACTCGCAACAAGAGAACTCTTCATGGAGCAGCACTAACCTTGTGCAACTTCGTCATGTCACGATGTAGTTTCGCGAAAATGTTTTTATTAGACCGGTCGTTTCGCTGGTTTTCTTTACCCAGTTTGGCTGTGGCCGGATGACCGGAGCACGGTACACGATTTATAAGCCACGAAACACAAGCATTTCGTGCAACAGCTTCAACTACACAGAGTGCGCCACCAAAGGCACAGTTCGTTTCGTGGGGACGGTTCACAAATCCTAACGCGAATTCGTGTCTGTTGCTGTTGTGTGGCACATTTTTGCACCGTAGATATTTTTCCTTTCTCTCCCTACCGACCATGACACATTGGTGTGACCTTTTCGCCACTCGTGACAAAAAAAGGCAAATCCCTCATGTACGTGTGCGTCCAGAGGAAGATTTTGAATACCGTTGTTTAACTTGAAGCAAGTTTGAAAATAAAATCCTAGATCAAGTCCACTTAAAGGTATAATGTTTCCCCCAGATGTTTCTTATTTGTTTCGAGTATGTGTGGTTTTTTTGTTTTATTCTGTTTTGTCTCGTCAATCTGCTGGACTACTCTGCCTAATAAAAATCTCCAATAGCTTAATGTAATGCAAAGCATGCCCGCACGAGCTGGCCCGCGCCTAACATTTGAATTTCGCAAACGACGTAAATATAAATGAATTATTAATAACGCCGTGATTTATGCGATCCATTTAGATGTCCACCTTTATTTTGACTGACAACGGGTGCGGGTGTGTTTGTGCGTTGATTGGTCATCGGATCACCATCATCATCGACCATATGGAGCTGGTTATTCTGGGACGCGGCATCGCTCCTAGTTGGCGGTACTTTTGGTGGATGACTCCCGTTGTGACGGAGCTGTGGGTGGCTTTAACGCATCTCGATACCATCAGGCGACATTTTTAATCGCACCTCGTTGATCGCTTCGATTCGAACGGACTGATCGTCCAAAAATGACAATAGGAATTTTCAGAATTCGTCACGAAGAGATTCGTCTTCTAAGCACAACGTACTAAGGAGCACATGAAAGAGCTTACACAAACTGGTGGATGATGATGATGAATGATTTTCATATATGGATTAAAAATGTTGAACATTCAAACCCACATGGGTGGTAAAGAACAATTACGGAAGTGTCACAGCACGACACTATGACCAGAAGGAAATATTGGGAACATCTTTAAAGTGGAGCTCTCGTTTGGGTTACGTCAACGGTTTGGAATGGGTATAAATTTTTTAAAATTATTGTTAGATATAAATTTGCTTCAAAGAAACACCATCGCCACTGCTGGTGTAGAGCTCTTCACCGCCGTATAAGGAAGGTGGGAAGAAATGACACTATTGGGCATTATGGGAGCAAGTCGAAAAAAAGAGCATGACTATAGTGGATTCTGGGCAAAATCTATATCTTCCCGACGAGACACAAACTGAAGCAACCATTGGGCAAACAGAGAAGTTGCAAATGGTACTGAAAATCTTCAAAATCACAACATTTGTATTTAAAGTCGTACGAAGTGGAATAAAAGAAACTCCACCTTACTTTCGTTCCGCACACGGTTATTATTGGCAGCTAGTTTACTACTTCGTGTTGCCATATTTGGACGATGGATTGTGCATTTTGTTTTCTACGGGTATAACCCGAAACCTCTCCTCCTAGCTTTCGGCAAAAGTGTGATGCTTTATGAATGTAAATAAAGTCGTAATATTGGTGGAGGTTTTCGATTTTGTTGCTGTTGGTTTGTTATAGTGGACGTTCAGTTTTTGGCAACGATGCGTTTATTGGTGCTGTATACAAATATTTACGGCCATCGTTCAGCTTTACGATGTCGCCAAAAGCTGTTGATATAGTTTGAAATCTTAACGAGCCATGAAGTGGTAGTGCAGTTAGAAACTGTTTGTAAGATGATATTCGGTATCCATGCTGATAAGCATAGCACAGCTTGGAAGTTTGTTTTTGGTCGTTGGTATATGATGTGTCCATAAGACATTCATATCTTCGATAAAACCAGATCTTATCTCGCATGAAAGAAGGCCTACCCGCAATGGTTTGCTGTGGGTATGCTTAAAAAAAGCGATAATTTTATTTACATTTCTTGCTTATCTAAGTCTATAGCAGGATTTTGGGATATTTAGATAGTACGATGCCCATGACACGCTTACTCAGTATATTGCCCAAAATTGTTACCATGAAAATTGAAGCAGGTTTTTGTTATTATTTTCTTCAACCGAACGTGATGATGCCGGATACGATCTATTGGTAGAATGCTGTTGGGCGGTTGTTTGAGAAACATTTTTCAATTCGCCACAAACATCAACATTGTACCAGAACAGAAGTAAGTCGAAAAAAAAGCAACTCTTCCGTTAGTGGTTTCTGAATTACTTCCGCTTCTCAAGTTTATGCTCCTCACCTTAGCCGGACAGTAGTAGCATTTGCGGCTCGTTTCAATTCATTCGATGCACTTGGTGCGAGAATGATGCTTGGTTGGTAATTTCCTTTCCCCTTCCTGCACCAGGTGTAAGCTGACCGAAAAACCTACTTCTTTGCGAAAAGGTACGTTTTACTGTGGCAGTCTGACTAGAGCGGGAAAGGCAAAAAAACACACACAGAAAATAGCTCAACTTTGGCCCCGATTGAAACGGAAATATTTAGCTAAGCAATAGTGACGCGGTACACGCTTCACTGCCGGAGAAAAGAAAGGTTTTAAAACCATCAATCTAGCAAAGGGTAGAGAAATTTCTATGCAACGCCAAACTGTACGTTCTATGGTACGGGTGTTTATGACTTTCCTTTCAATCGGAATCGGTGAACTTCGTTGTACATAAAACCTTTACTTCCCCCAGTGTCTAAAACCTTATAAATGGCGATCCATTTCCGGTCGCTAAGCTGTACCGCATCATGAACTTTAATGGTGAAAATCAACGGTTATGATTACAGGAAAGTTTCAGATTTAGACGAGAAAGAGAACTCTCAACCGGACAGGAAATTGGGAAAATATTACGCATAATCGCCCGGCTTGCCATTGATACACATTACAAAGACTTTACTTTTGTCGTTGATCTTCCTAATCCTTCTTCGTGATCTGCTACATTGTTTGTCGCAAAACATTCGTAGACAGCTTTGTGTATTTTTCCGCCACCATCGGCTCTACCATGTGACTTATTGTGGGAAAATCGTGCCCAGTTTGTGTGAGACGTTTCGGTTTCGAGACGGAACCGAGCGCGTGTTGTGCAATTTCCCAGTACGTGCTTCGATTCGTGGAATGATGCGGCTCTGGGAAAAATCGAAATAATCGTTTGGGGTGTGTGCGTGTGTTACAATCAAAAAGTGAAGATTTTTCCGCATCGTTACGCCGTTGGTCGACTGCTGTGTTGCGTCGAATGTTTCGCCGATCGGTTTATGTCTGCTTCACCGCTGGGATCACCTCTGGATGGGAAGCTGCAAAAGTATGCCATCTTTGTGCGCACGAACGGATCGGTTCATGCATAACTGTTGGATGCACTTGGCTGCTGCTTGCTGTGTGATTGTTAATGGCTCAATCGGTGCTTCGGACGTGTTGTGTCCGGTTGTTGTATTATATGTATTACGCTGCTTACGCAGTGCCATCACGCATCAAATTGAAGTGCCATGGTTCGGCAAAATTGGCAATAAATTAACCATTTAATAATGGTCGCCATCATTTATTCCATCATGAGCGCTCAGTTCACGGTGGTAGAAATTGTACCTCCTAAATTTTTGGAAGCAAATGATGGATAACTCTTTAAAAATGTTTTGATTCCTTAGGTGGAGGCTTAAAATTAAATTCTCACCAACACACGCTGTGTGTGTTAATTAAAATTAAAATGTCATCTTGCCAGATGATAAATTACCTCCCCTAGATGCTTGCCGTTCGGTGTCATTTTTCCACAAGCAGAAACCGTAGCAAAAGAGACATCTTAAGGTGTTGTTTTGTACAGGAAATCAAACAAGCAATGCGTTAGCTTTTGATTTACAGTTTATAAGTATATTCCTCAAAAAAAGGCCAAAATAAAATATCAAATTGCATCCTTTTTTGAAAGCGCTTGCAGAGGTGTTAAACACGCCGTGTCGCACAAGGAAAGCAACAACGAAATCTTGATTAATTGCCTGTAGCCTTCAAGTTTTGGCTTGATTCGTTTCCGTTGACAAATTGTTCCTACCACACCGGACGACATTAGTAAATATAAACATCAAGCTCAGGCTCTCAAGAGGCCCGAAGTGTGTGCTGGGCCGCTTCTTTACCGTAAGTGAGTAATCCTTTTTAATCGATTAATTGTCACCGAAAACAAAGTCATTGTAATCTAATCCGATCGGAGCGGATTCGAACGGGAGGCTACGGATTGCTTCGACAAACAAAATTTGTATAATCCGCTAATTTGCGGTTTAGGTTGAGATCGATAAATATTGTTTTATGTGTCATGCCGCCACCGAAACTTCACCGTGATGAAGCTTACAGCCTACGCAAAACTGTTTTTGAGCAAAGGTGTCGGTGGTGTCACTTGAGTATGTTGGGTCACACACGCGCACTACGTGCTCGATCAGTTAACAAGAAGCTCGATCCAATCTTTCTAGCAATCCCCGAAAGCGAAGATGTGCCCAACAATGCCCTTCAGGTGTCGATAGTGGCATTAAAAGCTCGTTCAAAATACGACGCAAAATCGCGCGAGTACGCAGCAAAAAAAAAAGAAGAATAAATCCACTTGAGTGTCAGCACCGGCCAAAGGGTGGTCAGTGTTCTTGTGTTTGTGCCTTAGAATAGCTCAAAGAATAGATCAAAGCATCAAGCATTTGTGTGTTAGCGGGGCCTGCCCGCCAGTAAATTACCTACTGATGTCATCTTCCCGGGATGCAACACGAACGTCATCCGGTGTCGAAGTCCCGAGTACGCTGCCCTAACCTCAATCTGTAGGATGGCGTTGGTTGGTTTTTTATTATTATTCCACACACTACCCGTTGATAATTGGCTGTAAATTAATCTGTGCGCTCCGTTACCCGTCTTCCCGGCCGGGGCTGGCGTCACAAAGTTAGGTTGTGTTAATGCGCAATAGCGTTCGGGGTATTGCAGCTCGAAAATCGACAACACATTTTGTGTCCGGTTTGGGGTTTGGTTGGAAGAAAATGCAATTAATGCTGCGAAAGCCCATTAACGCGGCATTCCGGGTTCCACAGGGACATCATAAAATCCCGGGAATCATTTCCAAAATAATGATGATGTCCACGCTCACACACACTTCTAGCGTAATATCTCTCTATTAGTGGCCCACGTTTAGTGGATGTATTTTCTCGTTAACTAGCGTTTTACTTTATTCGCTACAGTGTAGTTGCCACACGCTGATTGCCCAGAATGGTTTGCCGAGTGTGAAAAGCAATTTGATAAACGAGGTCGCGAATTAAGCGATAACATTTGCGTTAGTTTGCATCAAATGTTGAGGAATTGAAGTGGTTTTAAGTGGTAAAGATTTTTGATGTCAAGCAGTGTTGTTCTTCACACTGATTGAAACCATTCCCGAAGAAAGCGAAATCTGTTTCTACGATACGGCAACATTTTGATGTCCAATAGCTTAACGTGTCCAATAACTCAAAATTCTATCATACATTGGTTGCTCTTTATCCATGTATGGAAAATCCATTATCTTCCCGGCCAAGTCGAGTTTGCCAAATGAATTTGTTGCAAATTTCAACCCATGCCATTTGCATCACAATTCCCAATTTGGTCTAATGGCATTAGCCGTCTATAGGCGGTGGTACATTTTCGGCAAACAGAAATGCGTGCCAGACTCCATCGCCTTAAAGGTTTTAAAGGAAAGGCGCTTCTTTCAAAAGGCGAATATTATCATTCGCGCCAAATGCGGACGTGACTTGGCGTACGCGGTATATGGAAAAGGAAAAACACAACACAATTTTTGCGATGGTAACTCACGATCTTGTAGGGTTTGATGGTACAAATTCACCGATTGAGAAGAATTTATTTCGCAGGTTTTGGATTTATTTGTGTTTGTGTGTTTCTTTTGCTGGTTATTTCGCATGTAAACCTCCGTTTTTTTCTTCCGAGGTAATAAATTCTGGCAGTGCCATAATCGAAACCACCGTTACGGAACGGACATAAAGTGTAGGATTCGTTCGCATTTGTGGTAACATCAGATAAATCGTTTTTCAAATAAAAAAAAGATACAACATAAAAACAAACAACAAAACATTATGGCACGCGTTAAAATAATTGCAAACCGCCGACGAGGCGGAAAATTGGTGCTTCCTCCTTTGTGACTGCTTGATCGGACCGTCGGAAAGACCGGGGGATGATCGCTACCAAATTCGGTGGAGACAAGACTCCCCCTAAAGCTGTCATTAAATGCTAAATTGATGCTAATATGGTACCACGTCGGAAGTCTCGGAACAGCCCACCGACGTTGGACAGTTTGAACGGCGGGAAGAATATGTTTTCTGAAGATCTAGTTTTAGGATGAGGCTGACGTTGTGGTCGTGTATGATGAAGCCGTAAACAAAAGTTTCTTTAGTAATGAGCAGTGTGCATACATGTTGATTTATGGTTTTGCTAATGAGCTAAACTGCAACGCAATAAGTTGCCACTTAAAATGGCACTCGAATGGAATTTTGAATGATAATGTAGAGAAACTGCTACTGGAGTTTGAGATGAAAGGTTCGCCATAAATTAATATCTTGATATCTTATCAAGCTTCGTTCTGCTTCGTGATATCTTCTTTCAATATTTAGAGCTTAAGTAAAAGCCACTAAGATGCGACCACACTACCAGAGTCCTCAGTTGTATCTAATATGCAACTTATTAATCTCTTATCAGAGCAGCTAGCTTTCTTACACAGATACGGAATCTATTTTTTTTAATCAGCCTCTTGTTTAATGAAGAAATCTTGAATGTAAATTGCGCGTATAATGCCTCGCAAATTGTGAAGCTACGAGTCTCTGTAGTTTGTCCGATATATCGGAGAGCAGAGTTGTAGGACTCTATATGTTATCAGTTTTTTTATATTCAGCCCAGTTCTCGGACATCTAACTGTTTCATGGGTAGAGATATTGTGCTAACTTTAAACGAAGATCACCAAACATGTGATGTTTATGCCATTAGACAATCCAAAGATTGGGAGATAGTGTCACCGAGGTCATTGCTTGACAATCACAGAGTGTTCTCTATTTAGCTCCATGGAAAACAGATGGAAGATTGCACATCTCCTAAGCGTATGATCGTGTTGACTACAAATGAGCTTCAAAGATTTTGATTGATTTTACTTATCTAAATTGCAATTGCAAAGAAGAGAAATTGCCTATTTTTAGGTATTCAAAACTTAGGGAAGTATTAACTATTTATTCGATTGCTGTAAATTTCAAATAAGGCTTAATATGATTCTAGTTTCGGTCATCCGCAACAAATATTTACAAAGTTATCGCAATTTTGCTAAAAAAAAAAGCATACCTATAAATTTACTAAAATCACATAAATGTGTGTATTGGTAAAGTGTTGAATTTTTTTAAAATCTTCAAAACAAATCCAATAATAAATCGGATGCATTCGCAAAACTGTCCGTATTTCGTGATGGGGATTTATTTACAATCACAAACCAACTATATCCATCGCTCTGTTTCCAGCAGCGAAAAGTGAATATACAAGCTACACGATTCCACCATTTCGAGTTGGACCGTTTCGTCGGGTTTCTTCGTAGTTTGAACACAAGTGGAAGCATTGTTGCACTTAAGCTGTTCCAAACCACGATAGACCGTGGCACTGTTGGGAAGAGGAAGCATGAAAAGGGTAGAAATTTATGATTGTGAAGCTTTTACCCGTGCTTCACCTTACCGACGGAGGAAGTCTTCCCAGTGCGCTCATAATCGTGACTAATGAAAATGTGAACTTCCCATGATCTATGCTCGAGCATAGCAACCGGCTTCGGTCTGTTGGTACTGGTCCCGGGGTAATAAAACACCCCGAGGATGGGAAGGGGAGGTACGATGACGTTCATGGTGTTTGGTTTGTGCTGGCGCGGATTGCCCGCCTCGCTGGTCACGTTCCGAAAGTGAAATTGATTTATCCGCCCGAGTGCGATGGCGCCGTGGTGGAATTAGTTTACCTTATACCCTAACCTCACCGTTTCGCGGTGGTGGAGAATGTTTGTGGAAGCAACAGTGCTTTTGCACCGCACTCTAATGAGTACCTAATCAATTGCCTAACCGAATGTCTCTTCACTTTCGTTCCAGGTAAGTAGTGTGCAAATTTTTCTTCCGCTCCCGGTTTGCCGGACGCTTGCTGAAGGCGGAAGCTGATGCGAGGTTCACAAAATCTGGACGTGACGATGGACCCGCAACGACCATCATCATCGCTCCACAACGGACGGAAATGGTGTGCGAAAGTGGCAAAAGCAAGCAAACAAATGCTCGTACGAACGAACAAACAAACAGACCCATTCGTACTGGGCTGCATCTTCATCTGGTACTCTGGTCGTATTGGGTTTGGAAAAATCGAGGACATTGGTTCAGGTTTTCTTTTCTAGTGCAGCACTTTCGGAAGAGAGGAGAGTCTTGTAAGTAGGCAAAAACAATTCCAACAGCGTTGGCAGTACGTAGCAAAGTACACTGCGAAGAATGGTGTCAGCGATATTATCACACGTTTGTCAGCTGTTGAGCACAACTTTCGCCCATGCTGTCCTATTGATGAAGTGCACTGGCCATTGGAACGCAGTAAGATAAGATCTGGGAGCAATATTCAAAATCCAATTTAATGATATTTCTTAACAAAAAAAGACAAATAATGTCGTTTTGTTGCAATGTGATAGTTGCAGGGTTGTCAGAATTTGGATGACAGTTGTAAGTCGCTGTAATCTGACTCTTGCTCTGTCCTTGATGGACGTATCTGTCACAGATGTGTCGCAGTATTCATCTTAACTTGTTTGGTTTTCGCATCGTGACATGTGCTGCAACATTAAGCGCAAATCTAGAGAAGAGACTCGGTCAACACGGTGTCAAAAAGACGCTCAAAAAGAACTTACCAAGAGAATGGGTGTGAGTATCGTTTTACCACGTTGGGCAACCTGTTGCCCTTTTTCCAATGTTTCATGTTGCTCTGGCTATTTCTCGAATAGCCTTTCGCTGGGGCAGCGTCATTGGCGAGACATACAAGAAAGCTTCTTGCCGGAGAACGCTTGGAAAGGGTGTTTGGAAGTCAGTCACGAACAGCGCAAAGCCTTCAGCGCTGTATAAACACAAACGCAAACATGCTTCGGACACTCTGTGCACGATTCTTTGCCCTGTGGAGTTTTTTTTATTATTGCCCATCCAAATGCTAATTAATATGGTGGCGTTACGGATTATTTTTTATTGTTTTCGTTGCTTGCTGTTTCACTGCAGCCGCACAGTGTGAGTTGGCTGGAGCGTTGTGCGAAAAGTTCACTAACCACACAAGTTCGAACAACCGTTCCCCCGGCGCTATAGCGGCTCACGATGGGAACTTGCCGAAGCGTGAAAACAACAATAGGCTATTTTTGTTGGGGCTTTCTTTGCTTTAGGACCTTCACCACAAGCGTCCTCTGCAGACGGTCGGTGCTTTGATAGCACCGGAAAGCACTTGCAATAAATTCCCCAATTGAATTATAGTCTTATCCTATCGGCGGTTGGTTTGCCACCATTCTCGCCTCACGATTGTTGAAATTAAAAGACCGTAAAAAATGCTGAATCTTCGAATGGAAAGGTTTTGAGAGTTGCTGGTGAATGACTGGCCCCGATGGATCGGCTTTGGAAGCAGACAGGCCAGAGACGGAAACGGAGAGTTAAATATTGTCAAAACAATAACCGAAAGGGAAAACAATGGGAAACGTTGTCCAACGGCATCAGAAATTGTTCGTGTGAAGTTTCAGCCGTGATGGAATCTTTATTTCCCTATGACCCTGAACAAGTTTGAGAACTGCAAATATAGTGGTTTAGTATTCTGTGCAAAGTTTGGTTATGCTTAGTAATGGTTGGGAATTAAAAAAGTGGAGGTTTGTTTGTAGGTCACCTCCAGATACTGATGGATGCAAGGGTTGTCAAAAGATAAATCACAAATTCCTGCCCAAACACAGTGTTTGACTTTACTGTCCTGTTGTATGATACTTGCTGTTCGGATTCGTCAACATCATTACTGAAACAGCTTGGATTAAGCTGTATGCTGATCTCTATGTATGAGTTGAAGAGTTTAAATGTGTGAATATGCGTGCGAGTCGTGGCCTCTTTTCCTGTTATGGGTTGGACTGTTTTTGTGCATGTGTAAAACAAACAACACGGAGGGCATAAGTACTTACGCATTTGTATCTTATATCGGTTCGATTTGAACACGCAATTGACTCGATGCTTTAATGTAAAAAACGTATTAAACAAAAGGAAGAATATGGTGATTCTCGTGCTTTGCCGGGTCTACTATTTCACCCTATCAACTCATTTCGTGCCATTTGAGGAAGATAAGCCTTCTGCTTAGGCAGTCGTATCTTTTGAAAGAAGTACATACTGCCTCCAGGTGTCGGAAGTAAGTCTCTAACCCTCCGACCAATGTTAGACAGCTGATGAGCAACAATTACCTGTCAAGAACCCCAAGTACCTAATAGTAAAACGTGTCCAGACAGACGTTCAGATGTCCAGTGGAGACGTCGTTGTTTGACTCTGTTAGTACTTTATCCTGACCCAGCGTGGTGCGTGTATGTGCGATGTGTCGCGTGATTGACATTGACACCATGTCAGAGTCGTGCTTTTTTTCTTGTTTGTTTATTTGTGTCGTGTACACTGCAGACTTCCACTACTCCTACCTTAGAACTGTGTTCTATCGAGGTCGATTGAAGACAACGTGGCGAGGTGCAACACCATGTACGATTAGGTACCGATCTTAGTCTAAGGTTAACCACTGCTGTGGAATACCGATTAGTCCACCGGTACACCGGACTGTTGCGACTATTTACGTGATTTACTTTAAAAGTCGTCTCATTAACATAGAGCATGTGCGGAAGTTTGCATGCAGCTAAACTTCGCAAGGGAAGTTTATTGGCCGAGAAACACCCTGAACTTAGTGCTCCGGAGGTCCACTAAACGACCTGGGTGAGCTAATTGCTTTAGCGGATTAGAATAATCGTTAGGCGACAAGAAAAGTGCAAAACCAGGCGGCATATTACGACATGCTCTGCAACTAATTGTTCACTGTCAGCCACTGATCGGAGGCAATAAATATTATGTTGTTTTATTTATCGCTCGTTCTACCGTCGCTTGGCTCGGGGCTTAAATATGATCGACAGAAGGTTGAAAAGTTTGAAGTGGTTTCATTTAATTGTATTGAAATGTTATTAATTTAATGTGTCACACATACATGGCAGCTTTACTGGGTATGGAAAATGCGAAAATGTTTTCCCGTAATAGGTTTGCTGCGTTGTTTCATATTGTAAAGCTCATCAAAGAATTATTATGGTTTTGCGTTGGACACCGTTGGACAACCTCAATAGTATCGAATACAGTTTCTTTTTTGTATGCTTGTAGTCAATAATTGATTGATATGTGCATAAATGGAATGATTACTTTGAAGTATTTCAAAAAACCCATCCGGATGCTATTGTTTTCAGTGTAAACTATGTAAATCAATCTCGGCAGCTCTTTTGTCAGCAACACACCTGCGGTTTTCTGATTTTACGAACGTTGTCCGGCACTCAATGGGCACCAACTTTCATCTTTCTTCGTGCGTCGCGATTGGCGCATGAAGCAACAAAAATTTGCCAATCATGCCGTGCTGAATTCCACTGTGAACCTCTCGGTCCCAGAAGTTGCACAACCTGTTGGACGCTGTTGCACATTCTCTTTCAAACGCCAAACACCCCCCGAGATACAGATCTGCTCTAATTAGTGAACAGCCACCGTGGGGAAGGAACGTTCGGGCACTGTGCAACCGGCTCCATTCCTTTCGCTTGACCGGATTCCATGGGTCTCGTGATTAAGCTTTAAAGTTTACCGCCCCAACGCCGTACGGTGCGGAGGTGACCGGTGAGAGTTGCCTCATTGTGCTCGACTGAAGCGAACCCGGCGAAGGAAGTAATATTTCATCTACAATGAACTTCTGCTTTTGGGTTCGATTTTGTGTGCTATTTGTTTGGGGTCTGTTTTATAGCTGCCGGATATAAGTCGGTTGGTCGTTTGCTTACAGTTTACCGGACTACCTTCCCAAGAGAAAGGCAAACATTGGCAGCGTAATGTTAGCACAGCTGCTGGGAAACATCTATTACATTAGTATCTTAAAGTTGCTCGGTAAGGTCCGGGGAAACGAACTTCCTAAGTAATTGCAACAGGCTTTAGTAGATGCAGCTTATTTCTTATTTCATAGGAAATTCGTTCTGTACCAAACTTACGCACATCAAACAGTCGAAATTGTGGCTACAGAAATTAAATCGCAAAGTATTTGAGCATGTGTCGGCCTCTTCAAAACCCTTCAAAATGTGGCAATAATCTGTAACTAATGCTTTTCAATGGTGTTTCCTATTTCCGTGCAGCTTCCAGCTTTTGGAACACGGTGCAGGGGGAATCTGGTCCATTCATTAAATCGAAATGCTTTGAGCTGGTATTTTGCTTCCACCAGTCAGTGATTGGCAACACTGTACAAGTTTTTTTGTCTTGTACTGACATATAAACCTCAGTATGATGTTAAAACACTTCTAGCCAAAAAAATCGCAAAGTAGTTCAATCGCAATAAACTGTTATTGGCTTAGATAATTATTCAAAAATTATCTCAGATTGCCGACCACTGGTATGGTGTAGGTTGTAAATTCCTGCCCCGAGTTCGATGATAATCATTGAATTGGAACAAATTCTACTTTACAATATCCAAAATTCTCATCCACGTGTTACAATGTAATGGTGTAACGAAATGTTTGGTTTCAGTACTTCATGGGTTCACCAACGCACTCTCAACATGTTCCATTTGTGAAACTTAGTTACGAAAAAGTAGTTCCATTGTAATCCTTAAATATTCTGAGAATTTTTAATCGTTTTCCAACAAACGAACAAACTCAATAAAAAGTCTGTGCAAAAACGTGGAACTTCAAGAACTCAAGGTTCTGTTAATGCTCGGGAAAGCTGCATGCAGCTGCTGATGCATCTGAACAATTTTCCCACCACTACACGCGAACGTAAAATGCATTCCGCGCTGTGCTCGTTTGTACCGTCTTTAGTAATGATAGTCTTTTCTGATGCTTGGAAACATTTTCCACCTCTTCCTTTCTGCTATAATTACGAACGATTCCACCTAAATGCAACAGTTTCCTTCAAGAAAAGGTGTGAGTGTGTATAATTGAATGCATCAAAGAAGGTTGCTTTCACACCTATTAGTGCTGTAATTTGTGTTTCTGATTTGCTGTAACGTTTAGCAATGGTAAGCGATTACAATTGTTTTGTAATAGGTTGCGGAAAAGGGTTAAAACAGGCAGCTGAATCTTTCCGGCACAAACGGTGTTAAGATATCACGTCATTACGTAAACGATACAAGATTCGAAATGGATGAGATAAACTTCCGCACGAGTTACTAATTGATTTAAGACACTAGCTGATGCTGATAAGCTTTGTTGATGCATTCGTCAAGAACACAATAAAAAAAACATGGTCGTATCTTATATAATTAAAAAATGATTTAATAGGTGTGCGGTTAGACGTTTTGCGAAGCGAGGTTCGGACATTAAATAATTTATGAACATATTTCACCTCCGTCCGTACTCTCTCTCTCTCCCCCTCTTGTAAGGGTTGTTGTAACGGTTATGCCGTTACGTGGCTTCAGTACACATATGCTAGTATATACCACATATCGTCTATCAAAGATCTGGCGAATAAACATGAAAAATCAGCGTTAAACAAGCAGTTTATACCTCGACCAATTACACTAATTAAGCAGCACAGCCGCATCGGAACTGCCGTGGTGCATATTTACGAGCGCCACGCGGTTTGTACGATCAATTAAATCGTAAATTTTTATGACCTATGAAAGGGAACAATTGGGCTGCCCATGGTTTAAGCTTCCGGCAATAGGTTTTTGCTTTGAGTGGAACATTTTCCACATGAAATTTAATTTATTTTTAATTTTTCAACCTTTTTTGTACGTGATGAAAAATCCAACATTATCTCATGGCTTTTGCAATGCAATGCTCAACCGATCTGTCCGAAGCGCTTCACCAGCGTAATGGTGAGACTAACATGCTGTGTACCGAGCTCCCGTACCAGGTACGATCGGCGCATGACACAATACCCTGAACTTGGCAATGGTATTTTACATTTACATTTAGCTACGGTCAGACCGCGTTACGAAAAGCGTTCAGATGCACTAGACCCGCAACCGAATGGTAATTTATGGCATTCTCACATCGAATGTTGTTCCTCCCGTGCAGGAAGCCTCACCATGGTGGAGCAGAAATGGCAAATCAATGCATCTCGTGGAAGGTTAGTTTGCTGGGCTATATACCGGTGCAATGGTACGAGGTCACCTTATTATTGTTTATGCTTCGATCGGGTTTGTGATATATTATGATAAAATATGCCACACTGATTGGCAAACCCACTGTGTTTTGCTCTGGGAATGAAAAACATCACGCAATACAGTGTGTGTGTATGTCCCCTCTCCGATATTAATTGGACCCCGATAAGTTAATTAAGTTGTGTCAGAGTACAGAACTGTTGATGCCCTTAGGACATCCTAGAAATAATTAAAGACAAACAAACGAATTGTTACGACGTAGAGTTGGCGAAAGGATAACAGTTGATCTTAAAGTATGCTCCAATGCTGGAACTGTGAGTGAAGAAATCAACTTTAAAGCTCACCGAACAAACATGGCGGCGTGTTCTACTTCAGCTGCCACGCGGCAACCGAAGTTGAGTGTGTTATGCAACAAGATAAAGTTGCTAATTTTATACGCCAACCATCAGAACCTGTTTCGCGCCGTACTCTGCCACTCCTGTGTGAGGATTGCGTTCTGCTGCTGTCATCGGTTTTGTGTGTTTACTTTCGGGCTCAAACAATCGTCTGCTTGCCGGCAGCAGATGATGCTTCGCACCCTCGCTACTAGGGGTGTAAGGCTTACGGTGGACATGAGCACCATGAGCAGCTTTTTTTTCCTCTCCAATATTCACCATATCTGCAAATACACTCACCGTGCGGAATGTGAACAGCAGTTCTTGAGTTGAGTCGCGTTTACTGATGTCATTCGGTCAAACCGGACTCTGGAGATTTTTATTTTTTTGCTTTTTTTTTGGTAAGCATATCATCACCAAACACACCAAATTCTTTTTTTTTTAACAACGTTAATATTTTTGTTGCTAACCTCCCAGTTGATGCCACTTGACAACTGTCAGCATTGATAAGTATCTCATGGGGGAATTTTTTTCTTCGGAACTCATCACTTTTATTGAAAAGTGGACCGCCCCGCAAGAGTCAAGTGTTGACGGCCATTTTTGAAAGCTTTGCCGCAGTTGAAAAGCTCTTGGCCAGGGGAGTTTGAACATTTGGCGGACAGATGACTGATGACCACCCCAGAAGCCATATGCGGCATTTGTTGTTGTTCTCAACGCTTGCCGTACAGCGATCGTTCGGGGAGTCTGGAATAGTCATTAGCAGAAGTGTGTAGACGAGTGTAATTGATGGGACACAGCGCACACCATGTGTGACACAGATTTGCTGAGGAATTTGAAATCCACCGTCCACCGAGTGTGGGTTCGAAATACGGCCAGCTTCCGAAAATGTTCCAAATCATTGGCCAGCGTCTAGTTTCGGTTTCGATTAATTGACAACTGGAACTTGATGGTTAGTCATGGTGGAAGGTAGAATTACTGCACTCAACCAGCAGACACCATAGCTCAACTTTCACGTATTGATTAGTGGTCGCCCGTCTCCTTTTCCGACCAAACCAATAGGCAATAGGGAACTGTCCTTTTACACCCTCTGAGCTTTGAGTGTGAGTTATGACGCCGGGTACATAATTTATGTGAAAACTCACCTTACAACTCACCGGTACACTATCCCAGCTAGGCAACACAACGATGGTGCAAAGGTGTATGCTCTCGATTGCACAAAACGTTGTCCCTTTTGTCAACAGTGCCGGTTCCGATGAGGGATTTGGGACAAGCGGAAACATTTATAATAATTCTACCGAACTGGTGCGACGGTGATGCAGTTTCCATTCATACACGGGAATAGAATGTCCGCACGTTTGGTTGGTTGACTTCAGGCGCGTACCAGTCTGTAGGAGCCATTTTTCTTACTTATTTTCTCGTGCTTTGCAGTACGGTATGAGCAATAGATTTTGATTTTTTTGTTATTATTTTATGAGCGATTTATTGGATATTGATGACCGGGACACGGTGGTTGAGGAAATTGAGTTGTGGTTGCCCTTCGCATCGTATATCTCCCCAACCATATGGACGTTATACGGCACGAAACGCCTACACCAGCTTCACACAAAAGTTTGTTGTTGACTTCGACGGTGTCCAGCGTTGAAGGCCCTTTAACTGACGATGGGTGTGATGTATGGATCACCATACCTTCTATCGAGATTAAAGGTGATGACGACTGCTCCAGGACCACGATATTCGTCGATTTCTTGGGGACGATTCCGAGTGCGGGTTTTATGAGTGTTTTAGCACCAAATACTTAACGACCCTTTGGTCCATTCGCGATGAAGTGACTAATGGACGTAAATCGCTGGGATTTCACCGGCGTATGAAAAACTTCATCACAATCTAATGGGCCCGAATGGTACGGTTTGATGTGAAAATTTCCAAAAACGTCAATTATTTATTACGACTCACAACAACCACCCACACTGCGGTCGCTTCAATTTGGAACGCACGTTCTTATCATATGCAGATAATATTACATCATCAAAATTGTTGAAAGGTAAACACGTGTTTTTATAGCGACGAATAAAGATGGGGTGTTACTGTTTGCATCAGCGGAATGATGTTTTTTTATTTATCTTCAAAGATTATTAATCTAATCCTTATTGAATTAAGCGATAAGCACAAATAAAAAGCTCGATTTGTTTGTTTTGATCTACCTACTTTTAGCTTTTAATGGTGTATCTTCATTTACACGTAACCGGATAGTGAAGTCTTAAGTTTATGTAAAAAGGTTTAATTTATATTTTTAATTTTTACCCTGTAAAAAAGGGTAAAAAGGTTCAATTTTTACACATTTCTATAGAAACCAATTTTTTTAATGTTGAATGTTTGTTCGATGAGATTTTTTTTAAATATATTAAACAACACCCCTTCTTTCACTTCAAACCCACGTAGGTACTTCCTATCCCTCTCCTATTTTAAATGACTTAAAATCATCATAAACTTTACTACTTACGTTCAAGCGTTTGCTTTGCCATTATCGTGTCCCCGTTTTCGTTTCACAGTGAATAGTTTGACTTTTCGCACCTTTCGGATTTGCTCTTTCTTCACCGGTTTGTTTTGTCCGGTTACCTGCGCGGCATTAAATATTGACACTACTTTACTAATTTTGGCAAGTTCCATTTAGAGCTTTTTGAACCACTACCATTGACGAAACTTATGACAAGCATGGTTGTGTATTTGTGATTTTTGTTTAATATGTTTGTGTGTTTTTTTTTGGTTTTTTATTTTTATGTTTGCTACTCACCTTTTGCTTGCTGTTTACGCGTTTACGTGTTTTGTATGGATGTCATTGAACTGATGCTTTTTGGGAAATAAATCTTCGCACAATGCAGTATCTACAATCGACAGTAAAATGAGACGACCGAGCGACTCCGATTATAACAAATCACATCTGCCAGGTAAGACCATTCATCTTCATTTTTTTTGCTTAATTTTTATTTATTTCCTCTTCATTTAGTCATTTCCTCGGGTAACGATAATGTTTTTTTTTTAGTATTAATTATATAAAATTTATTATTTCACTTTCCAATCGTACCGAAATATCAGAAAAGCAATTTCCTGTCGTTCGGAGAATATATGCTCTATAGCCCGTACTATGTTGGGCAACAGTTTGAAAAGTATATTCAATGACACATTTTCGATTTCCAGATGAGTTTGTCACGAAAAAAAAGAAAACAATTCCCAACGTAAATGTTGCTTTCGAGGAAGGAACGCTTTCAAGACCAATGTCCGGATTGGTTCGTTTCGAAGTCTTGTTGTCGCTGATGATGTTTTCAATTTCCGAAACGCATAATTCCTTGCGATTGTCGTTATACAGTCACAAACCACTTGCCGTACAGTTCACATGAATTACAGAAGTGCTTTGAAAGTTGTTGTCAATCGTGGACACACTCAAGCTTTTTTTTAAGTAGAAAATTAGCTTTTATAGGGTCCTATAACAAAGAATTGAATACCACCATAGCGTTTAAAATTTCATTTTTTATTTTCGGAGGTTTTTTCCCTCCGAATTAATTTGTTGTAGCTATAGAAGAAATTAAAAAAAACTTTTGCAATTAATGGCAAATCATGAGCAAGGTATATAGTGCTATTAAAGTCTCTCCATTAAAACCCTTTAATGTTTGAGTTCCGAAACGCGTGCCCGGTGCAAGTTAAATTAGATTTCTAACCTCTTACAAACCGGTGAAATCCTTACCATTCTGCGAATTCATTCAATTTGAAACGCAACCATGAGCGAAAGGTAAATTGATGTGCTGCGGCTGCCAACATCTAAGGCAAACGCAACCGAAGTCAACCGTTTGAAGTAGCCTGGTATAAATCCGCGTCCATCATTCCTTCAACAGCTTCTTACGGTTATTTGATATCGCGTTGCCGCGTGCGGCAACAGTTCGTCTTTAGCACGTTTGTCGCTGTAATCACCCGGTGATTGATAGACCTAGCACGGGTATCAGGTGATCCAGGTGGCATAAAGTTTATGCCGTTCGCTACCGGTAACTCTAATGCCGGGAACGTTGATCGAGTTACAACTCCATTACTTGTAACGCTTCGGGCGTTAGAAAAAGGGCTGCAAGAAATTGGACCACGGACGATGCTTAACGCTGATGCTTTGTGTCTTGAAACGCCTTTGTTTCGGGTAGTTGTTTTTTTTTTGGGGTCTAATTGAGCTAAACGCTGTACAGAATGTGTGGCATGTGGCTGTTCTGTTACGATATTCGATGTAGGAGTATGACCTTGACCGCAACATATTTGTTTTTATTTTTGGTGATGGTTTTTAAAGCAGTGTTGTTACCTCTGCTCCAGTATGGTTTAGGCAAATTTAATTTTTAAGTTCTACAATTTATATACCTTGGTTATATTTACATTATCAACTCCCATTTGTAGCTGTTCTGTACCCGTATTTGTATTGTTTGTGCATGTTTCTCATACATTTGTCTTTTTCTCTTTTTTGTTTTTTGTTTTTGTTGTTCTTTTTTCACATCATTTCCTTATTCATTACGCTTTTATTTGGTGTTCATTTATCAATCGCACGCTTAATCGATACTTCCTTTCACACTTTACGTTATTGATTAATCGTTTCCCTATTGACCACCGACAACGATTTGCCGCGAACCATTTATAATCCTTTGTTTTAACTATCGAACAAAACCTAACTACTATTTACATTTGGTCATCACCCCACGCGTCCAAACACAAAACAAAACTACCGACAAACTCACGTAACGCACGTAATGACTGACGTGACGACAAACGGAAAAAACTCAACGAAATAACAATAATAATCATTCCAACAACGTGTCAATCATCTGTCACGCAACTCTATACGTCCCACACCGCTGGATGGGTGGAACCATGCTGGAACGGTTTAAACACCTGTTCTACCGGAATCTGTCGACATTTCAATGGCACAAATGATGCCGACACGTGTGTGGGGGATTTTCGGAACTTCTTGTTTAACGTTTCTAACTTGCAATCACGCCCGTCTTTTGACCAACCGACCGATTGACCTACTGTCCATATCTGAAATAACAAAACTAACGTGAAATAAACACCCTGCACACGCATTCATATACACACTTTCGGTTCACGTAGATGTGGACGAAGAAAGCGAAACTGATCTAGCGTTCGAGCGGCCCGTCTCGTCCAGATCGTCCCACTCGCCGGACTCTGGCTTCAAAAGCAATCGCTCCGATCGTAAGACTTCCAGTAAGTAGCGAACAGATATTCGCACCAGTGGACAACCAACAATCACAACCAGACTAAAACGCTTTAGATTAATTCTGTGAGGCCTTTATCCAGGATTCTTCCACTTCAATGGTTTATGAGCAGAAATGTTACATGATTTCCGGGATATTTCTTTTCTGTTAGTTCTTATTATTTGAATTGCTTTAATAACCAGAGAAAGTTATTAAACATTTTTTCATGATCATTCTCATGTACAAACATGATTTAAGAAATTTTAAAGTGATAGACAAAGGCCAACTCTAGAATCACGACGATTACTTTCAGAAATTGTATCATTATGTATCAGGTAATACTTCATAATTGAATTCGGCATTTCGAGACCGAGTATCTACTATTATATTTTTATTATTTTTTAATTTCCATTAGCCTGGTCAGGTCGTATATCTTGCAAGCTATACTTTAAATCTGATGTTCACATCGTAAGATTTATTCGAAGACATTTCCTTCTCTCAACAACGGAATGCACCTTATCCCGGGGATGAGCTCCAGGGTAAAGGCCTGTTACATGATCTGAAATTTCTATGTTGCCTCGGTAACTTGGCCTCAATCCTTGTTAGCTATTGTTGTCTTTCTCCAATTTTTTCCGATTTCGCCTACGATCTTGTGCCGGTCACAAGCGCGCTTGTCTAAAATCACTTTATTAAATTGTTAAGTTTAAAGTTTGAAGAAATACCTGATAGTACATTTCTCGAGATTTGTCTTAAGATAAGTATGTACATCTATTCCTGTAGCAAGATCTCCACCTTTCTGCTCAAAACGTTTGTCTTGAAAACTGCCGGTTTTTCTGGATTCACTTTAATCTTCCAATTCCAACAGCATGTTCTGTTTCTTTCCCAATCATGGGGTACCTTATCTGTTCCATAACATCACCTAGCTAACATTGTTGCGCTACATTATCAGGCTAGCAGTTTATCCTAGCAATTAACATCATTAGTAGTGGGATTAGTTCCTAGCAACTCCATTCAAACGTAGCTGGTTACTTATAAAAGTGTTTTATTTTCTTCGTCCTTATGTTTTCATCCCATCGTGTTGTGTTCCTGCACCACTGTTATTGTCTTCTGTATGTTAAATGCACCACCACACCAATCCTGCACGTTGTTATGTGTGTACCGTTCTGTGCATGTGTATGTCGGTTTGACGCTACCGTATATTTCTTCCATCGTCAACATTAAAATTTGCACCAACGGTGCTTGTTGCAATGCAAAAACCCCGCTTACGTGCACCTTAAAATGCATCCAACCTGGCGGCGACAACACTTGTCGCGTATTTGTGTGCAAAACTCCCGGACCAGGCGCCTCCACCGGCTCCGACGTGTATTGGGAGGCCACCGGAAGACGCCGAAGCTCAGGTAATTCTTTGCACCAAGGACTCCGTCACGCTGGTGTGGTTTATCCAGGGAGTTAATTTCCCTATCTACAAACTCACTCACCAGCAACACCAACTTGTTGGTAACCGATATCAACAACAGCTTCGCGCTTTTACGGGGAGGGTTGTTCTTGCTGTCTCTTTAGAGGCGATATTGGACGTATAAAGCACCCAAGAACGTAACATCGTCTGTGGGTATCGCTTGAATTCCCTAACATCAGCTAAATGGTGCCTGAAGTTATCGCGAATATGCTCCTACTCTGGAATGCAACCAGTATTTGCTTCTCACTAATTAATGCATTCTTAAACCTTGGCTTGTGTATGTGGTTTTTCTAGGTGCTTTCATTCATGTCGCTAATGGGGGAGCATAATTTTGAAATGCATACATATATGTCTTTTAATTAAAAAAAGTGGTTGTGAATTTTATATTCGCACTTCAAAAAGCTCTAATTAAATTAAATAATTATTAGTTAAATATTAGTGTTAGTTAAGACAAGAATTCTGTTAACCGTTAATATTTAGCGTATTTTTTTTGTAGAACAATATAATGTATACATGTAAGAGACATGAATTGGTTTATTTTTTTATATTTACTAACATCGAAACATCGAATGAAGTTATCTATTACACTTAAGCGTATGAAACATTGTATCTAAATTCGTAACAACATAAACTACTATACGCACTAGTACACTAATATATGAAAGCTTTTGTTATAATCAGTGAAGCATAATGATGTTTCTAGGGCGTCACTCTAATTATCGCCTTGTAATGGACAAATTCTCTGCCGATGTCCCGTCCCGTTTCGGGACGTGACGATGTTCGTTAGAAGTAATGCTCACCCATCTTGGAGCATGGAGACAACGCAGCAGCTAGGTTGCCTGCAAGCCTCCATCTCCAATAACATTAACGCGCTTCAGCAGGTTAAATCGATCGATCGATCAGATGCGGCGCCTGTCCGTGTGTAATTACGTTCCAGGAAAAAACAGACATATCCAATAAGTATTTTTTCTAACTTCACGTTTCGCTCTCCATTTCTCCATTTGCCGGGCTTTGCAGATCAGGGTGCCGTACTGACGACGGACACGGACAGTTTTATCATCGGGCAGCGCGTTTGGGTTGGAGGCATCCGCCCGGGACAGATTGCCTACATCGGCGAGACACACTTTGCGCCCGGCGAATGGGCTGGCGTGGTGCTGGATGAACCGAACGGCAAGAACGATGGTTCGGTGGCGGGCAAACGCTACTTCCAGTGCGAAGCGAAGAAGGGTGTCTTCTCACGGCTGACCCGTCTAACCCGGGAACCGCTGGCGGTCGGTGCTGGTGGTGGTGGGGATTCTTCCGCCTCTACACCGCTCGATACGAGCTTCCGGTCACTGACGTCACCGGCACGGTCCGGTACCGTTTCGCCAACGCACAGCGTCCAGAGCTATGCCAGCAAATCGCCAGCCATGGCCGGAAGTAAGTATGGTTCGGTGTTTCGGACGATGCGTGTGTGTGTTGTGTACCAGACGAGAAGTATTAATTGCGTTTCAATTCTTCCCGCTACGGCAGAGGCAGCCTCACTGAATGTTGGCGACCGGGTAATCGTATCGTCCGGGTTCGGTTCCCGGCCCGGCATACTGAAGTTTATCGGCGAAACGCAATTCGCTAGCGGCACCTGGTGCGGTGTACAGCTCGATGAAGCAAGCGGCAAAAACGACGGCACGGTGGAAGGTGTCAGGTGAGCGGCGAGTGGTTGCAAACTGAGCAGCACAATCTCTAGCAGGGTGCGCGCGTGGACCTACTTTACTAACAGTGTTTATCGCTTTTTTGCAGATACTTCGAGTGCCCGGCCAAGTACGGTATATTTGTACCGATTGCCAAGGTCACGCTGTCACCATCCGGTCGCAAAACTTCGGCCCGGCTGTCCCGGGCCAACTCGAAGGAGTCGCTCAACTCGCTGGCCACGATGAGCTCGATCGCCACCACGGCCACCTCACGGCTCCGGATGAGCGCACAGGTATCGCTCACCGCATGGTAGATGCTAAGGATTTGTTCGCTAGAACGGCAAAAATTCACATAGGGAGCATGAGGCCCGGAAGCCTATTCCCTTCCCCGGCTAGTTTGTCGTTTTGTGTGGCGTTGTTTAACATTTTGCCGTTCCATTGCAGTATCGCTACCGAGATACGAAGCGATTTATTGTTTTTCATTTTGTTTTATTATTTTGCCAAGCTCAAACTAATGACTAACTTTTGTTAAGCTCATTAACGTAGAATAATATGAAGCCACAAGGAGGTAGATGGACGCATATATCAAACTTTTTTTCCGGTTCAGGAAAGAGAGTAAAACTATTCCACCCAACCGTGAAACGCAACAGCCACATTACAATGTGTCTTCGTTTCGCTGTGGAATGGATTTTGTTCCCCTTCTTTCCTAGCCGGATTGAAACTCCCGGAATGATAGATATACACCTCCCGTAAGTTGCAATCTCACTAACCACATATCCACCGTCTCTCTCGATTTGCCCGATTTGTTGCAGAGGAAATCAACGGTCAGCGCTGTGCCGTCGACACCGAAAGCTTCCTTCTCGCTTCAGGTAGGACCATGTTTATGATCAATTTTATGTCTTTGAATTCGGTCGTTTATTATTGTGTTGTTAGACGAGCTGTGTTTGTTTGCCAGTGTGGTGTGTTTTTGTAATGTGTCTTGCGTCCCAGTATGGGCTTACTAATACTGACTGACCATAACAAAAAGCTTATCCATTGTCCGGATGTTAACCTCCGGACGGATAGAGTTGATTGCTAATAGTTGTGTAAAAAAAATGAATAAATTGTAGTTATTTCTGGATGTGTTGTACTTCTTTCTAACACGATGAATTTTATTGTTTATTTGTGTAATAGTAATACATTATTTTGTATCTACAACGAGTACTATGAATACTTTGCTCTTAATCTTTTGTCTTGAATGTCAGTTTCCTTTTTTGAAATTTAACTGTTTCAAAGCCATTCGTGATGTAAATATTGACTTAAGAGATGGTAATGAGCATACGAATTCCAACCAACAACCAGTCTCATCCAAGCAACATCATCATCCTCTAGCATCCATCCGCGCAGCAGTGTAATCCGCTCGGATGAGAATATAAAACGGCTCATTTTGTAACGTATGGAAGTTGAATATTTATGTTAAGGCACTTCCCTATTGACGGACGAGTTCTATTCTTTTATGTTCGTCAAACCATAACCTCAACAGAATGGCAACGCCAACGTACCCAAACGCCACAAGAACTGTAACACTGGTGACCTCGATTTAAGGGTGACACAACTTTGTTTGTGAACCAGCAATCCCCCGACACGGTAGAAATGAAAATCCGGAGACAATAATTTCTCATTATCCTAACACATCTCGTGTCTGCTGGTGGTGTGCGCATGACACACAATACTAAAGGAATTATTGCCCCGGGATTGTTTTGCGAGTCAAAGTTGCCGTGTACACTTGACCGTGGCACCACACGCCACGATGATGAAGCATAAAGTGTGGATCCATTATTCATTGGCTTGGTGGGGTGGTGGAAACCAAAAAATCTGTGTCGCTTGCTACAACTACAGGACGTGTTGACAGTAAACGCGAATGCCAAGTGGCTAATTCGTTGGGCAGAGAGTTCCAACAGGTTCAGAGTGAAGGGTATTTTTTTTAGAACAAAAGTTATGATTTTTTGTGTGTGCTGTACAGATGCAGCAGCTAAATCACATTATGTCACTAGTATCCATAGACCTCACCATGATGAATTTAATTGGCAGATTACAGCACAATTGATATTGTATGTAAGACCCAGTTATCGAACCGCCGATCAGCAATGATCAAGCAGCGGTCAGCCGGCCAATATAATCAAGATGCCGTACATGGCATTACCCTGTTGCTGCCAGTTACCATATCCGGACGAGCAACGTTAAGGCCCTTTCGGAAGCTGAACGACGATGACGTTCACGCTTTGTCGGAGCTGGTTCGACGGCAGTTTAACGATTTAAGCGTGACACGTACGCGTGTGCTAAGGGTGGAAATAGACCTGAAAGCGTTCCCATCAATAATTTACATGGCTCTCTGGTGCGCTGGTTACACATCATCATCACCCGCCCGTTCGCAAAGGTAATGTGCGAGCACAAGTGTACGCTCCATTGTAATCGATCACCCTTTTCCGATTGTACTGCAATGCTAACCCACACGCTACAAATGCAAATTATTCATACACATACACGACCAGGAGAAGTCGGGCGTTGTATTGCTTGTTGTAGGTCGGCATCTCGGTTGTCGACGTTTAGCATTCATCAGGTGACTATTGCAACATCCAGTATATTGCGGTGTTTTGGATATTGGTATTGCACCTTTCAAGTACAACCAAATGCGACTGGAGTTGTGGCACTGTCCATGGGCTATGGTGGGTGACTTCATGGGTAGCTCTATCGTCACGCGGATTGCCCTTTGGTTAAACATTGTCGTACTGATGTAACACGGAAACGATAGGTCATAAGACGACCCGTTGTTGGGTCGTATCTGATGCTACACTCAATAGGAGATCCGCCATATTGATAAAATCTATAGACTCATTTGTCATATTCTATTATGAAGCGCTCACGGGTTCGTTTCTGATGATTAAATCTTTCAACTTTGTAGCTTTAAAGCAATCGACTGTGCAATTCTTGCTGCTCATTGAACATTTAGTTTTTGGTCTTCAAAACCTTTCGTTTTTTTTGTAGCTCTTTAATAGGTCGTGACAATATACATTTTTTTTTCTACTCACTTTCAATCATTACCGTCCAATTTATGACCCGTTGATGCAGAGTGGCTGCACCCGAAAAGGAAATTCTGAACAATACTTGAATGGGGCACGTTAATTGATCCGGTTGAACCTGTCCCTACAGCTCCTCCACGAACGACGCGACATGCTTCAACTTTTGAAGTCATTAAAACATTTTCGTGTCGCTTATTTCCTGGTCGCACGGTATGTTGTGTGTGATCTTCTTCAACCAATACTCCCTCTGAAGCTGTGGCGCGAGTATTACCAAAATCGGATCAACTTCAACCGCACAGGTGCCTTTTGTGGGTGCGTTTATGTATTCGCGCTCGTGACTCAGGGATGCCTTCACCTTCCAGACAGGTGGGATGAATGTGAGTTTGAGCCTGTCCTGGGTGACACACTCTCACAAACATGCGAAGTGTGCGTAGTTTAATGACGCAGGTCAGATTTTAGTTGTAAGATAGATGAAGTCACTCATGAGCACAATATCAGCTGAGGTCTTCTATATACTCCAGCAAGTGCATTGGAGAATGTGTCTCAGGATTGTGAGGGTTTTTTTAAGTTTCAACTGTTTCCCCCTCTCTTGCACAGACTCCTCGCACGGTCACACGCCTAAGTTGTTTGGCATATGCGCGGAGGTGGAATTAGATATTAACAATCACGCATCATGGGTGCGGAATTCACCAGTTTCGACGACATTACCGACTGATGACGATCGGCAATGATGTGTGTCTGTTTGTGTGCACATCTTACTGATGCTGTTGGAAGCGATTATCTTTCTGGCGCCCACCAAACTTGGTCACGCATCCGTCCGACCAGGAAGCATTTAGGGGTGGTTCGTTTGTTCTGTTCGGCTATGTAGTATATCGTCTCCCCCCCAGGTTTAAGAGGCGCGGGCGGATATAGTCTTAATCTATAATCTTCGCGTCAACTTTTAAGTGTATGGGTGATCGTATGGCACCGTTGATATTCGTCCAACGAGTCTCGATGGTTTACTCTTGTGGTCTTTAGAGTTGCTAACGATCAGTCACGTTGGTTGGACGTCGCACAACAGAGTACCTGAAGTGAAACAACACTTACCACACCTGTTTCTGCTGCAGTAACCTTACTGATAGTGTTATTGTTATCAAATTTGGGAGTGTATACAAATAAAGTTTGACTCAATTTGTGGTGGGGTTTTGTATGTTTTCTTTGCATTACTTTGAGGCAATAGTGCTTGGTTCGTTGTTTTGTTTTTTGCGATCGATTCTAGAGGGGTTGTTGATAGCGTTGACAAAGTGTGTTAACGTTGCGGTGCTTTGGATGCTGGTCGTAATGATGACGTTGGTGTATTTGCACAGTTGATTGGCTCGTCGTTGAGAAAATTGTTTATCATTCCGTTGACGTAGTGTACCATACCTCGTTCCACATAGACGGCGTTTCTTCAGCATGACGTGGCCCAATTTTGGAAAGGTGTAGTGAAGGTTCTGTTTAGTTTGGTGCTGTGAAAAATATAAAACCACTTCTCATGGGATATGTTTCGCACTGGCTTGGGAAAGAAGATTTCCGAAAGCATCCCAACTGACTCGGTTGGTTGCGGTTGTCAGTCAGAAATTGCTTTCGTTATGGTTGATTTAAGTGGACGTAAAACGGGAAATGTCTCGGTAAACGTTCAATGGCAATGTCGGAGCAAAAACTTTGCTAATGTTCAACTGCAGTCAAACGCACACTGATAAACACTCGTTTATCATCCACAAAATGAAAACCCCTTCTCAAGGGTTCTTGAGACATCTTCGCTGCTTCCCTCCTCCATCTGTGTTTGTGTGAGAAAAATGACTCATGAAATGAGCAAGCTCCTCTGGGCCACTGTGAAGGGAGCAATTAAGTTTCGCAGCGTATACCCGGACCAGAGCCACAAGAGACCTTACTCACTCACTCCTGAACCCAATTCTCCCTAGTCTAAATAGCTTTGATGGGGGGTTGTGGATTTGTTGTTTTTGGCGACTACACTGTCCTCTTGCAGGCTAGCATTGCAAGACTTGTTGCGAAAGAAAATGGTAAATTCATTAACTAGTGTCGATGCCATAGCCTCCACAGAATGATGAATTTCACGTCGGCAACACATTCTGACAAGCCGTCGTCGAAGGACGGCGCTTTACTGACGAAGGATGGACGTATTTGTTGTTTGACGGATTTGGATCGCTTGTGTTTGCTTTCATTTGCTCAATTAAACCATGTTGGCTGTTAGTCAGAAAACATCGTAACGGTACGTGTTTTGTCTAGGGAAAGGAAAAAGCGATGACAGTCTGGAACGTTGTGGAAAGCTTTCATTCTCTGGAATGGGGCTTTTTGGCGAACGACCAGCAAACCGCTTCTCCACACCGATGCTTATGCTAACTAGTGTTTATGAAGCAGATTAACTAGCAAACAGCCGTCTCCTTTTAACCGGGGTTTAGTTAATCATTAGCTCGTTTCTGGTATTCATTACACTGCCAAAGCTTCGAGACACATTCAACATATTGCTATTGCGTGTAATTAAAGACGATTAGCATATTTTATTACCTAGGCACCGTGAGAGGGGTTGAGTGAGATGTTGGCTCAAAACTTCATGTCGATGTATTTTCGTATTTCAATTTCGGATTAAAATATCTACATATACATATATGCTGATGATGGTTGAATGCTCTACAACCAGAATGAAATGCAAATAAAACCCGACACATTGTGTGTAACTGGTGAAGGATTTATGTATGAGCAACATGTTTCCGCCGCTGTTTGGATGATGCGTGTATTTATCTGTGTGTTGTTTCATCTGTAACAGTATCCGAATGAAGAGTAGAGTGGATCGATTTTTGAGGCATTCAGATTCAGCAAAATAGATCATTTAGAGGGTAGAATAAATTATACTTAGGGTTGAAAATGATAAGGTTTGTACAGTAAACAAGAAATCATATCTTGCTTTATCAATGAAAATTTTCTGCGAACGAATTTGTGTAATAAAAAATGTATATTTCAACATCTTTTAATTATAGCTTTAAAAACAGTTTAATGCGTGTTTTATGTTATTAAACCATTTTTAATGCCAGAATGGCAGAATGAGAAGAATGTAGTAACTAGAAACGGCTTATCAAATTAGGATTTGGAGCAAAGTACTGTTATGGTGAACTCTTTGATTTATCGTCATTGTAGAACTATTGGTAACGTGTTACTGTTTTAAAATAAGTATAATATGGAGTATCACAGTTTCTAGAAACCCAAGTATCGTTTAACATCACTGGAAACAACTTCGTTAGATGCTATTACTTTCCAGCGAACTTCAATCTAGAGGTTCAGAAATTAGAAAAAAAAACAACTACCGAAAGGATCTTTTTGCGTATATTGTTACGGAATTTCCTTCAAGACTGATGAGGGTGTTTTACTGAACTTCGTGAATCAACGAACTTTTATTTTCGATGTTATAAATTTCCCAAAAAACACATTTTAAACTTATATTTCATTGTCTTTGTTTTGTAAATTTTTTATACAACTTGATAGAAGTTTTGTTAACGCTGATTAATATTTAAAGTCTACCAATATCTTAAACCAGTCTTTGAAATCGATTGTATTACATTGTACAAAATTTGTTACATTTAACAAAATTACTTTAAATACTAACGGTTCAATGGTATTGTTCTTGTACCCCAAATCAAGAACTGTCTTTTAAATTACAACGTAAAACTGAGCGGATACCACCTATAACGTCTAGAAGATTTTTGAATACAATATGGCACTTTCGACTTCCGTGATAGAGAAAGAAAGTTGAAGGAAATTTAGACTGATTTAAATGTTAATTTTCTGGGGAATTTTGTGTAAAAAATACCACGAAATCTACTAAAATGCTACTTGAAGTTTGATATATTTTTGTGGAATTTTATAGCTATTATCTTGCATAAAAATATGCATTTTGAATTATGTATAATAATGTAAAACATTTGGAAATACTAATTTGTTGGTCGACGATTATTTCTGACACTCGTTTATACTAAATGTAACTGTAAATATCAAAAATATATTTTTCTTTACCTTGTTATTTAATCCTTTATCATTGTGTTTTAATAATGCACTAGAAACATGTACAACACATCCATTGCAATAGCAAGTAGTGAAATAGTATTTTAAATATTTTTTTTTACAAATCAATAACCGAATATTTTCGTTTCTTTTCTTTTTTTCTTCTCTTTCTACCGTCCACTTTATCAATTGCAGGATGTTTTGCGGGAGAAACAAAATCACATCGAGCAGCTCATGCAGGAGCGTGAAATTGATCGTGAGGAAACGGCTAGCCAATCGATCATGTACCAAAAGAACATCCAACAGGTAAATAGGAAATTGGACCCGGTATCGCCAGGTTTATCCATCGATGTCCTGGTTCAGTTGCTTGGATCAACAACAATCGAAGAAAAAAAATGCTATGACCAACAAATACGAACATGACACCAGTTCCAAAACAAAAACATAGAATGTCCCTTCCCTTCATTCCCACAAAACCATTTGCTTCCCACTGATAACTCTCATATTGCTTTGGTGAACGTATTGGACGTGTATGAGTTTATGTTTAATCTTTGATGTTTACCAACTCTCTAGCGAGATACCACCGACAGCGAGGTAGGACGCTGGGCGGAGCTGGTCCGACGACGTGCTCTACGCATTGCTGACCTTCGACGCGAGTTCCAGGGATGGCACGGTAACCACGAACGGCACTGCATCCTGCACGATGTCCTGCTAGCCTAGACAGAGCCAGAGACGAATCGAGTGACGAAAGAACGATAGTTAGGGAGAGAAAAAACGCTAATGTACAATCGCGAGGCACTGCGGAACTACTGGAGCTTTAGGTCGTATTTTTGTTTCCTGCCAGGGTCTCTCTGTGATAGCTATTGGGGGCGAGTGGTGTCATCCAGAGGGGTGAGGAACCTTGACCACGGAAAGACACACGAAACCTGGCGAGTGGAGCAACAGGACGGCAGGATTAGGAACGTGACACGACGATACATGCTACTATTGCAATGGCCAACGTTCCACAGCAAACATATTTGCCTTAGAGAAGGAAAATCTGTTCAGGCGTGTTGTGTGTGTGTGCGTGTATGTGTGCATGACACAAAGGTTTACGGACGCGAAATAAAGAATCTGTGCTTTCGATTTCGGTTGTTTGTGGCTTAACTTAACAAAAACATAACCGACAATACACCACACACACACAAACCAACTGATGTACTTTTGCTGAAACGAATGTTTTAATATAAGATAGATTGTAAGGCTTTTCCGACATACAATACTGTTTTTTGGCAACATTTTATAAATGCAACAATTAAAACAAACCCTTGCTTCATTTGGAACATTTTAAAAACGAATAATCGTTGCCCTCCGGGTTAAACGAGTAATTTTTCTCACTGATGACAACTTAAAGTAAAATATAGAAACTTGCAAAGCAGAATTGCTTAAACAACTCACCTTTGGCTATTCTATCGGTTCCAGTGTAGCTCGTACTCGATGTCAAAAAACCTTACCCAACAGTTTATAATTCACTGGAAACAGATATGAAAAGCGAATAAGCTAATCAGCGGTGACAGTTTGATTAAATGTTTCATTGCATGATCGCCTTGTACGCCATTATGCAATATCTGAGCATAGATCCTGTCCTGGAGAAGGATGGAAAAACGGAGGATTTTTATTATCGTTTTTTTTCTTGTTGTTTTTTAGATTTACACACATAGTTGCAGCGTTAGGAGGGAATTGATGCAACGAGTTTATTATTTTTTATGTGACATCACTCTCGACCTGAAGCATTGTTGATCCTTTTGCTCCTGTCGCTGATGTCTGGTAAGGAGTACAGTTGAATGACATTCTCCCATCCATGCTTTTCTTCAAGTGTGTTCCCAATATCCCTGCATTGCATTTTTGTTGGCCCAACAGCTTCAAATGCTGGCAAAACACGGTTAAAGAAACTTCACACTGGATTATAGTGTTTTCATGGGAGACTTATTTTTTCTTGGAAAGAGTGGAATCTTCATCCCTCCATTTTCCATCACGTTCCATCTCATTTCGACGCTTGAGCTTCGGATGACCACAACAACGCTTCACTCGGCAAACCATCTGTTCCGGAGTTCCGGATATCTACGGAATGGGTTTTTTTTTCTTCCTCCACCTACAGCAGCAAAGAAACCCGTGCAGCCTGGGTTATTGCCACTAAAAAAAAACCCCCAGTCACATCCGTGTTCGAATGACGCCATCGCAATCGGAAAGCAAATAAACCCGGTACCGCAAACATACTATACCCATGTGATTGCAATCCTTTTCCTCCTGGATTTTATTGTCCCCGGTGCATTTTTTGTTTCTGTGTGTCTGCGTAGCGGATGTCGTCTGCCAGCCCGTTGTCGCCTTCGCATCGATTCTGGGGATTCGTAATGGTGCCTGGCATCGTACGTACGTGCCGGGAAGTGAACCGGATAAACATAATGCGCTCGAGAAGATGTAGGTTAGCAATGATGTGCACCTACCGGAAAGGGGATGCCCGCTATAGACGACATTTGTTTTCTAAAGCGATTGAGAGCGTTTCCGTTTTTCCACGACGTTTGTGTTCAATGTGGGTGTTAAAGCATTTTACAAAGATGGCTTAAACGTAACCTAAGTAAGAACAAACATTTGTGGTGGACAAATAATAAGCAAAATTAGATACATAGGTAAAGGTTGGAAATATTAGTTTGACATTAAATGAATGCTCATTTATTGATTTGAAACTTTAACAGAAAACATCTCCTTTGCTTTGTCTCTCTTTCCCTCTGTTACATACACTTACAATCTCTCTTCATATCTCTGGTTAATGTTACTTGACTTATATTCATCATTCAACTGGCGAGTAATTGCTTTCGCTTTATTTGAATCTACTCGAGGGAATGAAAGACCATGCTAAGGTTCCTGGAATAACTAAGAGACCTGTGAGAAATAATGTCGTCTTCTATTCGAATATGCTGATACATTATTCCTATAACTTTCGATGCTGGATACTATTCTTCTTGCACAACACAAAGTAGAAACGAAGTTTATATACTTCGTATTCAGTTCTTGATTTTACAGATGTTGTTTCTCTTTTTTCCGTTTTATTTATGAGTTTTATAAGTCCCAGTTGATTGTGTTGAAAATTGGAGCTCCGTTAAATTTGAGAAAGCAGTTTAAATTTAGAGTACCTTTATTAATCCCCACTTTTGGAAACATTTTGGAAACATAAAACATGCATTTCATGACACTCAACATCCTTCCAACCATATGAGAAATGAAACAAACAATTTAAAATAAAAAAATGTTAACATAACAATTTGTTGAATAATAATGAAGCACAAAGAATGAAATTCATATCCGTTGAGAGATCATTGTTTCAAACGTATGTTTTTTCAAGATGAAAGATTGTTTGGCCAAAACAAAGCCAATCAACTTCCGGATCAGTAGACAGTTCTGTCTTTTCAGAATCAAATCTGCTGAATTGGACAAAACTCATCAAAATCTGCTACATATCGTTTAGCTAGCTATGTTTCGCTTATTTATTTGATTTAAAAAAAAACAACTGATTGTCCAATTGTTTCGAGATACGTCAATAGAGATGTCACGTTGTCCGTTTTTTTATTTTTTATTTTTTTTGGTTATCGATGGTTTCTAGGAAGGTCACACTGATGATACGTTTCGAACGTTCGTTCAATTGGATTGTGGTGTCCGTTGTGGGATTTTCCTGTTTAATCTTGGGTGATTGCTTCTCCATGATAAGAGGATAGCATGAGGATGATCAAGGGAACATGCGACACATTCCCGACAGGAAAAATTTAGTGGAGGTCGTCAGAGGGAAGGATACATATCAGTTCACGGACGTTGAACACAATTGGACTTTTTAATGCCATTTCTGAATCGCTATTGATATTGCATTCCTGCACGTAGAGACCAGGCACAATGAGCAGAATTGCATCTTTGTTTCTGGATGTAGTCAGTGTCGGAATGTTGTTGTCCGTCCACCTTCGAGGACGTGCACTTCCATTTTTGGACAAAAATGGGCTTTAAGCTCTTATTAGCTTGTTGGCTCTTGTTGGGTAGTTGGGAAGGTTTTATCATCTCTCGCTCGTATCCGATCAGTCATCAATCCACAAAGGGAACCATATTCGTTTGCATTGTAACGAACTGCTAATTCTTCGTCTATAATGAAGAATCTTCCAACAAGAATCGTTCCAGAATGGACTTGATTGCGACAATTCGAGCATTGTGAAACATAACCATGTATGCAAATTGCATGCGTTGGTGTGTCCATTCATAGCTGTACCTTTTGCTGGGAAAAAAAGAGTTTCACTTCCTTTTGCTCCTGGAAAGCTGCCAGAAGCTTGCATATATCCCACACTTTACATGCAGATAGCTTCCGGAAGTATGCATAGCGGTTAGTGGAAATTGGCATTGTATTCTCTGTGCCTTGGGTGGATGGGTGGATGGGTAGATACCTGGGCATACCTGGGCAATCCGTAGTTCACTGACGATCACAATCCAGTGAAGAATGGTGGGAATCGTCATCCAAGGCTTCAGACCTTCCGGTTGCCGTGTGGTGCATGTGTGGTACCATGATATGAATATTCACTTATTTATAATGCATAATGCAATCAATGACATATTAGTTGGACCATTGTTCCTGGAAAGATGAACTTGTGTGGTGAGATGTGTGTTCAAGGACAGTAGAGATAATGGAGCATTAAATGGCATTTATGCAGGTAATGTTATTGGTGAACAATTCTGAATTAATAACAAAATTAGGTAATATCAAAACTGAAAAACTGATATTTCTCTATTTATATACAGGAAAAATTAAGGTAGTTGTTGAAATATATTAAATCATTTGTATTCTTTTTATATTACTATATACATCTTCCATTATATTCTCCTGTTAAAGATTCCCTATCATTTGCTGGTGTTGTGTCTGTTGTTGGTTTTATCATTTTTTATTTCAAAACTTACATTCGCTATAATTTATCGCTACACTTTTGATTAACGCCTCAATTTTTTTATTTTGTGCTGCCACTAGCTGAAGGAAAAAGTTGCCATGTTGGAAAAATCGCTGTCGGACGAGAAGCGTCGCAACGAAGATTTGCAGTTCAGCGTGGACGAAGCTACCTTCTGCAGTGAAGAGATGAACGTAAGTATTGAAACGAATGTTGTTACTAAAAGTGGTACGATGTAGGTGTAAAAAGGATTACAGCCAGTTGTCTGAAACTGAACCGGCACGTACACACCTGTCACACGTACACACGTGTGTGTATGCACTCTTGATACATCGAGGGGATTGAAAAGAATGAAGCATAAATTACGATTAGCCCAACTACTACCCAAGTTGCTGGTTCAGTTGTTGTGCAGTCGGCGGTTGGTAAATTCGGGATGTATAGGACATGTATGTCCTAAGCTCAATGAAAAAAGGACAATGTGGATGTTAGTTTTCAATGTTGCCTAGAATAGGTTCGTTCATTATCTTCTGTTTAGTTTGTACAGATTTTTTTCTTTATTTTTCTCTCACAATATCAGATTTATATCTAATCCATTTCACCTGTTGCGTGTAATATTTTCAGGGAAAAATTCAAAATTCGGTCAATGTGAGTATCGAAGGATGGATGAGAGAGCAAGAGCGTTATACTATGATTTGTTTTTTTTTCTTTAAATAGAACATCTCTTTGCAATTCTTCCTTCGTTTGTCATTGTTCTAGTTTGTGTTGCATGAGTTAACTTCAAGCATTTTGTCCTTTTGTTGTTAGTTACAAATTTGTTGACAAACGAAATGGGAAGATTGTATGCTCTCGATCCATCGATTTCTTTTTCTATTGGTGCATAGTAATTGGTTTCAGCTACGTCAATTATTTCGAATGTGTAGAGCGAAACATAATTTCAATATTTATTTGTTCAATGAATGTTGTGCATGATCCGTTCCGTTAATTAAATGTGTAGACATTTTATGTGCGGCGTGTATGTAATGTTGCCCTTAGCAAAATTCCATTGCATTGTCGTTTCCCGTTTCCCCTAAATGTATGCAATCACCATGTTTAGGATCGTTTTCAAAATAGGTTGGGACAAATCGAAAAAGCATTTATCTAGGCGCTTTCTCTATTGGCACAAAGTTCCAGTAAATTATTGAGGGGTGTTTTACCTTTGCCTCATTTATTATTTTGGTTCTCCTCTCAAATTATAGTTCTTTTGGGCAATGGTTACATCAAAATGAATTTTTGTACTGTATTTCGTGGTTTTAATTTGTTGATAAAATTTGCTCAAGAAGATGTATTATTAAAAACGCATGATGCATGACCCATTTTACCTTATTTTTTAAAGCATTATATATACGTTAAAATATTTATCTTATTAGTAATTTGATTAGCATTAACTAATCATAAAGTAATACTTTTTTGTTGTAAACTATATTAGTTATTCGTGAAATTTATATCGTACTTTACTCATTCTACTTGGTACCATGATTGCAGGCTCAAACGCAGGTATATAAAGAAAAGATAGCCGATTTGGAAGCTCAGCTTGCTGACGGATCTCCGGCAAAGGGCAATGAATTAGCACAAGGGGCATCGTCGGAAGATTTCGTCGGTAAGTATATAATTAGGTTATTCTTTGCCTCGCTTTTATTTACGAATGTATCTTGATATAGCTGTTAAAGCAGAACTGAATACCGAAATCGATAAGCTTAAAGCGGAGATTCTGACCAAAGATCAAAAGTTACATCTAACCGAGGAGCTGAAGCGGTCGCTCGAAAACGAAATACAGAATCTACACGAGAGAGTTGCGGACGCTGAACGGGCCGCCGACAGTAAGCTGTCAGCACTCACGATCAGTGAAGAGTGTCTGAAGGAACAGATCAACTACCTCGAGCATCGGGTGGAAGAGCAAAGCGATCAGCTAACGGTGAAGGACGCTGAGCTAGAGCAGCAGTATCTTGCACTAAAAAATGCTGAAAGTGAACAGGAAGAGCGTTTGGCGGCGATGCAGGATGAGGTACGGGCCAAGAAGGATATGCTTGCTGAACGAGAAAAGTCGATGCAAATATTGGAACAGACTGCGGAAGATTTGCGCAACGATGTGCGTCAGCGAGAACTAAAGATGATGGAAATGGAAAGTGACCTTAAGATAAAGTTACAGGAACGAGACACCTCCGGCAGTAAGTTGTCCGAGAAGGTGACAGAACTAGAGGCACGAATTGCTGAGGCAAATGCCTCACAATCACAGCTAGATCAGGAACTTACGAGAGCTAAGCAGACAATCAAGGATCTTGAAATAGACCGCAATGAAAAGGAAAAAACGGTACAGGAAATGATATCGAAACTTTCATCAAACGAGGCTTCATTGCAGGCGGAAATCGTTTTACGTCAAGAGAAAGAATCGATGATGCTGAAACTGCAGCAAGATTTGGAGTCGCTCGCAACCGATGGCGAAAGCAGTGCAGCTCTGCTCAATGCCAAGCAGGAGGAACTATCCAAACAAGCCAAACTGTTGCAACAGGTCGAAGCGGATAAGATAAAGCTGCAGCAAGACCTTACCACTCTACAGCAAAAGTTCGACCAGTCTCAATCCGAGCATGATTTGTTGATAGCGGAGCTTCATGCACACGCCGACACTGAGCGGAACGCAATGGTGGAGCTAAGAAGGCAATTGCAAACAGCCGAAAATGAAAATCTTGCCAAAGATAAACAGCTAGAGGAAAATGAGGTGTTGGTAGGAGCGTTACAAAACGAGCTGAAAGAACTGAACGTGTCCAAAACTAATCTGCACCAGGAGCTTACGACAATAAAGGCCAGTTTTGCAGACCAGGATGGAACGCTGGCAAATATCTTGCAGGAAAAGACAGATTTGGAAAAACGTATAGAAGAGAATAAACAGGAAATGATGGCTAAGGTAAAACAACATGAGGAAGATTTGAAAAATCGTGAAGAATCCTTACGCAAGGAACTGGATACAAATAAATTGTCGGCTCAAGAGCAACTATCGGCAAAGGATGGGGAGCTTTTACGGCTTTCTCAGGCTGGAGAAGAGCTTCAAAAACAGTTGATGACCGCTCAGCAGCAGCTGAAGGATGTCTCAGAAAAGGTAAAACAGTCTGAAGAAAAAATTGCTGCCAAAACAATTGATGCACAAACGCTAGAGCAGCAGCTCTCTGCACTCCAGACAGATGTATCCTCGAAGGATGAACAAATAGCTAAGCTGAATGCAGCACTGTCCGATAGTAATGTCCGGGAAGAGGTAGGTGGAAAGAAACTGTCTGAAGCTCAAGAGCAATACGGTAAGCTCGAAATAGAACATGCCGATTTGCGACGGAAAATGGAAGCACTGGAGCAAAAGTCCGCACAGGTACAACAGCAGAAGCTGGACTTGGAGAAGGAGCTAGATACGCAGCGCTCCAGCACGCTGGATTCGAACTCGGAGCTCGCAAAGCTAAACGACGAGCTAAAGGCGAAACAGCGCGCACTCGACAAGTTGCGTGACAGTTACGACACGCTTAAAATCGAAACGGAACGTCGAGCGGATGAAAATGCTCAAACAAACGCAACACTGCAAGATCAGGTGGAACGTGCGCGACAAGAGATGCAACAGATCACCGATCAGAAAATCATTCAGGAGAATGAGCTCAACATGGAGCTGCGCAAGATCAAAGAGAACGCCGAACAGGAGCAGGAAAATTTGGTGCGTACGATTGCCGATTTGAAGGCAACTTTCGAACAGGAACGGCAACGAATGGTAGGCCAACTATCTGAGGAGGTGGCAAAGAATAATTCACTGAGCGAGGAACTGGTGACTATGCGAAAATCTTTAGAAAATTCTGTTGAGCAGCTTAAGCGTGAATTGGAGAATGCTATAGCGGAAGCCAAAAAGGAACAAGAACTCAAGGAATTTGCAGTTTGTGCGGCTACGGAACGGGAAGATACACTTCAAAAGCAGCTACAACAAAGCCAGGAAGAAACTAACAACCTAAGGCATCGACTCGAAGATGTTCAGAAATCAATGGAGCAAGGAAGCCAAGACTTAGCTACCAAAATCGATCAGAAAACTCAGCGTATCGTTGAGTTGGAGCAGGAACTGAGCGAAAAACGAAGTCTGCTGCAGAAACGAACGATGGAAGTGAACGATATGATTGATAAGCTGCAAGAAAATGGTAAAGCTCACGCGGAAATGTTGCAACAGCTACAGGATTGCTACAGTGAGATTGAATCGTTGAAAAAGGCAAAAGAACAGTCTGAGGAATCCTGTCAGCAAATAGAAAAACGTCTGCAAGATTTGAATAGTTCTTACAGCGAGATGGAGGAGGAACAGGTCGATCTTGTAAGCCGTGAGGAGACGCTCAAGAAGGAACTAACTTTACTGCAGGAACAAATGCAACAGGCAGCTCTCGAGCATAAGGAGCGTTTCGATGTAATTGCAAGTAAAAATGAGGAGCTTTTAAAACAACTCGATACAGCGTCCACGGCAAAGGGAGCTACGGACACTGAGCTAAACTCATTGAAACAACAATTGGAAAACAAATCTGCAGCTCTAGTAGCACTGCAAGCGAAGGTTGATGAATTAAATCCACTCTTGCAAACGAAGATAAATTTGGAAGGCCAGCTACAAACCCTGGAACAGACGGTTTCGGCAAAGGAAGCCACGCTGGTTGAGCTGTCGGGTGCGCTAGAAGAGCTTAACAAGCAAACACTGATAAAGGATGCCAAAATGGTGGAGAAAGAAGACGAATTTAAGCAGCTCAGTGAATCTATGGTTAATAAGGAAACCCAGCTAAAGGACCTGCAGCAACAGTACGATGCAGTACAGAAAAGTTTGGCAGAAAGCACGGAACACGGCAAGCGCGCTTCTGTGGAAGTAGCCGAGTTGAAAGAAGCACTAGAAAAATCGCGCTCCTCCCAAAAGGAGTATGAAGAGCGTGTAAAGGAACAACAGCGACGTGTTAGTGAACTGGAGACAAAACTGTCCGCACAAGCGACTCAATTCGATGAGCTGCTCAACCGTAAGAAATCTGCCGAAACTGAATATTCGCATCGCACGCATGAACTATCACAGAAACTACTAGAAGTGGAAAGTGCCAAAAAGCAAGAGATCGACGAGCTGCAGCAACGTCTTGCGGAACTTATGCAGAAGATCGAAACGCAAGTCTCCGAAACGGCACAAACCGTGAGCAGTAAGCGAGTGGCCGAAAAGCGTCAGCAGGAGCTCGAGTGTACAAAAAAGGAGCTGGAGCTGCGTGAAACTGAGCTACAGCTTGCAAACCGTCGGCTCGAGAAGGATAACGAACATCTTCGATCGCAGCTGGTTGTGAAGGAAAGTGAACTAACGAAGCTTGCGAAGGCAGCTAATGCAGCAGCGTCGGCCGCAGACATCGGTGTTCCCAATAGGATTGTCAGCGAAATTAAGGAAGATGATTCCGGTGCGCAAATCGATTTTCTTAACTCGATCATTGTCGATATGCAGCGTAAGAATGAAAAGTTAACGCTAAGGATACAAGCGCTCGAATCGACCAGTGCGGAAAGGTAAGTTTCAGAAAGCTTTAGTTTAGTAAATAACTCAATATAAGTGTGTTACTCTTCTGGTCTTGAATCTGGCAGGGCAGTGTTCTGAGTGAAAGCAACTGGCATTAAGGCAAAACATTTATTAAAGGCTTATCTATTTATTGGATGATTGTATTCCAGGGGTGATATATTCTTGTTATATTTTCTTCGTCCAACGGGATATTACCTCTTCGATTTACTTATAAAAAATGATTGCATAGTGTCTGGCGAAGTCCAGATTTAAGTCGGGAAGTGTGATACACTTATAATGAATACATAAAAATACTAAAACATCATTGTGTTGTATGTTTGGGATGGTTTTGCTTTTTATCGCTGCAGTCACAACATGAGCTTCGAGATCCAGAAGCGTAAACCAGCACCGCGTGTGTTTTGTGACATCTGCGATGAGTTCGATCTGCACGAAACTGAAGACTGCCCGAAGCAATGCTCGGACAGTCCACCGGAGTCCCTCAAGCATCCTTCGGACGGTAAGGAGCGAAAGGTACCACCGCCACGGAAATACTGTGAAAGTTGCGAAGGTAAGATATCTTTTGTAGAACATGAGTAACAAAATCTTTTATTTCAATTTGATAAAGCACAATCAGCAATGTGGTCAAATATTGAAGACTGCTATTACTCTTTTTAGTAACTTTGAAATTCATTGTTTCCTTTTTACAGAGGATTTTAAAGCCGTCAATAATTAAATAAAATTCCATGTACTATTTCAAGTACCTGATAATAGATAACATTATAAACAAATAGCGATTTGCCACAATTTGTTGGCAATATTAAAGCAAAAATGAAATTGAAAACATACATACAAAATGCAATACAAAAAGCTCTTAAATAGTATCTTATATCAGTTAGCCTATTACTAGTCCATGGATAGTTTTCTTCTTGTTAACAAAAATTAGTCCTTAGATTGGCTAAATGATAATTCAAGATTAGTTTGCCTGAAGCAATTTCTTTCCCGTTATAAAAAATTTACCTTAATGTGGTTTTGTGTGAGCTGCAGCTTTACTATCGTTTGGGGAGTTGAAAGAAGAAAAAACAAAATGAATTGCAGTTCATATCGTACTTTCGTGCTAGAAATGGTATTAGAAGAAGAAGTACAGTGGCGTAACAATACGGGTCGTAAATTCAGACGGATTAAGAGAGTACATCTTTCGAAACGCAATTAACAAGCATCTTGCACCTTCCCTCGCGGTTGCTGGTGTACTGAAGCTGACTGTGCGCACATGTTGCCGTGGCTGATGTTCTCATGGGTTCAAGCTAGTCCATGTACCACAACTCTGTTAAACGCAATCAAACGGAACATAACCAACAAGGCTAGAACGTTTTTGTACCGCATTTCATCCAGGATGATATTCAGAACAAGGTTTTATTATAACAATGATCACATGTTCGTAATGTTTCTCGATTAAATAGACTACAAATAAGCCTTACGTAATAGATTATGGGGTCTGAAATGTTTCTTGTTTGTTTTTTTTTTCTTTTCAGTGTTTGGACATGAAATAGGCGAGTGTCCCGATGATGAAACGTATTAAAGAGCAACAATTCCTCGATCATCCGTCGTGGTCAATGCTGGTTTCTTCCATATTTTAGTAGCCTAGCCAGTTTTGGAAGCAATTTTACGGTAGAAACCATGTTGTGTTGTTAGGGAACAGTAATTTATTTAACACTAGAAGCAGCTTTAATACTAGAATGCTTTCCGTTGCCTTAACCAGGCCGTAAGTAGGAAATGATTTCGTGCAGCGAACTTATGTTGTTCCGTTTTAAATTCTATTATTTTTCGCGTTCGGATGATGATTTGATACACATCAGCAGAAACTAAGTATGTTAGATAGAATAACTCAATATTTATACTGAAACAATATAGGTCACCATTCTTAAGCACTAAAATCGCATTCACACACCATTGGCTCTATTAGATGACTTCCAAAACGACACCATCCGCCAGTCTCATGCCCGTGTCTGACGTGGTGAACCATTCCGAAAGCATATCCTCCTAATCGCCACCTTCCTTCTTTTCCTTCATCGCTTCACGGAACCGCTCCTCGAACAGGGACAGCTCAGACAGCAAATCGGTAATGGCGTTCATGAACGCTTCGTGAGGGGAATATTCCGACGTCGTTTGAATGCGCAGAACGAACTTATGCTCGAGCGGATGGGGAAGTTTATAGCCTGCGAACAAAACATTCGGATCCTTCAGCAGCTGGCTATTAGGGTGGGGTTCGAGAGGTAAAACGAAAGAGAAAAAAAGGCGGATATGTAAATCAAGCATGATGATGTTTCACCACAACGGCTTTGAGATGACGAGTCATTTGGATGAAAACTCACTTGCGAATCATGTTTCCCAGCGTGTGATCTTCTTTGTTGACGGTGAATATGGCCGCATTCGGTACTTTCATGTCCAATTCTTTGATGATTCTGTGAAATAGCGTTTGTTTTTTAGCATTTGTTGATGCACGAAGCCACAGAAGCCGTATTCTACCGGTCTCATCATAAAGAGCAACTTACTTTTTCTCTCCTTCGTACAGAAGGAAAGATTCGAAGGTGGGTGGTGCGTTCATGATTGACAATAGTACTACAACGAATTATTCACCAAATAAACGAACGAAACTCAAGCAAATGTATCGTTTTATAAACAGTTCTGCAACGCGAGTAATATCACATCGACCGAAGTTGTTTACCGCATTATATTGAGCATTCTTCTTCTTCTTCATTTATGTTTGGCCCGGTATGTCAAGCTGACATTCCAACAAAGAACAAATTCAGCTTTTGCACTACCAGTAATCGCGTGGATGACGAAGTTTAAATAACTTTTTTTCTCTACTCCTTTCGAAACAACTGTGTATTACATTTTTAGTGCAAGAATCACGTAAGTATAATGTTGTTTGCAACGTCTCACAGAGTACATGTAACTAAACTGTATTATTATAATATACCTTTATTGAGGAGTATTGAAGCATGGAGGATGTTTTCTAAGTTCAAGTGCCAATTTTATCTACGTTATATGAGAAACATGTTAACATAACATTATGTTACTTCGTACGACTACAGTTTATCAATATAAGCTAGCAAAAACTGCATTTTACAAACATTTTGGTGCAAATCTGTATGCCTTCAACGGTCATATCAAACCTGACAGCTGCACCAAATGTCAGCATCCGTGCTGGAGCTGCGCTTGGTGCTTTCGTCCTGCTGCTGCTGGTTCATAACGCAGGCAAATGCGTTCCGTTTCTTCCTCGGCTCGTAGTCGTTTTTCGTGGCCCGAATAGATCGAATGTCCTGTGGCCTCCCGTGGCATCGGCAAGCATACCGAGCAAAGGCATTCGAAGGCATGTGGAAAAGTGCAAATAATTCGTAAACAGCCACCTCCAATTGTTCTGATGCAATTTAGTGCTTGTGCTTAGTAGGGTAAGTTTCGCGAAGGGGCGGTGGTTAAGTCCTGCCAGGGGAAGGTTGTTGCCTCATGGGCTGGTGCCACAGTAGGGATGTTGCGGCTTGTGTGCTACGCTGATCGATGGATTCCGTAATCAATGCGTGCAGAAGAAATGTCCAGTGCCTGTTACCAAACAACGCTGAAAGCTGCACCAGAATCAATCAAATTCCGGTGGTAACCGTGTGCAGGAAGCGTGCATCTATGTAGTGTAGCCTGTTAAAACCATCGTCCCATAGTTTCGGGAGGCTCGGCTACCTTTCCGGTGCTGTGTGGTGTTCGGTTTCGGTTGTACTCTGCCCTTTCTTTCATCCCGGAGGCTTGGTTTGCTGGTCGTGCGATTTGTTGCGTCTGCGGCTGCTGTCAAAGAAGGGCGTTTTTGTTTTTTGTTGTTCTATCGCATGTCACACCTGCACCCAACCGAGTTTACTATTATACCGTAACGGATCGTCAATTAAAAATCATACCAAATCACAATCGAACGGTGTGTAAGTGCGTACAGGGTGCTGGGAACGCGTAGTGTGCCATGCATTTTGGTTGCAAAGCTCGAAACCGTGTACAAAGAAGAAACAGCATCGAACGGCGTAGTGTGCTGGATGCCAGCTGTTTGTTTGGGACACGATTCCTTGTCAAATTCCTACCGTGTCCCATATTCGCCTTGCAGCGACGTTAATAGTTTTCATGCATATGTAAATTGTTCCGCCCATATCCATCACACGCTGTTCTGTTCCCAACCACGGAAGGGTTCAATTGCTGATTAAGTGCGAAAAAAGAAGACCGCGCGTCATTGTGGAGAATTTCTTTGACAGCGGCTGTCAGTAGTGAGATTCGGTTGTTTTTTTTTTCGATTGTTGAAAAAAATCGTGAAAAAACCCTTGCTAAAGTAGGTCCTGGAGAAGCAATAAAGAAGAAGATCGCCGTGGCCAAACCAAACGTGGAGAAGCAAACATGAAACAAAAATTGATTGAAATAAATGCCCTTTTTGTTTCTTTCACAGGGTTGAAGTTGTTGTGTCGAAGTGCGTCTTGGGGGGTATTGTGTGGTGTTTATTTGTGCGTCTATCCCCAACAGCGTGTGTGCGTGTCGTGTAGCGTGTGTGAACGAGTGCGTGTATAGTGCGGGATAAAGCATCTGCGTACGCGAGTGGGGAGAATCCGGTTTGTTGTGAAGCTTTCTGTCTAGTCGGGGGTTTCTTTTAATTTCATCTCCTGCATCTTCTGCATCCTGTACGTGTCGATGTATCGCTGATGTGATTGAACCAGGCGGTGTTGTTTACATGCAGATAAGAGGGCAACTTTTACATACCCTTTCAACAAAGTAACCACAGTGCAACAGGAAGAGAAGAACGGGAACACAACATCCTAGCCAATCAGTGCGACTGGTACAATTGAATTTTGAGGCCGGTTTTGTGCCGAAGACGGAGCATTCCTAAAGCGAAACACACTGCACTATGGCTGAGGAAGCAAGCAGTGGAGCGGCGGCAGCAGCAGCTAATGTTGCCGGACCAGCAGCCGGTAGCACATCAGCATCGGCCGCAAACAACAACGGTGTCGTCAATACGAACCCGAACGCAGAAGTCATCCGCGGTCAGCTTTTTGAGGTTGGTCCTCGGTATGTCAATCTGGCCTACATTGGCGAAGGAGCCTACGGAATGGTTGTGTAAGTATTTTGTTCCCCCATTTCCTGTTTTACTTGTAGACCGTTTTTTACCGTTTCATTCGGGTTGGTACGTATTTTTACTTCTGCGACGGACTGTGTTTCCCACATTTTACATTTGTAGCGTGTTATAACAGGAGAACAATATCGAAGATGCTAAACCATAAAGAATAGGGTAACCATGGTGATGTTTCAAGCATGGCAAGACGTCACCCAAAGGAGGACCAAACTAACCACCAGCATGTTCTTAAGTCTGTTACAAAAAAACAGTCACAAAAATTGGATAAGGATAAGAAGCTTTGCGATAAAAATAACTGGCTTACCGTGGTCGTTTCTACCATCCCGTAGGATGCAAATAGAATTCGCCTACTACGCCTGTTAAGAAGTACAGTGGCAAAGTATTTCAAGTAGCGAAACAGAAATCAATATTCCACCCAGTTTCGTATCGTCACATTCAGCGTAGGTGTTGGTTCTTTATATCCTTCCCCGTAAATGGGCGTTGAAGCATTTGCCTTGAAGTAAGATTTGCCGAGGTTCAAACAGCTCAGCTGTACAGCTTCCTCCTCGTGCAGTGAACGCCACCGCGTCTACGAGGATCGAGACATCGACCCGAAGAAATCGGGGCCCAGTTTTCATAATCACCAACGAGGAAGAAATATTTCCATGCGTTTGTTGATAACGATGTCATGCCCTTTTACCTTCGGACTGGACATTGTGTGTGGACCAAGAGTCCAGTTGGGTGGATGTGTCTGTCAACATTAATCGGTTACATGCTGATCTGTTTAACTTGATGCATCATTGCAATTCTTCCCGGGTGTTCCCGAGGTAATAGAATCCTTCCCCTAGTATTGGGATTATATTCGCTATTTCCATACCCAATGGAAAAGAGAAGTATTGACCATTGCCATCGTCATTAGTTGCCTTATTTCTGTGATAATACAAATCGTTCTCTAAACATCATTAATTATACCGGTTCCCTTGACGGATACAACTGCTTCAGATAAAAAAGGCCCTCTGGTAGCGTAATTTTTATCAAAGCAAAAACAAACATCCCTTGACCTTCTGCTATTTAAGGGATCGATTCAATCATGCTTGAAATATAATAAAAATCGTCCCAAACAGATGAACGGTTATTTTTTGTACACAATCTTCTCCCTTCGGGACAGGATGTTGTGTACCGTTCGTTACTGTAAATTCCTAGAAAATGAAAATTTCTTACGGAATTCATTTTTCATTTAATTATATCCCATGAGAGCGATGCTGCATTCTGTTATCGTTGATGAAAAATACAAATTAAAAAGATTCATCGAATTGGATATTAATGATTCAGCCTGTGGCTCGGTTGTAAATCGTTCTGTTAAAATCAAATAAGATCGTTTGTTTTCTGCTTCAATTCAACCATTTATATTGTAATGTGTTTTCTGTCATTGGAATTTTGCATCAAACTAGAATCCGAGAGGAAAATATTTAAACTGTACGCATTTCCTTGCTGTTGCAAGTTCTCCTGGTAGCACAATAATCTCCAACAGATTTCCTTAATTTCTCCAAAGATACATATCAAGGTGCAAAATGTTACCGTGTGACGAAGGTGCGGAACATCCGAGTTCAAAGATAGAAGTGTTCTCGATCCGTAATGGTCACGTGTTGCTTCGAACGATTCCAAAGCACCGTCCACTTCGTTCGTTCTTCGTGCGCAATAATAATACCACTAGAGTGGCTACACCATCGCGTAACCTAGTGCGTCAGCAGACAGGGCTCCAGGTTCTTGTGTAATGGGAAATATTAGTAGCATCTTCTGACTCCCTGGCACCTTTCGATAGCAAAGTGTCCGTTGTGATGTTGCCATTGTGGCGTTCGTTCCATTACTTCGGCACTTTTAAGCTACAGGTCTATACGACACGGCACGTACCCGAATCGGGTGCACCTGGTTCCGTTTGTTTGGCCGTGGGGAAGAGTAACCCTTAAATGGGAAGCGGTGTTCGAATAATTTCAAAATTGCACTACCTTAAATGAATTTAAGAATAAATAAGTTATTGAAATTATTGATCTGTACACAAGAGTGTAAATAAATTTTTAAAATCAAACTTATTAAACATGGCAAAAAAAACGATTTTCATCAGTACTCCGTTCTACTCTGCAAAGGTTTAACATGTTCTTTGTACTGAATCCAAAAGCTAGAACTCCCTGGTAAAAGGACGGGATTTCTACGTGCCATTCCATCCTCAACTCCTCAACGGTACGCTACGTTGCTGCTTGACGTACTTCCTTCGGGGATTACCGTGATTATGGTTCTTCTCATATATTACCCTCCTTTTGGATCCCTTTTTTCCTGCCGTGCTGTTTGGGTATTTTTGTGCTGTTGTTTGATCTTTTGACAAAGTAAGGAAAACATAGCGAGCCTAGAGAGAGATAAAACAGTAAACTTCCGGTTACAGTTTGACGATCATATGTTTCTTTTTCTGGTACATAAAAGACTACCGTGAAAGAGAAGGGTTTCGAATGAGGAAAGTATGCCTTCTGTGTCGGTGTATTCTCTGACAAAATTCTTCCTTTTAACGCGAGCTGCTCGAAATGTTATCAGCGTGTGACGGATTCAGGATGTTTGTGGTGATTACTACAAAGAAAGCAAAAGGTTGAATAATACAGTGGAAAGGTATATTTGGCGCTACTTTGCACATTGTCATGGGTGCAATTTTGTCGCTTAATTCGGAAAAGGATATTGGCAGAAGATAATGAAAACATAATTGTAATGGACAACGGAAATACTTTGCTGTGAATTTCCTATATTTCAGCAATGGTATTCTTTTTTCTGTAGAAAAGTTTTTTTTTGTTGGCAGTTGATCTTCGATAGGGAGGGAGGGAGGTAGTTATCTGTTTGTGCACGACTGATATCCTTGTTGGATCGTACCTACATAGAGATGATTAAGCCACGGGTCCTGTTAAATCGAGAAACGTAGAAAGAATAGACCAAGAACTCTTGAGGTAATAGTGTTCAACAACAAGAAGATTTTAGTTGATATTCGAAAGTTGACTTCAGAATTCCAAAGTATCTCTCTTGTTATCTTAACGACCTCTAAGGTCACGCCGGCCATGACTAGAATTATTTTTACCATGTAGTCGGATAGTCAGTCCTTGCTACGGGGGGACGGTTCGAATGAGATTTGAACCCGGTCCTGCCGTGTGGATCGGCGCCGTTTATCACATGCACCACCGGGCCGCCCCGACTAAGGTGGTGGTTAAGGGGGTTAAATTAAATCCAGAAACGTAGAAAGAATAGATCAAGAACTCTTGAGGTGTTAGTGTTAAACAACAAGAATAATTTAGTTGATATTCGATAGTTGACTTCAGGTTTTCTAAGTATAAATAAAATGATATTTTAGTTTTATCTAATTGTAGTAAAAAAATTAGAATAAAATCGGTAGAACCTTTTCAGTTGTCATCTTTGGTATTTGATAAAAAAATTCTGCTTACAAAATCTGTCATCTTTTTGTTCTCCTTAACAAAATTAAGGTGATTTATATTTCAAAAGTAATAAAACACACATTACAGCAAACAGAACATTCCTTACGGGTCGATACAGTCCGGTACTTAAAAGATTCAGAGTACATCCTGGGGAAATTCACGTTCTTATCAAACTCGAGCGCCATCGAACTTGTTATCTCCTTAATCGAAGCACGCTGCACGTTCTACAGTGGCCTCGTGGAAGATCCATTCATCGTACCTGCCGCGTAATTACGTAACGCCTGATCCATACTCTATGCTTGGACCACTCCGCAAAAGCAATTTTGCTTTTCGGTGTAATTAAAATTCATGCGTTCCCGAACGTGATCGTTGCAGTGTACTGCGTGCGTATCAACGATTTCGTTGCGTGAGAACGGAAAATGATGCAATATCAGCGTTCCTAGACGTGCGAGGTAAACTTTTTCCGGCGTTCCGTATCTATTGTGTACTCCGACGTGCGTTAATTGTTGCGGACTGCCGAAAATGTGTTGATTTTCCAGGTCATTCAGCGCTTTCTAATAAAAGTGCGCTCTTTCGAAGACCGGTATAGAAAGAAAATGTAAATAATATTCACTGCAATAGGAAGGATTCATTTGAGCAAATGATTTAACGGGGTGATATAATGGGTAGAAAAACTAGAATCCCAACTACAAGATATTAGAACTCATAACAAAGCGATAGTCTTTTGCGTTTGAAACCGACAGTAAACCAAGATGGATCTTGTGAAACATTTTTTTAAGATTCCACCATGCATAATATAAGAAGATCGTTGTCGTTTATTGTTCGTTTTTGTCCCTTTGCTGACTATCCATCAGCATATTGTGCCGTTGTGCCCATCACAATACGTGCAGCAAATAATCGTATCCTTTGGTGCAGGAAGGCAGGCCAAGCAAAAAACTCTTTTCCATCGTGCGCGAAGCTTTGATTACGCTTGCAGAATGTTGTGCTGAGCGAAGTGCTTTGGTGGCCCCGCTACACCCCCCTAATAGCACCGTTGCGGTTCGCCATCTCATCGTGGTGTCGACACTGACGTCAAGATATTCTCGTTTCAGTGCGTTTCTAGCGAACAAATGGAGTCCACTCACGGAACACAACGGGCGATGTTGGCCCAATGTGTTGCTGTGTAGGCGGATGGGCTCGATTGTATGGGTTGAAGGCAAAGAAAAGAAATGTGAAAAAAAATCATGTGTCCCATTTGTGTTGGATACGCAACAAGGACTGGCCGAGATATGCACGCATCATGCAACATGATTTCATGTCGACAGTTTTAGTCCTTGGACGGTTCGGTTGTGCTGATGAAGGTGCGAGTAACAGATCTCCGCAGTATATTTGCATTGATGTACCGCTCCTTTTGACGCAGCACCTCGGTCGTTTAGATAGCAGTTTGTTTCAACGGCCGTTGTTTGATTTCAGTTTTTACCTTCACCAATGAATGAAACGCCTGTTTGCTGCCACATTCGTTATCAATGTGACGGCGTGTCTGTGGTGCGCAATAACACCCGGGTTTTTTTTATTGCACAGATGTGAAAGCTTTCTCGAGTAATAGAGCGTCATAGTTAGTGCGTAAAGTGTTGGAAAGATATATTAATGTTCTTCCTCATCCTGGTCACGGCACCAAGATTATATTGAATTCGGAGGAAACGTAATATAGAAGAGTTATCTTCATTTTGCGCCTGAATTCTTGTATCAAATTCTTTATCACTTACACACAGCTTTAGTTGAATTTGTTTTGCTCTGACTTACATAACTACGCGAGTTTACAAGACCTTAAACTGTCTTCGAATCAGTTTTGAAGCATCAAAATTTGTCTTGTAATAGTGATTGCATACTTCCAGGAGTTTCGAACCCAGCTAAATTCAACAAGGCCCAAATTTGGGCAGAAGAGTTGTACGTTGTACGTACTATGGACGTCAGCATGAAACAAGAAGAACTATTCCTTAAATTCTAGTAGATCAATACATTAACTGATGAATGAGGTAAAGTCCCTGTTCCTACTTTGAATTATGATTGCATACCTTCCGGCGTTGTGAAGCTTTAATGCTCATTAAATTTTTGAATTCGTTTTGTGTTCGATTCTTTCTTATTTGCATTCCCCTTTAGGAACCAAAAATTGGATGAGTAAAACATCCCAATTTATCATTACGTGTCTATGGGTGGGAGGGACGTGAGTGGTTTTGAAGGTATCTTATCGCACCCTTAGAAACCCATAACCGCTGCTCACCTTTACTTTCGATTCACCTCTCGCGGTTTGAAGTGTTGTTTCTAACCGACTTGACCGTGTTGTGTTGACAAATCGTTCAAACTGTTCTTATGGCTGCAAACATTGAACCACTCCTATCGCTATTGTCGCCGTTCGTCGTCGTCGTCGCTCGTCGTCTGCCCGCTGGCAACGTGCTCTTATCACCACGGACAGCATTAGCCCAGTTTGCACTGGAAACTCATCCGATATCGGTGCTCGGCACGAGCAAAGAACAGCTTCAGCTGTATCTGGTCTGGTTGTAGGAAAATAAATAGAAAATTGACGTTTTCAATCAACGAAGGCAGCGTCACCGCTTGAATAATTCGCTTGCCGCTGTGACGGGAAGAACCGCTTGGCATAATATATCGTCGGAATATATGTGGGATGAAGATTGGTTTCGCTTTTAATCTCTTTGTCGCGCACTCTAGTGGTAAGCAACAGAAAAAAAGCCCATCCCATCATGGTGATGAACATCATTCGTGTCGTCGCCGACAAATCATTCCCTCCATCATGTTTCATGTGAAGCTTTCCCGTAAAATAGCAGAGTTAGAGTTTTCTTTAATTCAATTTTCCTACTCAAGAGTAATCGTGTGTCGGTGGAGCGGCATGGAGTGGGCATTGTAAACCTACGCCATATTTTAATAAAACATATCCAAAGCTGGAATGTGACGACTATTTTAAAAAGGACTTTTTGGGAAAAGGAAAATGTGAAACAGAAATTATTGTGCAATGTTTTTTAGTATTATACTATTCTGGATTTCCATCAATTACCCCAAGTGATAATTATCAAAACGGAGCTGCTCATTCACACTTAGTAACACTTTTTTCTTTGTTGTATCTCACATCATTAGTCTCTCGTCTTCGGGGCTTATGCGTCTTTTTCCGACTCTTCTTAGTATTTTTAAGTACGTCTGCCTCAGTTGTGGAACGTTTAACGTTTCTGTTGCGGTACAAAAAGGTGGTAGAAAAATCAAACCATAGAAGTTATACTTCAACCGGAACACGTAAAAAAGCGATTGTATTCGCTTAAATGAACAATGAGCAGAACCAGTCATGTGCAAAAAAAAGGCTCCATTGAAGGTAAGCTTCGTTGAAAATACAAATCTCCTGCAGGACCGTATTTGCAGCAAATGTCGGCAATGTTTTATGAACCTTTTTCGTATGATGCCTTTTCATCTCTGTGCACGCGAGACGCTTATTTTATTTGCAATTATTTCATTGTAGCAAACGTTTTCCCATCCCATCGTGGTGATTTTCTTTGTCAGTCCTCAAGTAATGCTGTTAAAATATAATATTTTCCAGTCTGATCGGTATGACTGATGTTTATTCTGAATGCCTTATTCTATATACCTTGGTAATTTATTGGTAAACATTCTTGTTTTGGATTGATTTGTAGCTTTTCAGTGTATAAATTTTAGAAATTATGATTTCATAAAATTGAATGAACATCTCTTTTTTCAAATGTGTTATGCTTCTTCTCTATAAAATATTCTAGAGAAGCGTAAGCATATTCTTCTCCATATTCTGCTGCATATTTTAAGATCAAATTGAACGCTCACAGATGGATTTTGAGACTTACGAGTTTCCTCAGATTGAACATAAAATATGTTTCGAGACATTTCAATCATTTTTTTTTCATTTTAAATGTTTTGTGGTAAGTGAAATTAAAAAGTATATTTAAATTACATTTAATTTGCTTTGTATATTTTACATATTTGTTTCTACTCGGCTCAAACCCTTTAATGAGTTGATTTTTTTAATTGTCGTATATCAAATAATCAAACCCTTTGCTGACATGTTCTGCAAGATGACGTGTCATGGTAATCATAATATACCAGTTTTAAAGTCAATTTTTGAGGTTTAATTTCATTTGTCTGTAGATGAAATCATTCAAAACTGTCGAATTTATTACCATGTGTACACTTCTAGCCCGTACTTTGGATTGATTGATCGCGCCGGTTGGTTGATTTAATTCCCGTTCAATGACACACCTCCTTATAGCTTGACTCGTAAAGGTAAATTTATACCTTTTTACATCGCATCCTTCCTAGAAGGATTGCCCGCTGATGATGTAATTCTGCGTACTAATTACATGCTAATCATTGGAAGCTAATTTACACTCCAGCCAAGAAGAAGGAGATTGTGTGATGGTGAAATAAAGGGAGAAAAAAATCTATTTGACATCAATTAAATCAGTAGATAGACTCTGGTGTAAACATAACCCGTTTGAATCTCACGATGTTTAATGTTACTGTTGGAATGGTAAATTCATCCATTGGTAGATGTGTAACTTTGCCGCTGTTTTGAATGTTGTGACAACATGAAACCTGAGTAAATGTTGTGGGTATTATTGATTGAGAATATATTTACAAATTCACGGTTGAAAGTTTTAATTTTAGGTTTTCCGTTTGACTTTGTTTTATTCACCAATATAAAACATAGTAACGCACTTCCTAGTATACTCATACTATACATAAATTCGTAGTTCCTATTTTAAGCGTTTCGTGTGATTTGCTTATCAAACCCACGATGTTTGTTTTATCTAACCTCATTACGGGAAAGTCATCGGAAAAAGTTCTAGAACGTACATTTATTCTCACATTGCCGTATGTGCGTAATGAAGTGTATTTTCATGTAGTCCACCGTAACGGACGCCATTGTAGCTGGTGGATTCAATTACGCTAATGTCATTACACGGGAAACGATCCAATAACCGCTATTTAATGTTTTATCTTGCTTTTCCACTTACTCCAAGCCCCGATACGCTATCATACTCCCGTCACCGTTGGTTGTTCTATTGATTCGTGCACATCACCGAACGGTAATCGTTCGATCATTGTGGATTTAAGTCAGCAAAGCTTTCATACAGCAGGTGATTAATCATCTCACGCGCCCTGTCACGGTACATCAGTGTCGTTCATTTCTTCGGCTCATAATATATCAATAGAAGAAGTGAAAAAAGCACACACAAATAACGATAATAAATTCATCGAAGCTAAGGTATTGAAATGTGAAATACGTCACAAAGTAACATTACCCTGGTTCTACTATTTTTTCTAACATAGGGTGGTGTTGTTTTTTTTTTAATCTTCATAGAATGACCATGAATTATATCTCTCATATCCGGATATAATTAAGGTGGGAAAATGTACCATAAATTAATAGTGCAATATTTTATATAACACCACACAATCATTAACAGACTTTATTACTAACAACCTTGTGGTTATCGACTGTCCCAGGTACCTAAACAAATCCATCAGAGGGCGCTACTCTCCGGCTACGGGTGGCCGGAGTCTGAAACTACGTCGGGAACCACGTCGAGAGGGGAGCAACACCTCTCGGCACAATAAAGTCAGGAGGTCAGGTCGATTTTTGGAGTACCGTGTTAAAGGATCCGTTTAGGCTTGTTTAGTGAAAGAAAATTAGTTACAAGACGCAAGCAATAGCTGTGCCAGGACGCAACAGACTTAATATTACAGGTAGTTCCAGAGATACACAGTACCTTTTACAAGTGGATTTTAAAATTTGACACGTCAATGGTTTTATAGCACAAATTTTAAGCAAATAAATTTAAAATTTTGATTTATATTGTCTTCTAATTCAATCAAAAACATTTTGTAAAATAACTTGTGTTAATGTTTTCCTTCAGCAAATCGCCTAACAATGCATTAGGAGCGGGAAAGGAAGTTGCAGTTGACAGTACATTCAACTGTCAATTTGAAAGGAAATTGGATTTTCCAATTCGACATACGACAGTTCTTTGGGGCTCTTCGTTTTTCCCGTATAATAGTGTATCTTGGGGGACTATCTGTATAATGAACTAATTACACTAATTTTGCTTTGTTTTCACCAGGACATTAATGCTTAAATTGTTTCATTCAATCTTTAAATGTCGTATAACTGTTAGTTCAATGGTTGAACTATTCGCTTTCAATTGTTTTTGACAAGCTTATGGTCCAAGAATTATGAAGAACGAGATAAAATGCTTTTACTTCAGTTTTAAAATGAAATTTGTCCGATCTACTTTCAAGTTTCCCGCGAAATGATGAAATTGACGTAATCCTTTTAGGATAATGTCATTCTTTTTTTTCCGAACCCTATGGTACAGTTAAGAGCTTTTTTAAGACGAAGATTGGTTAGCTCTCGTTTTGTCTCCAACCCCGTGCCGTCTTTATGATTAACGGGAAAACATTTTTCTCATTTTGCATCCCCGTGTACGTAAAAGATGGATGGACGCAAGGGCGATGAAATTTTAATTCAACTTTTGCTCCAAAAACTTCATTCCTATCCGCGTGTGATCATCGGGCTAAAAACGGGCATATTTACATCGACACTTTCTTTTATACACAGCACTCCCGGTCTGTCTCTCGCCGACCTTCTTTTTTTAAGGTTTTTTTTAAATACTTTTTTTACGATAAATGCCTCTCATTTAGATGCGCACGCTTAGACTATGGGAACAATTCACAGCGCTATTAGATCGCAGCCTAAAAACAAAAGGTCCTTTTTATCCTTGTCTGTGGTGTTCATATTTGGTCTCGCAGTCTCTGCTCGTCGAAAGACACTCCTTTTATGATCGTTTCCCGCAACGCAAGCAACGGCTGCTGAATACTGGTGGTGGTACTCAGGTCTAGGTTATTTTTAGTTTCCATTTCCGGTGGGAAAGTTTAAGTGAGCGGGATGAAATGGGAAACTCTGGCTCAGGGATCTGGTTCGGGAAACCGCACCAAACGCGACCGGACGCGATGAAATGAGATAACGAACGACAAACTGTTATGACCTTTTCTCTTTCCGTCTTTTTTTTGTATTCCCTCTATTATCACACATACAACGCTGAGTATGTGCGTGTGTATTTGTTCGTTTCATTAAACGTGGACCCAATCCCTTGAACCTGGTTTAGTGATGGGGGTGGGCGATTTTTTTTTGAGACGCGTGAGATACCTTTTGGGTGGAGGTCGAGGACGATTCTATCCGAACGGATGTAATAAAGGATTCTGTTTTCCTGTGAGCTAAATTCAAACAGACGCTTGAAGAATGCGGTGAAGTGGAAAGTGGATCGCCAGAAAACCAGTGGAAGGTCCTTTTTTTCTGGGGCAACTTTGTGGATGGGCTCTGGCAAATTGATGCTAACATAATTGTCGTTGTCTCACACCTACCGGTTGGGTCGAAACTGTGACGTCCACTGTGTGTGTGTGTGTGCCCCAGCCATTCGTTTGTTGTCGGTCCCGTTC
>CM028124.1:5729441-5782580 GCA_016254315.1 Anopheles parensis
CAACGTAGTAAATTTAGCGAAAGCAGCTTTTTGAAAATAAATTTTCTCGCATCACTTTTGATTGTCGAAAGGGGGAAAATGTTAGGCTAATAGTGCCGTTAACTTTTCAATGCACGCTACCATAGTGCTTAGAAATCCCTTCACCAGTGTTGTCCCATTAAATTGGTTTGCGCGGGTGTGCTATAAGCTTATGCCGTGGATTGACGTAACAACAATTAATTTAACGCGCGCGCACACCATCGTCCACGTTGATGTCCTTCTGCCTTCATAATGCCAGGATGACACCTAGGACAACGTACCCATGATACGGCTTTTGCGCACATCTACGCTTTGCTAAAATTTCCCGCGAATCAGCTTAGCGCGGATGATGAGGGGACGCAGCGGCGCAATGTTTTTCGTGTTTCGGTAAGCGGGTCGTACTGCCGGCGGGTTTGGTTGGCTGCTGTCGTGCCTTTGTGTACCAACCAGGCAAATCGGCCCCATTTTCCCGCTCGTCCTGATCCAGCCTCGCGGGGTAACATTGTATCCGATGTTTTTCTTGCTTGCGATGAAAAGCTTTTCTTGCTTATGAGAATTTCTACTTTTCCACCTCGAAAGCTTCCGCCGGGTGTGGAGGGAGCATATTGATAGGTGTATTGTTTGTGTCGCTTCCCTCAACAAGTTCCCAGGTTGTCCCAGGAGGGACAGAACAAAAATAAACAACATAAACCACCAGTACCCTGTAGCACAATTTATCTCCAACGGTAACACACACTTACGAAAAAAAAACTGCCCTTAGCTAGACTGATGCTGCTAGAGTTTAGACGCATGCATGAAAAGGTGTGTTTTTTTGGTACAATTTTTGATGCGCAATTTGCGTAGTTGATAGGATTTTATCGTGCATCTCGTGCGTACATGATTAATTCATTTGCCAGGCGCAGATTTACTTTGTCTGAGTTGGTTGGTGAATGCTTCGGAGCTGATGCTCTCAGGTAATTCACTTTTCATGTGAAGTCTCGTGAGAGAAAAAAGGTTATTGAAATAATTGGAAATTAAGTTTATAGCATGTAGGGTATGGTGTAAATATGGTAACTGCTTTACTCTAAATATTGTAGCTTTTATGTAACTTATTTATTTATTTATTTTTTTGGGAAAGTAGCAATTGACTAAATATAATCAGGGAACATATTAGCTATTATAAATGGCTTAATCAAAGTTTTAAAGATCTAAACGAACCGGCCTTGCATACCAATGTTTAAATGCTTCTGAAAGCTTTAATTGCTTGCTTATTTTCTAATGAAATTGAATTCTAATGAGTACTACTGAATGTACTAATAAGTGCACAATATGTTTGTAATGTCATGCGAAAGTAACCGTACAACTAGTGATAGCTTTGCTTATTAATAGAGACGCTCCCCAAATTGGCTGTTAGAATTAGCATCCTCCATTACGTTAACGATCACTAACTGATTTTTTTTTGCATGTGCGTACGTTTTTAATCTTCCATCAATATCTCGGTGAAAAAAGCGTTGCTTGCTACCCGCAACAGCGACCCATCTTCTCAGCCGCGATTAGTTTACTTAGCTGTGTCTGGTTAATTAAATTTTCATTAGCATTTCCCCGTGGGTAAAGCTGCCCTGATGATCGAACCCGTCGTGGCAATGGTGCGTTGAGTGATTGAGAAACCTAAAACCCTGAAAATCTCCTCCATTTGCGTGCATTGCAAACGCGTCGTCAGCTGCGCCTCCTGCTGCCACCGCCCGTCTGAGCTCAGTCGGTTGCTCACGCACAGACACAGGCAGGGTTTGTGGTTAGTGATGTCCGCATCGTCTAATGATCTAATTCGAACACAATTTCCCGACCGGGGTAGATTGAAAATCTCACAAAACGGATTTGCTAATTTAAATGTAAGACCAATCTACGGATGGTTTATAGGAAGGAAAGGTAGCGACGGATGGGGATCGTATATGAGCCGAATGCTAGTGAAATATCTTTTTTAATTTATTCTTTTTTATGCAAACGATCAGTTTAAACTGTTTTGTGATAATGCTGGCAAATTTTGCAATCATTTACTAGGACTACAGAGAGCATTTTTAATTTTGTCTAAAATATTGCCGGCGGTATCGTGATGGAATTTAATTTTCTTTCCACCGTTCATTGCAATATTTTTTACTCGTAGCGAAAAACAATATTGCGTGCCTCTTTCATACGCCGATTATAAAAAATCAATAAATATCCTANTCTTTTTTATGCAAACGACCAGTTTAAATTGTTTTGTGATAATGCTGGCAAATTTAGCAATCATTTACTATGACTACAGAGAGCATTTTTAATGGCATTTTGTCTAGAATATTGCCGGCGGTATCGTGATGGAATTTAATTTTCTTTCCACCGTTCATTGCAATATTTTTTACTCGTAGCGAAAAACAATATTGCGTGCCTCTTTCATACGCCGATTATAAAAAATCAATAAATATCCTAACCCTCCAAAATGGGTGAATGGATTATTTGGTCGTTCTTAAGGATGTTCATAGTTCTACGAAATAGCATTTCCAGCTCATCAACCAAAGCGCGAGATTAACTTTTATCGGCGATCGAACCTACCTCAAGGCTTGCCCAAAATCGTTCCACAAAATTCTAATCAGCAGCAAAATGGCAGCTAGAATAAAATAAAGGTAACGTTACATTTGCCTTCTCCGGAATTCTTGCAGTACCTTTCAGACATTCCCCCTGCTAAGGGTTGTTGGCACGAACGAAAATTGAACAAATTCAATTGAAGTAACGTTTGGAGTTTTGGCTTTTCCTTTACAACTGGTTCGAAACATTCGAACAGTTGGGAAACATTTCCTGGCTGGACAAAAAAAGAAACGGCACGTACTGTTGTAGGGACGTCCTCGTGTATATATCTTCAGTCGAGTTGAAGTTGGAATTCGTTTGATTGCTTTTATCCCTCACGAGTACATCGCTGTCTCCGAATGTTATAAATCCGTGAGCAACACGGACCTGATTACAAAGTTCGGTGTTTGTCGGCTTGTTCTGGATGGCGAAACAAGCTCCTAAAATGCAGCCAAAAAGGTTACCGACGCGCAACGAAACGCACGACGATCGGAACTCCCGGTACAGGGAAATCGTAAAAATCGGACGCTTTTTCCTGGCGTTCTGTGGCTTTTATCGAGCCTGATTTAGATCAGCCGAGTTTAGTGGCTTATTAATAGCAGCGCGTTTTTGTTTTGTTTAATTCACTGCCATTCGATTGACGTCTTTTGTGGTGTCCTTTTCGGTGACGTATTATAGACATTACATGCACGGCTTTGTGGTTTTGCCCTGAATGTAGGCTAATCTTACGCCGGATGCGGATTTGGCGTTGCTTTTCGTTTGCTCGGCGTTTTTATTTTATTTTTGGCAGCACCACTTCAGCACGCAGGCACTTTTATTTACATTGATTTGGAAGCCTGATTGAATTTCCTTCAGTTGAGCTTTTAGTTGTGTTTTTTTTTATTTTTATTTTTGGTTCTTCCTTAAACCACGACATCATGGACGTAAAACCCCTTACTTTCGCTTCCTCTCTCACTCTCTCTGGCTCAAAGTTTTCCTTCTTGAGGCCCCAACAGTACTGTGGTGAAGCCTGCCAACTGTCAAAAGACGTCTGCAGCTTGGGGGGTTTTAGTCCCCTGCGTGGATCCGTTATATGATGTGACTTCCTTCAGTTTCGGGTCTCATGCACACTGCTTTCAGTTAGATGACTTGTAAACGAGCAGCAAAATGTGCTGCTACCAATTGAGGATGACATTTTATTTATTTCTTTTTATAACAACAAGCCACCAAGTTGCTGTGTTCGACTTTTTCGAATGCTCGTTTGCTGAGATAAGGAAAAAACGAGACATGTTTCAAGAAAGATACCAATGAGGGAGCCAAAAAAGCCGACAAACGACAAAGGAAAGGTATAGCATTATTTCATTCGGTTTGATTTTGTTGCTGCTCCAACGGAAGGAAAGTTCATTTGAAATTGGTTTACAGCCGAAAATTTGCTTACGGGGTGGATTTTTACAATTCCTCTAGAGCAGCTCTTGGTACATCTAAATCCGTTTTCGTTATGGCTGTTGTTATGCCTACGGGAGAATTAGGTGTTAAAACGGTCATAAACAACAGGTTCGTTTTCCGCAATCGAATTTTCTGCTGAAATTCGTGTTTAAAAGATGTCCATCTTTTTGGTGTAACAGCTGGCCATCTTCAAAAGGATGAAAAGGTTTTTATGCTTGACGCTTGTAGGAAAAATTCGCACGAAACCACAGCCTAAGTGGTCTGTGCAACAAGTCACAAAAAATTGGAATAAATATTTTAAACGTGCCCCGAATAAAGTGACGGGATTGTAATTCTATTATTCGATTCGTTAATCAGACTATTGCGCCCTAAAGTAGGCAATCTGCAGCACTAAATTATTGTTTTATCTGTACAAACAACAATTCTAAATGTTTAACAACTCAGACTAAAATTGAAAATACTTCGTAGAATGAACGAGAAATAATCCTTTTTTATAAAATAAATTTACAACTATGTTTACTGCACAAAATGCAAAAACTATATGCTACTAATATTTGCATAGTTTATTAAATGAAATTTAAATAAAAATTCAATTTTCGTTGGCTTTTCTTCCGATCGTTATTTAAAGCTATTATACTTTTTTTGTACTAGTTACTGTTCTTGTATTTTGCATGGTCACTGACAAGGTACAGCAATATGTATGCTAATTCGTGCATCGTAAAAGCGATCGTACATAAATTAGACCCAGCATTCGTTACCCTGCTGGGGTTGCGGTTTTGACACCTTATACACTCTGTTAACAATCACGCACAAAATTGGAACTGAAATGTTTAGCATCCCCAATGTTTTCGGATAATAGATTTGGATCTAGCGCTCACAATCACTGGCATGCGGCCAATTAGAGCTCACAAAAGGTCGAACAATTATCGGACGGTTATCAGGAGAACCATCCAGAAGGGTGGAATAATGCGAACTATGAAAAGTTCGTTCAGCTCGCGTAGAACGAGACTGTTATGTCTACCATCGCCTGAAAGTATGCAATCGCTACTACTTTAACAACTATTTTTGACTACTTTGACAACAGAAAAAACACACGCTAATGTGATTAGCGTATTAGTGTAAAGCTATTGCATACCTTTAGGCGTGTCTTTTTAATGTTGTTTATTTATTTAAACTTTGGAACGAAAGTTATTATCGTTTTTTATTTGATTTTTTTTTAGAATATTGAAACATGTTTACGAATTTGTAGCGCTACAGCCATGTGAAAAGGATTAACTAAACAGTTCCGGATTTAGGAACAGACGGAACAATATTAAAGCACTGTGGATGTGTGCCGTATCTTCCTTAGGAAAATAGGCTAATTGGGCCAGCCAGTAGCTTTACGAACGAGCAAACTCACTTTTCATGCCGGCTTGATTACCCTTTTCTTCTTTGCTGCTCGTTAGGATCGGATCGCTAATAAACGTGTGCGTGTGTGCAGCTGTTACCATACAAAACTGAATAACATGTATCACGGTTAGCACACAGAGGTGTACAGGCGACGGAGCAAGGGAAGAAAAAAATGAAGAGTGAGAAGTAAAAAGGTTCATAATCCTCTTACGTTGCATGGTGGATTCTGTCATCATCTGGGAGGGTGTTTTTCCCCCCATCCCCAATAACGGCTCGTCTTTGGTAAAAGGAGATATTAAAGGTTTCTACACGATTCAACCTGATGTACGATGCGTGTGCCGTCATACACTCACAAAACCATTTATTGGAGTGTTACTTTTCTGGGAAGATACAGAAGAAAGCAAACAAAAAATCTCGCTCTAGTAAGATATGTATCAATGTGCTGCTTTATCTCGATGAGGGTGTGTCGATTATGGAACGATTTTAATTCATTTCTACGTACCATGTGTGTGTTGCCAAAAATGGTCCACAAACCGCTTTAAAAATTACTTCCATGCCCGGTATCGCGCCACATTTCTTTGTTCCGTTGGATGTTCTCCATTGTACTCGATGAATCTTGTATGTGGGGAGGAGACCTATAGAGCAAACTAATCGAAGTTCGATTATCAAACAGGGCATGACGTAAGCTGTACGTTTTCAATCGCCGGACATAAGTGATCACGCAAAGGCAATGCTCTTTCCACACGACACACTTCCATTGAATGATAATAAGACATCCGATCATTCATAAATCCATCGTATCATCCCTTCTTCCCTTTTCCGGTATTTGCCAGACGATAGTACACGGGATCTTTAATGGTCGGTGGTGGTGGAAACCGCGTAGGGAACGGAATGGAAATCACCAATATTCCGCCCATGTTCATGTGGCTTTCGGTTAGCAAAAGCCACAGACACATGAATCGCACGCCGTCTTCTATTTCCGCAATCCTTGCCTCGGTCTCTCTCTCTCTCTCTTGGGAAGTTTACGATTTCCAGTGCTAGTTTGCTGGATGAAATTTTATATTCATCACTCGTATTCATACTCAGCGACCAGAGAAGACCGTCGTTTGCGTGTCTGCTGCTGCTGTTTCGAAACTAACGACCCACAACCGATATACCGCGTTACAGTACAGAGCGGCCCCTTTGGGAACCATCTAATGATGGGGAGGATGCATCACACTTCGCAAAGGATAGTTTAGTTCAGGTCTTTGTGTTCGTGCGATGCATGTGCATCAGGTGAACGCAACTCTGTGATGGTCGGGAATATTTTTAGCATGACAAATGAGCTACGAAAAAGCATTAGGATGAATGGCAGGTAAAGGTTGGAAGCGAATCGTCCACTTTGCAACGATTTTGCAACGATTCACAAACTTCTGTACACATGCCACATGGCACATAATTTGATGGAATTGCCATTTGATGCATTTTGCTATTCGGAAATCATTGTTTATCATTGCAACGCCGATATTATTATGCAACTGGACGCTTATTTTGGGTCGTTTTGAATATTATTATTTTTGTCGGCAATAAAATGGTGATCCCGCTTAGTCTATTTCCGGCTCCAAAGCTATTAACATTCTGCACGTAGCACCATCATCATCATTAGAATAAAATAAATCTATTTCGAATTGTTACAAGCAAATACGTACGTGCTTGTGGCGCTCAATGCACCTGAAACCATACACCTTACGATTGCATTAAAACAAAAAGCTATCTGCTCCCACTGTTGTGGCTGCATGTCCTAAAGCCAGTGTTCCGAGCTGCTGCTGCCTTCGTTGTTGGGCTCATTACACTACTTGCTGCTTCATATTTAATGAAGTTTTCCCCTTTGTTGTGCTTGCCACCATTATTCTGCCAGATCCCCATGGGCAGTGTTACAGGACGATGGATACATCAAACGGTGGCTAAAGTGGGTTCATTATCCACCAAACGGCACCAGGTAAAAGGTACGAGAAAATGCTTTGAGTTGGTTTAGCCGGACTTTTTAACAGAATGTTTGCAATGGTTTATTTTGAAGTATACTGTCGTGGACAAAACATATACTTCGAGAGTGCATTAGTTCTGGACATGTACCAAGATGTAGTAACCAACAAAAAAGGAACGAAACAAACAATGTCATCTCCGGATGGTGTCGGATGGTTATAAGTAAATAGAATTTTTTTTTACCTAATTGAAAATAGTTTCCGTTGCTTGTAAATGAAGTGGTCCATCGCATCGATTACCTTTCTATGGTTCACTTAACTGTATTGTATCAGAAGCACACAGCAAAAAAGGCTTACCAGAAGATGAAATTTTATCCACAACCCTTCTGTTCTTTCTTCCTTTCATATTTTTCATCTCGATTACATGCTCAAGGAACGACACTACACAGCAGGTGTTTTTGCAGGCGTAGCTTGTCCACGTTGCACAATATATAGTGCCAATCTTCTTGCAAACATCCATAAGCGATATCCGGTGCGCAGATCGTAAAGGGCATAAATTCCATTCCTTTTTTGTTTCTTTGCTAAAAGGTCATATTTGTATTAGTGGAAACGATGCAACTGTATTTCATTTTGAGTTTCATTGGTGTTCGATGTGCTGAACGATGAAATGTACACAGATGTGCTTGACAGCAAGAAGCAACAGGTCAATTTGCTAAACCGTTAGCATTCTGGGTTACCGGAGTGGACGAAAAAAATGTATATCAATCTACCTTGAAATTGGGTTGGGAACACCTTGTTTTAAATTTAACGCTCTCTTCGATATTCTTTTCAAAACCTTTTGTAACGCAGATTGCATACTTTGTGGCTGTTTTAAATACATAAATACATAGTTCACATCATCAAATAGTACTTCTAGAGCAGAAATAAAAATAACTTCCGATTTCGCGACGCTCCTCTCCTGTGACGTTATGACAAGCAATAAAAATGTTCCAAAATACACAACATTCCAACAAACAGCTTAACGGATCCATTTTGTGTGTTTCCGATGAGGAGTAGCACACAAAATCTGAAAAATCGATTCGCCCAACAAGACTTTGGGAAAAAGCATCCATTTGTAGCGGTGGAAAATGCTAAAAAAGTTTAATATATGAATCTTTCCCCTTTTGAATTGTTGGTATATAAAAGTGCAGCAGGTTGACATTAAAAAAAACCCATTACCTTACATCCAGAGAATGTGCTTTGTCTATGCAACCAAAGAGCATCAATCCGGCAGCATTATGTTCTCCTGGGTTTTATAGGCAATGTGATCGTTGTGCTTTGTTTTGATTGTGCTATCATCAGCGATAGAGTGAATTTCTCATATGTTTTTTTTTTGTTATTATTTCAACAAGCATTCATCGTTTGTAGAAATCCTATGGCATGGAAAGTTTCCCATGGACTTTCGTCATCTATGTCGAGAGTGAAAATCTGGAACATGCACCTCCAAGCACGTAGGCAAAATCTCATCGTTTTTCCATTTATCCCTGCGTGTGAATGTTGGTTTTTGGAAAAAAAGATGACGCACACAATACCTACAGCAGATATTCTCATGAAAATCCAGCCTGTGCTTTTGAGATGGAACACGGGGAACGGTTTTTCATTCCAACGACTTTTGATTCCATGATCACAAAAACCTTGAACGAATATCGAATGATAAAGGAAGCCTTTGCCTTCAGAGCAAGTTCCACTATCAAATTGTTCGATCAGCAGAACAAAAAAATCATCATCAGCGAAATTCATTGCTGTGAAAGCTGTGAACAATTTTTCCCTTAAATTATCTCAAAAAGTGAACTTTGGTCCGATAAAAATAGGATGTCGGTAATAAGGTAACCTTCAATAAAAAAAATGTGACTAGCGCGAAACTTTTCCACCGTATGTTCGTGGTACGGTGCGCAAGGTATGCTTCCCTGTCCCGTTTTGCTGGCTATTGAATAGAAAAGCGGCAAAGCACAATTTACGTCTTCGCGAGCAAACGAACGGCACCATTCCACATTACGAAGCAATTCTAAAAAGCTATCCAAACACCACCACAGCACCTTTTCTCGGTGCCGAGAGTGTAGGCAAAACGACATCGTTCCATTTTACCCGCCACTTCAACCTGTCGAGTGCAAACAGCAGCGCCTCGAATTTCTGTTCGAGCCACTTCACCTTGGGAAAGGAAAATATGGTGTCTTCTCGCTAACGCTCTTTCCTTTCAACCATCTACCCGTGCGTTACGCAAAGTGGAGTGGAAACATTCTGACGGAATAGCGAGAGAATAAAAAAAACTGTCCCTGGAAAAGCGTTACGGGCAGAGCTACATCTAATTGCATGGTTTTGGGTGAGGTAGCTCATAAGATATTAATTACGGTTGAATTGAGATTCACGTTTACAAAACATTCTTGCCTAAGTGTAGTGGCACTACGTTGCGTCCTTTTGCCTTCTTTCAGAGGACTTTTAATATTTGGTCTTTATTATACAATCGCAGGACGCTCAATCCTGTTGCATGGTATTAAGTAAAATTAAAATGACCAATTATTTTAGATATTTTTAAAGGATAGATTTAAGCATATGAATACCAGAAATTTATTTTCAATAGTATTCAAAATCAATTGACGTTACAGGGCGTTACACCCTTTTGAGTAGTTTGTTAATACGAAAATACACAAAAGATTGCATATCTTTGGGCGCAACTGTGTTTAAAGATGAACAATTTTGTATTTAAATTAGTAAATCATTGCTAATAGCGTTGTAATATACGATTTTAAAAGTAAAAAAATAACAACTCTTGTGTGAAACTGTGAGCTTGTGTGAGCTTTGTAAAAAAACAAAAAAAAGGTAAAATGCAATTACTATAAAATACATTCGCTGACACTAACCAATCTACTGGAGTGAAGTTGCAATAAATATGCAACCAGACATGCCGTGCTTTATGACCCTTGTTGCTTAATACATTTATTTTCTCCGCACTGGTGCGTTATTGTCGTTGTCGTAGCACATGAAAATCATACAGAGAATGATAAAAAAAACCGCTACGATCGTTCTATGATCGATCGCTGTACCGTTTAGACGGGAAATTTGATGCTTTGCTGTGAACGATAATAAAATTGTAAAATGAAATTCCGCATAGCTCTGGTCCCGCGTATCACGCGCTGGTACATCATAAATTGCCCCAGATGTATACCAGCGCCCATTGCCTAGGAAACCAATACCCGCTGCATTTGATGGAAAAATATCGCTTTTCATGCCTACAGTCATCATGCACGTTTTTAACTTAATACATAGATTATTCTGCGCTTTGGTATTTTGTTTTGTTCCTTTTTTTTCTTGGTTTGTTTATGCAAAGCTTCCTGGAAAGGTTTTATCCATNCGGGAAATTTGATGCTTTGCTGTGAACGATAATAAAATTGTAAAATGAAATTCCGCATAGCTCTGGTCCCGCGTATCACGCGCTGGTACATCATAAATTGCCCCAGATGTATACCAGCGCCCATTGCCTAGGAAACCAATACCCGCAGCATTTGATGGAAAAATATCGCTTTTCATGCCTACAGTCATCATGCACGTTTTTAACTTAATACATAGATTATTCTGCGCTTTGGTATTTTGTTTTGTTCCTTTTTTTTCTTGGTTTGTTTATGCAAAGCTTCCTGGAAAGGTTTTATCCATATCTCGGGTCACCAATACCCATCACATCTCGGTTGACAGATCCATAAAAGTTAAAACATTTAGTGTTTTTTTTTGCTAAAGCTTTAGACGCAGCTTGACGCTACGTCCTGTATGCGGTAAGGCTTATTTCACAATTTCCATATGGAAAATTAAAAAAAAAACGCCACACAACATACGCGTACACACACGGGACAAACTGTGCCGAGGATAAAACACAACCTTCGTCACCCATCCATTTTGCAGTGAAGCGAAATTTTATAACAACGAAATGTAGATTACTACAAAAGCATTCAGAACGTTAAGTAATGAGCATTGTCTTGCAGTAAACTGAACTTTTAATTCATTATTCTTCTTTTTCTCAAATTTATTTCACATCTGTCTACTGATGTGCCAAAAAGGGGCTTGGGCCCCATTGAAGCTTGGCTCTCTTTGTGAGTATAAGAAAATTAATGAAAAATTCATGCGTCTTTTGCAAAAGTTGGCCTCCCGAAAGAGCAAAAAAACGGGAAAGAATTGAGCCACAGCAGGACATAACGGTCGTTGTTGTTTTTCCTTCCTTCGTATGTGTGTTTCGCCCTTTTTATCACTTCTGTGACTCTCTGTGACGTCTCCTTCCAGCTTCTTTATGTTTGACGGCTTTTTCTTTTTCACTTTTCAAGGAGAGAAAACTTTCATCAAGTTCCATCATTCATCTTAACGATGAATGCTTTAGGCGCTTTCGACCCAATGTCAACTGGTCCGTAACAAATGGCGGCGCAAAGTATAATCATTTATCTACCATTGATAACAGATACTTGTAAAGAGAATGCTATTTTAGGGTATAACATATGTGTTTGCGTGAGGTTCGCTTTCAGGAATGTAAAATATGTGCTTTAAAATTTGCAGTTGAACAGAATATTAAAATTACTTTTTTTGGGAAAAAGAAAAAGAACATCAAAATGATCAAAAAGTACTGTAAATCATTTGAGAATTGTTCCAAATTTTCAGACGATTTATATGTTCCATTTTTTAAATTATCCAGTTTACAGTCAGTTTTTCAAATCCTTAACAAAGTTGTTAGCAAGTACTCAAGTATTTTTATTTATTCATCCATTTGTCCATCGCTCAACAACAGGATTATAATGCTTCTAGGGACAATCATGCCATTATAAATAACAAAGCATCCTAATAGACGAAGTGGTAAAGAAGTGCTTTTAAGCAAATGATTAACAACAACAAAAAACAGGTCAGTTCATTACGACACAATATTGTGCGCTTGGTGCTGCTGGGCGATTTAGTAGTTTGCCTTCCCCAGAATTGAGAGTGAAGCTATCTCCGGTGATAAAACCATCATTACACTTGGGGCGCGGAGGAACATGCTGGTTCGCTCGCAATTCAGTTCGCATCATCGTCACGTTACTTGACATTGTTCTCCCATTTTTTCCCCCTTCCAACAAGAACTTACGAAGAGGATATTGTTGTTATTTCGCTTAAAGTTCTACAGCGAAAGCATATCCCATCATAGAGCTTGTTGTGATCTCGGCCAAAGGCGTATATGCCGTGAAAACAACCAGGAAGCAAACGATGCGCAAATTCCATTTCCTTATTTTTTCACCGAACCGGGATTGCTACCAAATTGCCATCGGTGGTGGCATTACACTGCATTTTACATCATGATTGTGCGAGATTGCATAGCAGAATGGTTGTTGTGCACTTCCCTGCAGTCGCGTATATTTTACTCGTAGGATGGAAAATCAGTTAGTTAGCAGCTCAATGGAGCGCGTTGCATTTATGCGCAGTTAATGAGGAAAGTTTTTCTAAAAAATAAAAATCAAAACAGGATACCAAAAAAAAAACCAACATAATCTGAATGTAAAATTTAGCATCATTTTCTATGTTTTTGTTTAGGTTCTCATTTAAGGATATATGCACATTGGGTGACTAACCGTATCCCGTTCGTGTGCTTCGATGTATGAAAGATGGTTCTTTTTGTTTTACAATGAGCGCCTGAATGTTTTTTTTATATATATTTCATAATTACGGCATTGTCCGTATTTTGGAGCGCCTGAATGCATACAATAATTTTATTTTATCGTCTAATTAGTTTTACCAAAATTAATTTTCGTCGTCTATTTTGGAATATAAATTCCTCAAATCAATCGTAAATTAATCAACATTTCATAAAAATAAATATAGCATACTTTCATGATTTGTTCGTCAACAAATGTACCTTTATTAGGCACCATTGGCCACCATGTTGCACACATTTAGGCGCTTTATTTTTTCTGTTCTGAAAATGTTCATGTAGTAAATTATGCATAATCTGCGAAGCAATGTGTATGTATTGTATGGGTGTTTTTAAATAATTTTTTTTAGATTATTATACAGAAACGAATGTAAATTTTATTTGTTCAAAAATATTTGTTTTACCCCCTACCCACCAGTAATGTTAACCCTTCGCGTTTTATAATCAACAGCTCCTTTTGTTGATTTTTCAGTCCAATTATTTGATTTGTTACAGTTCCTTGTGTTCCACTTTCACATTCATTCCTTTGCAACCAACAGCAAAAAAAAATCATGAAACATTTCTTTCATAAGACTGCGTTCCTAAAAGTCTCGTTAGCACGGGAAACATTTTCAACCATTCATCATCCATCCAGCAGATGAAAAAGTAATGTTTTCACATTGCACAAGAGTCGATACCCTTCCTGTCGAGGGTTCATTCAATGTTCACATATTAGCTTTTAATTTGTTCCACTCTATATAGTTCGATTACATCCGATTGCTGATTGCCCTGCGCAAGGATGACGAACCCTAGCACCGTACCGTAGTCATTTGCTTTCATTCGATGACGCACAGTGCAGGAGGTTTCTTGCAGAATGTGTCTTGATGTACGGAATGGAAACATATTGATAGGTTGAGTAATTTTTCATTACTCTTTTTCGTACAATTGAAACGTATGGATCCCGAGACTCGTTTTTGTTTGTCGCTCAAGGGGGGATAACTGCAACATGAATCAGGGAAGAAAATAATCAGACACCAAAAGTTGGGGTTAGTGTTCGGTGCAGTATGTGCAAAAAATGTGTACAAATCTGTTCCGCATTCCACCGTAGCATTTAGGGCTTTTGCATGGAACAGATATTTCTGTCAAGAAGAGGAGAGATGGTTTTGGTGCCGGTTTATCAACTCCAATCAGACCGGATGCTGCGAGTTGTGAAACAAAGCGTGCGGCTAGTTAAATCGAATCATCTGTGCTGTGCATTCTAGTGGAAATGGCCTTAAAGAGGTGATACAATCGAAATCCATACCCAGCGAAAGGTAAAGTAGCTTCGGCCAAGACTTCAACAGGGAAACCCATTCGAACGTTTCATTCGTTATCAGCTTTCCAACTCTATCCCTTTTTGCTGGTTCCGTTTCCCCTAGCGGAAGTGTGATGAAAATTCCTGATGAATTTCCCGAATATCTCAAGCGGCCCGTTTCGAACCGACGGTGCTTCAATACCGTGCTGCAAACGCTCATAAATAGCACAGGAGGGAATACTTGTACCCGTGCAGAACACACGCTATAGCTTTAATATTTATCCACTCCGGGGCGTACGTACCAAAACCAAACCGAACCGAGAACAAGACGGCATCCTTTTTTGCTTCTTCACATTCCTAGACACACCCTTTTTCTGTGGGGGGGTGCGCGAGAAAAGGAGGCCAACGTTATGCTGTGTGTCCGTTCAGCTACTAACCGGTATGTAACACAAAACACAGCCAAAGGGAGAGAAGAAAGCATCCTGCAGCGTTGTGTAAAACAAACGAACGGCCGGTGAGTGTGTGTGTTTGCGTGGGTACCTTCGCGATCGCAAGCTCTTCTCGGAATCGTTCGAGAAACAGAGCTTTCTATGTGCGTTTGTGCCTTTGGGAAATGAAATGGTTCGCATAGCAACAAGTAACTTGGGAAGGTTGTTAAAATGTTCATTGCTTTTTCTTTTTTGCCTTATTCCATTGCTGTGTGCGTTTTTCATTCATCTCCGAATGTCGACGGCGGGCTTCGTTTGTTGCTAGCCCATGCTCTTAATCGATATATTAGGAGCACTAAGTTCGTGGAAGCAGCGAAAACCGAAACCGTAGTTGATACGATTTAGCCGAAGTCGGAAGAAAAGCTGCCCACTAATCGTGGTTTGTTGAACGATAATGCGAGCGCATTGTTTTGTTTCCTGCTCGTGCTTGAAAGTTTGTGCACGTTAATAAGAAAATGGTGGTTTGTTATAATTTCACATTTTATACACCTCTCATTCCTTTTTGGCATCTTTCTTTTCCCTCTTTAAGAGTTTGAAATTGAATATGAAGTGCTCCGTATCACTTTACTTGAAATTATATTTTCTGTTGTACTCCAATGAACTCATCCCTCTATTTTCTTTATATCTCAACGCAAAACATGTTCGCAACATAGTGGTGTTTTTCTGAAGAAACAATACTAGAAGTGAACACAATTCTCTATCACAAAAATATATTTCTTTGCTACAAGAAGAAGAAAAAACATAAAACAAAGCTCAGAGCACTTTTGCCAATGTTTCAAATTACACGTACAGTATCGGACAAAACAACTGCAGCTGATACAAAAGTATTGAAAAATTTTATATTAGAATCGATATTTGAGATTAAACAAAAAAAACGAAAAAAAAGGTTTCACAACCAAAATGTGAAGAAAGTTCTGAAATATATTCATTTGCAGTTGCACTAGTTTTATTCGATACTGTTCACTGCTATCGACCACAAACTTCATGTTGTTATCTTTCAAAGGAAGAAAAACAACAGCTTTCAACAGTGCTTTCCGACTGTACTAAGACACCAAACTGTGTTCTTCTGCGAACTCACAAAAGCAAAATCTTTTTACAAACATCTCTGTCTCCTTCTTTGAACAACCACACTATAGAATACTAACATTCTGCCTGCCATCTAGCGAGTAATTTCATAACATTGAATTCAATAAAAAACAACCACAGAAAACACTCTCTCCACGTTGATGACATGAGATGTCAAACGAAATGATGTTTGAATAGTGTAACCTCTTTCATGTTAGCGATCGTTATGAAATGCCCGAAGTTAGCAGAAAATCTACACTCCGTAATAGAATTGATTCTGATTTTTCTTCGTAAAATGGAATGGCAATGGACAATGGGATCTAGAGGTAGTAAGGGTCAGGCACTGGGCGCCTCCATCGCCGATTCGAGAATTGTGACTTTTCTACAAACTGTTAGCAATATGGTGTTGCTTTGAGTAATTCTCGTACTTTTCGTTACTTTTTTGTAGTTATAATGTTGTTCCCCAAAATTAATGATATGTTTTCCGTTCGTTTTTTTTGATTCCAAACAATGCAACTTTCTGAAATAGAACAAAGGAGCAAACTTTGAAAATGCAATTAAAACCCGTCGTAGAATAGTTGCCCAAAAATTGTTTCAAGTTTCATCATCGGTACTATGAATAATCCTATTGGGAAATCGACAATGATAAGTGAAGGGTCAGTACAAAGGGTAAGGGAAAGTGCTTGAAAACTTGAGATGATGTGCTTTTTGATAGAAGGCGCGTATTCTCCGCATTTTATTGCAGTAAATATTTGAACGAAATCGTTGGTCCCCTTTTTTCGGTGTCTATCATGCGTTTAGAGAGAGAGTGGAAATTTACGCCTTACCAATTTACAAAACTTTTAATACAGTAACTCATCTTCCGAGAAATACGCACGAAATATTGCGTACACAGAAGTCTGGGTTTTCTACGAAGGCGTCTGTATTTTGTGTGCCCGAAAATGTTGCTGCTTACTATTTATGTCACTCCAAAAATTTGTTTCGTTGGTATGGTTTTGAAATTTGAAGCAAAATCAAAACCTTACGCAGATCTACGTGACATAGGTTTTTGACAAACCCGATACATACGAAGTCTTTATTGTTGTAGAAACATTTTTTTTGTTATNACTCCATAAAATTTGTTTCGTTGGTATGGTTTTGAAATTTGAAGCAAAATCAAAACCTTACGCAGATCTACGTGACATAGGTTTTTGACAAACCCGATACATACGAAGTCTTTATTGTTGTAGAAACATTTTTTTTTGTTATCAAAACGACCACTAAAAAGCATATTTTCTCTATATCAAGCATTTAATGAACATCTCTGGTAAGATATAATGTGTGTGGTTTTTCTTATTTAATTCTACAAAATTGTCTCCAAAGCGAAAATTAAATTGAACTCCACCAATATAAAAGATCGCTCACTTGATATCGATGATCATGGGTGTATGACGAAACCCCGCTCAAAAATCACGCTTCATTGCAACACACTGTGCAGGAAAATATTTCAACCATCTCTCATATGATTTATGGCAGCCAAAAGGAAGAGAATAAAATGCCAATTTCGAATTCGGAAGGTGTAACGAGCCTCTTTTCCGCTCCATTGGCGCTAGGATGGTTCATTGACACGTGACATATTCGAACCCATGCACAGTGTATGGGAACGAATGGGAAGGACAATAACTTCGCATCCGTTACCTCATGCATTTCCTCTGTAAGCTGCTGCTGGATGCTGAATTCCGTCCTGGGAATAGAACCATTTTTGAAAATGTACACTGATCAACAGTATAGTCCCACCGGGGGTCAGGCAACAACACAACAAGCAAATAGTGTGTTACAAATGTGTAAAATATGTGTATGCTAGAGCTTGTACATCTCCTTAATATATTACATTTTACCTTTTGATCTATCTCCCAACAAAATGAACCTTCATCAACAGTTTTTACGACACGGTACGACGTCATGTTTTGGGATCGCGCTATTTGCTTGGGATGCGTTCCCATGCCATTTTTCAAAACTCTTTGCGCTTGGTAAAGTGAACAACTATCGCTTCTTTTGTAAAGTTTTTTCCTTGGTTTTATACGTTCCGCCCGATGTTCCTTCCTGGGGCATGGGAAAATTTTGTTCAACTCTTCTGTAGAAACCGTACGATAAAAACGAATAGGAAAGTTTCTACTTATCACGCCTGTCAAGAGCAAAACTTTAAAGCCATTAACCATTAAAGCTGCCTTTCCCAACCATTCAGGTGCAGTACAAATAGTCAGCGATTTATCACCGTGTTGGGAAAATCAGAACACAAACCAAAAAGGCAAAATCAACAAAATACACAATGCAGTAAAAACTATCTTTAAAAAAAACTTTAATTAATGTCATATTTTCATGTACATAATTGAAAACTGGAAATTAAGTGTTTTGCCTGTGTAATTTGCTAAATATCTGCTGGCGTTGAAACTTGCGTGGATTTTTATTACAATAATTAACACTCTTAAATCACTAACATGTTGGCAAAGTGTACATCAGGTTGCAAATCAATCAATGAAAATTTATTTACCTTAGCGTTTGTTTGTTTTTCCAATTATGTGTACATTTCATCGCGTCCAACGCCTCAGGAATCCAGAATTGTCCCAATTGTGGACTACAACGAGATCGCTATTTGGCTTATATTTATGTGTGTATGTGCGTGTTTGTATGTGTTCACATGGAATGAAAGAAATTTTCCAAGTACTGTTTGTTTTAAAAAATTTCCTTCAGTCCTCCAGTCTATTGCAGTTGGTGGTGGACAGCGAGTAATATTTTCATCTCCTTTTGTGCAGTACAAATCATCATTTGCTCATTGTTTGTTTTACTTCTACCATTTACAGTTCTGCGGTGGACACCGTCACCAAGACTAAAGTTGCCATCAAAAAAATATCTCCCTTCGAGCATCAGACCTACTGTCAGCGAACATTGCGGGAAATCAAAATTCTTACCAGATTCAAACATGAAAATGTAAGTACAATGGGTATTTTTTTGTGCTTTTGTTGAAGATTCACAAGATGTATGAATATTTTAAGGATACACATTAAATTTTTTGCATGGCTTTTTTATAACATCATTTGATACTACTGCAATGTCATCTGTTTCGATCTTTTATATTTATATTGTTTTGAGGTATAATTTATAGGCTTTATTCTGTAATTATGTCTCTTCTCTTGTATCACATCTCCTTTTTGCAAGATTGAATAGATGTTCAGCTATGAAAAAAATAAATTAAAATTCGCGTTAAGGTGGTGAATAAATAGTACTTCCATGTAAAAAAAACATTTAAATTTTCTACTGTTCTTTTCCTAGTATTTTCATTCTTCTGAATAAGTAATGTTTGAGTTTTGCTTTCCAGTTATTTTACTTTTTTTTCTCTTATAAACGGTACGCTAAGTGGGTTAGTTTTAATTTATTATACCATTTCTCTTTTAATCATAATTTTGATTTTAACTTTTTTCCCGCCTGCAATTAATACGGTTGAACGTTTCAGTTTGTTTATCTTTACTTTTGCACGTTAAATATTTACTTCTTTTGCTGTCCAGAAACAAAACAAGCAAACGAGAAACATGGTTGATTGTACGTTGGAAAACTTTTGTCAGAAGTTGTACGGATTTTGTTTGTCGTGTTTCCTTACCTTAGGTTGTTCCGTTTCAACTTTCCGACAATTGAAGGTGGAAATGACAAACACATGTCAGCGAATATCGCTGTCACGAAATATCGTAAAGTTTTACACGTTTTTTCCGCTTGTTATTGTCAAAACAAATGACTCCAAATACAGGCTTTTGTGTATATAAATTTTAGGATAAGAAAAAAAAACTTGACTATTGTTTAACATAATGCTTCGTTAAAAGACAGTTTACAGTAATGCTGAAATAAAATAATAAACATTTCATAAAATTCACCCCAAATTGCAATGACGATGACCGTTATGACACTTAAATATCCTCCGGGTGGGTTTTATTTCTTCTACAGATTAAACTCATCACGATGCTAATTGAATGACCGAATACTCGATTTTCAATTTATGGTCCACACTTTCCCAACGCCTCATTATTAATGCATACTTGCGGCACTTTGCAAAAACTGACGCGAAGAAGGAAAGCTTTTTTTCGATACATCCTCCGAAGGATGGTGCAAAGCATGACGAAGTGTATATAAGAAGCAAAAGTCCATTAAAATGCTTTCCCACTGAGAGTGTTAAAAGTGGTCGGTACAGTGATAGGTCCACACTAAACAAGATTTGAATCTATTTCCATATTTTGTACTAGATATTCTTGGGGACCTGAAACCTTCAACCTTGCGAAAGATCATGTTCGGTACGTTTTGATTTCCATTCATCCGTATCAGTGCCACTCAGCCGGAAGCGAGAAATGGTTGGTTTTTAAGAGAGTTACCCTTTTTGGGGAAGGTTAACAACAATGTTTCATAAATATTTTGCTGGCAAAAATGTAGTTCCCATTCGTAGTGCGTTTACTATTTCCATGAATTTTCCATTATCTTAAAATCCATCGCTTGTGAAACTTATGATGTTCTTTAGACAGAACAGACAGGAACATGTTCATTTATTCATTGAATTTGACTTACTTCAAACCGAAAAACGTGTATGACGTACATGCCTTTGTAAAAGCGGTTTCCCACAAAGTCCTCGGGTACTGTATTTTGCTGCTCATAAGGGTTGATGGATTACTATTTTTCCAACCACTGCGTATTATATCCCTCTATCAAAATTGAACAAGGCACTTTAGCGAAATGAAATCCATTTCGACGCATTTCGAGCTCTTAATTCATCACAACTTCAACATCGATGTGGTTGAAGTTTTTTTCTTCTCTTTCGCCCTATCTTGGAAGCCTTGTTTCTGCTTGCCCACCCAATGTACGAACATTCTGGTGAAAAACGATTTTAGATTTTACCCGCCCCAACCATTTTCGCTCGTCCGCACAATCGTGCCCTGTGGTCATTAATCTGTCGACTTTACCGATTCTTCCCAGTGGATGATAAAAATTGATAATAAAACATTTCCTGGAATCTCATCACCAATGAGCAGAATCGGGGGAGAATCGCGTGCTGTCCAGGGGATGTACCCAAGGAGTACATTACCGTTCCATTTTTTCCGCTGTCATTNCTTTACCGATTCTTCCCAGTGGATGATAAAAATTGATAATAAAACATTTCCTGGAATCTCATCACCAATGAGCAGAATCGGGGGAGAATCGCGTGCTGTCCAGGGGATGTACCCAAGGAGTACATTACCGTTCCATTTTTTCCGCTGTCATTTCCGAAAGATGTCAATCATGCGGCCGAACGGTTGGTTTGGTTGGCTTCGAAACAAGGCTGTCAGGAGATAAATGAAGCCGTAATACGTCAAGCTTTGCCGTTTTGGTTTCTGTTTTCTTTATCCTGAACATGCTACTGAGGTACGGTGTGCCCGTGAGCAAAAGTAAACTTCCATCGTCAATGTCCGGTCGAAGAATTGGGACGTTTTTGGCTTGCAGACATTAAGTTTCTTTCGAAACACGTTGCTAATGTACTCAAAAAAGAATTAATACTGCAAGATTTGATTCTTTATCACACGGACATAGTAAATTGTGCCGCTAATAGCAGCCATCACGTGCATTTGCTTAAGAGCACTCACAAGGCAGTTGGTTTTATTTGTTCGATTGCTCACAGTTCAGGGGATGAATCAGAAGAATGTGCAATCTCTTGTAGCAACACAATCGTATTACTCTTATCTAGCGGTGTTTGTACGGTATGATATCATACACTGTCATTATTTGGTGAGCATATTAACCGAAGCAAGATCCAGGGGTAATTCAGCACGACATTCTATTATTTGATTTTGCTTGTTTAGTCTTATCAGCGATGCAGGAGTGAACTGCTGTCAACAATATAACTCTAAGCTCTTCTGAAAACCGGACCAAACTGCCTGGTTTTGTTTAATCTAATCTGACTCATTAAAGTACATCATTAGTAAACAAAATGTGTACATAGTTATGCATTACACCATCGGTATATATATCATCGTTGTTTTATTATGTATTTATCAGTACTCTGAAATTCATCAGAAGATCCAAATCCTCAGATTGCAGATTGAAAAACAGAAACTCGACAGAGTCTGCTAGGCTTGGGTTACCTTATGAGAATAACACCAGACAACTTGGTGTGTATAATTGTTTTATGAACAAAATATTTACCTTTCACTAGTTTTTTTGTATGCGCTTTAACGTTTAGCGACTTATCCGCTCCTAAATAAGCCCCTGTTTATTTTCCTAATAACATTTTTGCCAATAAAGGTTAAAACAATGCATCTTTCTGATAGGTCTGATCACGGGACGGCCATGTTTCTTGTATTTAAAGAAACGTAAACGAACTATTTGGAAGTTTTTATTTCAAAAGTAATTATTTTAGATAAATAACAATACAGCAACATTGAGTGTCATTTTTGAGCAAATTTTTCAAGAAATTATTCGAAAAAGATCGTTTAACAGAACAGCAAATCACAAATATCGAGCTAAGTCCATTCGCATGACACACCCTAACAATCGTTCCTTGGAATCCTTGGAATTTGTTCAATCGTTTGACAAACACCGTGTAAAGATTTAAGCTTTCTAACTTAAAGTATCAAAGACGTCATTGTTGGAAAAATTGGAATATCTTACGGTTGAAGTGTATTCAAGTGGGCGACTAAAATGCACATTGAAGTTAGAATATTTTTTATATTTTTTTTTGTGCAGTTATTTTAAGTTAAGTTAAAGCTTCGTTATTGACAATTTCCAGTGTAATATATAAGGCCATCATATAAAAACACCAGAACTGTTAAGGAAGAACACTGAACGGTCTTTCATATTGTATGTGGGGTGTTTGAAAACATAATATTATGCCAGTTAAGTCGTTAGTTTCATCTAATACTACTAATTCCTTCTACACATGTCTCGACTGCTCTATAAAAACAACGGGGCTTCGTTGTTGTCCTGACGTGTTATTTCCCAGTTTTCGTTTCAAGATTCCTGTACACCGTACACGACGGCGGAGTAAGGTGTGTTGTTATCATCCTATCGCTCATGTATCGGCTTGACGATAAGTCATTTTGGTGGATTATTTTATCCTATCAGTCCGTCTTGATTTAGCCCTCGGGAGCTACCAGTCCGATACAACACCGATCGTTTGACCGGGTAATGATGAACCTTCCATCGGTTGTTGGCGTTGTCTATTTCCTGCTGACATGTTATCCTACCCGTGCATCTTTACGAACACGAAGCGTTATCAGCTCGAACGCAATCGTGCGGCATTTAAGGCGTCCTCTCGTGGTGTGATGATCGGTGTGCTGAAGGAAATAAATAGCTTTACACGCTGAGAAGGCAAAAAAGGGCTTGCCTTGCGCCACGGCAAACGGCAAACGATATGAGCCCATCAAGCTTTCCCCCCCTGGTGCATTGAAACTTATCTAGTGGTACATTCGCTTTCGGAAGAAGCAAAATGGAATCCGCTGATGGATGGGCAAAGTTACTCTCGCTCCCTGGAAAATGACTGGAGTGTTAAAGAAACCATGCAGTAACGTCAGCGTTGGTATCGCTTCTCAATTTTACCGACAACACTAGCCTTTGCCGCTGGTTAAGGTAGTGAAGTTTATGAACTTCCACACCAGGAGGTTAATTCTTGAACATCCCATCCTTTTCACGGGATGAAATATGTGTTGTGTGTGCAGTGGTGTTGCTATCCTTGATGGACCAATCTTCTCATATCGCAAGAAAGGATACTATCGGGAACGAAAACCACCGCTCCAGTTTGCAAAAGGTTGAGGAGGCAAGTTCACGACTCGACACCGCAGGTTGTTGTCGTTCAATCGCCCTACGTATATCCATATCCGTGGCCATATCCTTCTGCAACGCACGTTCGGAAACGTGCTGGCAGGTCCTGCATAACCTCGGTTTCGAAAGTTTTGCTACTCTCGTCCATTTGCCCGGAAGGTGCAACACAAGCACATCTTTTCTCGGTACAAAATTTCCATTCAAACCGAAGAGGATCGGCACACAGGGTCGGTTGTGTATGATGAAACATGAGTCGATTTCACGGAGCAGTAAAACAAGACACACAGGGAGAAAGATGTTGCGTGTGCTCGCTGGTACATGATACAGTGACCGTACAGACCTTACAGGACTGGCGAGATAGAAAGAAAATGACCGGTCGGGTATCTTGATGTTCCGGTGTTTTTGGGGTGTGTTTGTCCGCTGATGCTTAAAATAACCATTCGCAACAGGCTCACAATCGATCGAATCGCTGGAAGCCAAGGCAGACTTGTGGATTTGTTTATCTTTTAGCTACGGGAAAATCACCATCCCTCCGAGGGATGGTGCGACAGAGCGTGGAATGATTTTTTTTTAGAATAACTTGCGAATCCTTTGCAATCGTATTGAAACTGTGATGGATCCTATTCACCAGAAGCGACGATGGGATGATGGGTTGTTTTTGTTTTATTTTTAAGCAAAATTATCTACAGCTAGAGTTAGTTCAATCATCAGCGCTTATCGATGATTTGTGCCATTTTAAACCTTTACAATATAACTCCATTGATTTTAATGCTCGCGCTTTCATTGCTCTTTCTTTCAGATTATAGACATAAGAGATATCCTCCGGGTGCCTAGTATAGACCAGATGAAAGATGTATATATTGTTCAGTGCTTAATGGAGACTGATCTATACAAACTACTAAAAACACAGGTAAGAAACTTTTGGAAAATTGGGTCTTCCTCCAACATGTTTATGGGAGGCACAAAAACGACTAACTACAGATTAATTAGGGTACTGATGGACGATTCTCGAAGCAAACAATGAACCAATATTCAATAGGCTTTACATAACACGCATTTTACTTAATTCTTTGCGTTTTTTGAAAGAGCACATTATTGTGTTGTTTAAACAAAACAAATTTTCCCTGTATTTCCTTTGTTTCCCATTTCCATTGAATATTACGAGCGAAATATTATTCTTTTCCGCCTTGTTTTTCAGGTATCAATTTAGACCATATTGTGTCTATTGTGAAAGTTTTGTACAGACCAACGAAAGGGCTATGGAAAAATGGAATTCATGACAGTCCAAAGATGCCTAAAAGATCAACCGAAGATTACTGATTTCAAGAATATTTTTATGACTTTTCTCCTATGATTTCACCCAGAATTATTGAATTATTTAGTGTGATCCTTCTTTATCTTTGAGAAAAAAAGTCTTCAGTATCTTTTGGTCTTTTGGTGGATGTCAAGTTCAAATAGGAGTTTTTTATCAATTTTACCTACTTTACCTACTTCATAAAATACTGGCAAAATTCTAATGAATATAGTTCATAGCTTAAAAAAAAGTTTTGTTATAAACAAGCACAAACTTAAGTTCATAATGATCGCAACTCATTAAACGTTCACTTAATAAACATAAACCATCCCCCCAGCAAGACGTGGTATTTTAACAAAGTTGTTAATTATGTCCAGTCTCGGTTCGTAATGTTTCCGGAACTTTTGACCCTCGTATAAAACAACCAAGAATGTGCTTGACAGTTTGTCCTTTGTGAAATGAAGCTTACGAAATTATGTTCCTCGTCCTTATGCATGGGTAATAATCACCCACAGTTTGTTCATGCGTGTGTAAGTGGCACACGGGAAGATTATTTCCCCGCCATTGCATGTTAAATGACAACCTTGCCAAACATCGAACTGTCGTACAACTCCCGTGCTTGATGAGGCCACAACGGGAACGTTTGCTCGGTTTCATCTCCAGCTGTACACCACATACAGCCTGTCACATTCACATAACATATAGATATGCATGTCTGGTACTGATATTTGCCACGGTTTTTGGATACAAACGAATAAGTTCCCGTTTCCAGGCGCCAAACTTCATAGCCAGTCGGTGTTGCTAGTCAAAATTCCACGCCTAAGTTTAGTGTTGAAATTCAATTAGGTGGAACTTCGCTTCGGGCTGAATGTCTTTAGTAAGTGCGGCGGTATCCGTGCTGTGAATGTGTGTCCCTTCGGTTGATTTCCAGGTGTGCGCGGCGATACACCATTTCAGGGCGCGAATACATTTGCTTTGACACTCTCTGAATAAGCAAATTTATTTATTTTCTGGCTGTTTTTCCTTTTTTTTTCAAACCCCCGGTCCCAAAGTCCGATCTCCGACGCGTTGGGATGACCCCAGTCCGACCGAGACCCATCTTAACAAATGCGAGAAAATGTCATGACAACATTATCATGACTCCATTTGCTTTCAGAACGCGTTTGCACTCTGTCACTGTTTGCCGTTTGTTCATTCAGTGCTTGATTGGCTCCCGGTAGAGTGAGATTTCCATTTTTAATGAATCACGCTTTGTCCTTTCATTCGATGTGAAGGTGGCCCCTGATACGGTGAAGTGTTGTTCTACTAGTTGAAAAGCTAAAGTCTCGACTCAAGCTGTTCTCATTTTCATTCCTCACGATCGTTTGGGACGGATAATACATGGTTCACCCGAACGCTTTAGCAGTACGAAAAGATTGATTAAATGACCCTTATCTAGCACTAGTATTAGATTACGGTACCAGCGTTATACAGTGAAGTGAAACCTTTCTACTTCCCATAGCCGACTTTTGTACAGTGTCCTTAACTTCCTGTTTCGGTACATTAACCTTCTCTTTGAGCGGGATGAAGTTGGACAAAAATATCAATGGAAATGTACGCAACCCAATCAATTGGCAGCGTCCTTTCAGTGGTGGGCACCGGTGGAGCAACCGGTCGCTTTAACTCGTAAAATCAATTAAGAAAGAGACCATGACGGGTCCCGTCACAAAATGGGTTGGTTGGTTGAAAGTGTACAACTGCTCGAAAGTGCGATTATTTATTGATGAAACAACTTCCCTAGCCTCATTAGCGATGCTATTTGAACTAAGTGAAAGTTAGGAAACGTGTTAAAGAGTTTGTAGTTTGATAGAGAACAAACACCAACAGTCCTCTTGCACATTCAAAAAACACGCTCATGAATTTTGTACCCAATTTGATTGGAAAATAGATGCCATATATTCCACTTATTGCGGAATATTTAAACATTTAATTAATTAATAATTTAAAATAGGTATATGTTTAATCGTTTGAAATTCTCGCTCTTGCCCACTCATTCACAGCGACTAAGTAATGATCATATCTGCTATTTCCTGTATCAAATACTTCGTGGCCTGAAGTACATCCACTCGGCAAATGTGTTGCACAGGGATCTAAAGCCCAGCAATCTGCTGCTGAATACGACTTGTGATTTAAAGGTAAGCCCATCTTTCTCTTTCTCTCTCTCTCTCTATATGTGTGTGGAAGAGTCACGCGGATAAAATAACCGTTCCCATCCCACGCATAAATAAAAAGAACCGCATGCCAGGGTAACATCGTTAGATGTTTCGTAGTTTCGAGTAAATAGGTCAACGAAACTGACATTTCAATTCATGGCGGGAACCACCAAATGCATTCGGGAAGATGCACCCATAACATACCGTTGCAGGTGCTGTTGCTAAGCGTGAATGACAAAAACCTGAAAATGGATTTAATTATTCATGTCATACATGCACCCCCAACGGTGAGATTCATATTTATTTGACTTTCTTCTAACTGTTTCACAGATTTGTGATTTCGGTCTTGCACGCGTAGCCGATCCCGAGCACGATCATACGGGCTTCTTGACGGAATACGTTGCCACCAGATGGTACCGGGCACCGGAAATCATGCTCAACTCGAAGGTAACATTGCAGGATGCCGATTGCGCAGCACGATTCAAGCTTCCCCAACAACAAATAATCATCTTTCCACTATCGTTTTTCACCATGCCAGGGCTACACGAAATCGATTGACATTTGGTCGGTCGGTTGCATACTGGCGGAGATGCTAAGCAATCGGCCCATCTTCCCCGGCAAACACTATCTGGATCAGCTGAACCACATTCTTGGTGTGCTCGGTTCACCGTCCCAGGAGGATCTGGAATGCATCATCAACGAGAAGGCACGCAGCTACCTGCAGTCGCTGCCATACAAACCGAAGGTCCCGTGGTCTCGTCTGTTCCCGAACGCGGACGTCAATGCGCTCGATCTGCTCGGCAAGATGCTAACGTTCAATCCACACAACCGCATCTCGGTCGAGGATGCCCTAGCCCATCCTTACCTGGAGCAGTACTACGATCCATTGGACGAGGTGAGGAAACTGTGCCGACAGGGCGAACAATTCTGGTGTCTGTATGTGTGGCTGTGTGTTCTTTTAACGGAAGGACAACAAATGACGGTCACATGTAGGTTGATTGATTCACGTCCCATTCCACCGTATACTTCTTTCCCGGTTCGTACTAGTGGGATACAGTCTCTGGGACCTCTTTTAGAATGGAAATTAGTGTGCGACAGCTCAGCGAAGTGTGTAATGAGGGTTTAAATTGTGCTACGCTACCAAATGGAAATAATTGTATTTTATGGCAAACGGACCCGAAAGATGGGTTTCGGCAGCGAGAAACCTGTAAGCCGTCAACAGTAGTAACCAAGCAATTTGCTTCATTTTGAATGCGGATACTGTACTACGTTGGTTTTTAATTTGCTGTGTAGTAGCACCAGCACACCCGTGCACCAGAAAAAATAGCTTGCGGACTGAATGGAAGTTCTAAATTGCTTTCATTTTTATTTCATTTAATCGGATAAGCTTACCGTAAACCGTTTCCGTTAATTGTATTGCTTGCATCGTTTTAGAAGTTGTTTTATCGTTCGGGTTATCACCCGTTTTTTACACGGTCAGCACGAATGCATCGTTAGTCTAATAAGGAGAGGAACTTTAAACATAATTGTAATTCGGTCCCATTCCTAGTCGATGCCCGCTACATTCCTGAATGCAAAGTAATGCAATCGGAAACACATTCGAGCTATTTTCGTCCAGCTTCCGGAGCACGTGTTTGAAGTTTTGTTGGATGATACAATTTCTTCAAAGGATTCAAAGATAACTCGTCCCTCCACATTTGTGTGTGTGGTCTATGTGGCAGTGAAGCGTCATATACTTACGCCCGAGTATGCGGACGTAGTTTATTTCTATGGTCATGATTATCCCATTAGTGCAATGATTATCTTCCTCTGTTGACGGTTTCATTTTCGCAGGAAATCACTAACAGGACGAAAGCAGCATGATGCAAACGAAAGTAATGACTGCAAATGATGTGGCGAAGTACACTTGAGTTGAGCAGAGATTCTAGATCTGTAAAAGTCAGAACGAAATTGTGTGCCCTAAAAGTTAGTGAATTTCTGGCAATGTAAGATGGGTTCGAAAGTTTTATCGTTACATTTACCGGACCGGAAAACCGAAGCAGAAGTTGCATGAGAAGGAGAAGCAAAACTTGTGAACGAACGAAGTTCTAAGGCTGTTTGATAAAAGGAAAATTCCTTAATCACATTTATTGTTGGAATGTTGATTACTTACTGTTGATTTTACGGTATGGCACCATATCGTATACGGTCCTGGGTTCGAAACATCTTGAATGATGATAATTTTATAAAGATTAATGGTTTGACAAGATGTTTCTATTACATGCCATCGTGAGATTCTTTTATATGAGAATTTGTATAATAGATACTTTTTTTCATGAATGTTTCGGAACCAATTAAGAACCTGTGGACAATTTAAGTTAAACCATTCTAACATTCTCTTACCCTGCTGAAGAATCCTGTATAGGCTGTGATAAGTACGCAAGGAAATGATTGATATTCGAAACCATAATAGTCTTGTGTGTCTGTGATAGTTGTAGCGTGATTATTATCTGCCGAACCGGAAATAACAAATTTCCATTCCGTTTCAAAGGACAGAGCATACAACCTACCCAGCTCTCCCGTCTGCTGAACTGTTTCACCTACGCTCATTAATCATTTGCATCTCTTTTGTTTAATTTCATTGCATTGATAACGTGGCTGGGGCTGGTGCGGATGTAATGAATAAACCGGACGAAATACGGCTCCTGTCCCGAATGCGCGGAATTGCACCTTCAGCCCGTTGCCGAGGAACCGTTCCGTATCGCGATGGAACTGGATGATCTTCCTAAGGAAACGCTGAAACGATTAATCTTCGACGAAACGCTACGCTTCAACCACAACGACAACAACCTTCCGGACGGTATGTAAGCGTGCATAGCTTCAACGCGCGCGCCCCTTCACAAAGGTGCCGAGCCAGCCAGAACCAACGGATTGGTGGCCGGTGGACGAGGGGACACATTCACCGCCAACCCATCGGCTACGTCAGTGGCGATAGCCTTAACGGCGGAAATGTAAAGCATCGTCAGATCGTATACGTACGCGGGAGGTTTGGTTTGTTTTTTTTCTTTTCTTGTGTATCTCCGGGAAAAGAAGCAAAAACACAAACCGCACACACCCTTCACAACGCTTTGGCGTAACAGATGCAGAAACAGGAGCTATTAAGAAGTACACAAAAACAAGCGGTAAAGCCAAGATTGCAGCTTCGTGTTAGTACGAAGCCATTAACATTAGTCCCCGGATCAGTTATATTTGGCCGAAGCCGCCAGAGCCGAACATGATCTCTGATAGTTGCCAGAGGAAGCCGATGGCATTTTACCAGTTTTTGTTTTGCACTCGTTTTCTCCCTACAACCACCCTGCACAAAAAAGGAAAAGTGTCAAAACGGATTCTGCGTGAGAGGGAAAGAAGAAACAAAGAAGAAGAAGCAGCATCGTGTTGTAATGCTTGTGATAACAGGGAGATAATGCTGTGAGTTTTAGTTCGTTTGTTCGTTTCGCCCGTAGTACAACGGATTTTTTTGTATGCAAAACTCGTTTTTTGTTTTATTTGAAGCATTTGAATTTTCTTTCTTTCAAACTTCGTCAAGATAAGCTAATGATCATGTAATCCTGCGCACGCACACACATACATATACAGATACGTAAAAGAGTTTTCTCTCTTTGAGCTAGATTAGCGCAAATGGTATGTCATTCGAGGAAATGAAAGAAACAAACATATAAGGCAAAACTAAAAAATCTGCAACACAACTAGTGAATGTTTCTACTACGTGTGTATGTGTACGTGTGCCGGTGTGATTTTTTTCTTTTCTTACGCTAGCAAAATATACTCCAATTCTGTGTTTTTTTTAATGATATAAAATACCTTCCCTTTACTGTTAGTAAGCTATAGAAGAAGTTCAGTTTTAGGAAAGTTCAGTTTTAATTGTGCCCAAAGTGTGTAAAGAAAGTATCGCCGCCACCAACTGTACAGATATATGTGTTAAGTAATTAAGTAATGTAGTGCATATCAGTTAAAGAAGAAAAAACGCGTGAAAAAAAAACGAATTGCGCTCTGTTACGGTTGCAAATAAGAAGCATCCATCATCAACTTTCAACAAGAATGACTGGGCAATCACGAATACAAATACGCTCAGTTGGGTATGCTGAGTTTATTAAAATCCTTCATCCTTATCAGACGGCTTTACGCTATTATTACGCTAGTGCAATATTTTCCCCGCACAAGGAACTGCAACAGTATGCTAACCTGCAAACAAAGGCCAAACCAATCCTCTAATATTGGTTCTCTCAGTGAATACTGAAGCGAAAACCGATACAGAAACATTAAAGGTATATCCCAAATAATTGTGCTTTAATTTTTGCTTGTCAGCTGTATGTTTACAAGTGGAATAGTCAAACGATCTCGGACGGGCAATATCAAGAACATTTAAAGAAAGCTTTTGTTTTCTCCACACCTCGGTGCTACACAATGCTCTAAAAGTGTGTGTGTGTCTTTAAAAACCTTAACATTTAGTACAAATGATGTTGTAATTGACTATTTTAAGTTGATCATTTTAAACACGCCAACCACAACCGAAACCTGTGGTAGAAAGGTACAGAAATCCGCGTACATACTGCCTACGCTCTTTAGCAAGGCCAAATAATAAACTTCTTTCGTTGGTTGATTGAGAGTGTTAGTAGGGATAGTGGGTAGGTGTTAAACTGTTCAATTCACCTTTATCCCTACACTCCCCCCTTCATAACGATACTTCCCATCCATGTGCTTCATCAATTATTGATGAATGTACTGTGTTTGCACACTGTTGCGGTTCGCTGCTCAATTATTTTCAATTATTTAACACACAAACAACACACCCAGAGATCAACCCTCCAGCTACGGAATGCTACACGATTCGGTGACATTTTACTGCGTTCGTAAAACAAAACAAAACAAAAACATATACCGCTTAAACCACATTGCAAATTGCAATCCACTACTGTGTGCTATTTAATGCGAGATAATTAATCACAATTTGTTTTAAAATGGTAAAACAAAGCGAGAAAGCGAGAGAGAAAGAGCGAGAGAAAAAGAAGGCAATTTCTTTTAATTACAATATCACCAAAAGTATGGAAAAAGTAGGCGTAGTGTGCTGGAAAGATTTCACCATGTCAAATATACCAAACATAAAGTCTGAGTATGAAAATATTAAACAATGAAAGCAGAATAAGAGGTCAGCATTTATCAACACTTCTACATCTTCTGAATTGAGTTCGCATTTTTTCCCAAAGAAATATTCTCACGATTCTTAAGTAACTTCAGCACATAAGCAATGAGATACAACAGTGTCATACAACGATATTTACGATAAAATATTTGAAATAGTTCAGAAAACTCTTCTAGCTTCTAGTTTCTAGTGTCAGGATACTGAAAAGTTAAGTCTGTTCCGGATTTTCTTTGATTCCTTTATGTAACTTCACGGAGGTCAGATTTCCAATTCAAGAGAGTTTTGTATAGAAAGCAGACAAGTGTGTTGCACTTCAACTCGAAAAGAATCCAGAAATGGTTCTACCTTGAGTAATTGAATTCGAAAATTCTTTAACGTACGATTGATCATTATCTATCTAAGGAAAAACTGCTGTAATATATCGTATGCCATACTTAACGGCACATGTTTCTTCAGAAATCTTTCCCAAATTAAAAAAATGACTCGCAGTTTACTGATGATGATCGTAATCTGCCTGTTACAGATCATTCATTGTACGATAAAGTACATAAGAAACTTTCAATGCAATTTAAACAGTTTTAACAGTGTTAAAACACACAGCTTGTATTAAACAACATAATCGTGATCTAGCTTTTTTCGCTTTTATTCACTCACATCACCTCACGGATTCTATTCCAAAATTTTCTGAACAGCAATACCCGCCTAATACGTAGCTAACCACCACTACACAGTCACGGGTACGATTGGAATAGGTAGGCAAAGCGTCACGCACTGGCCGATAGTGGGACAAATTTAAGAAGACTTTTAGATAGGATGAAATAATGTAGCCGCGTTGCCGATGTGTCGAGGCGTCTGTGTCGAGATTCGAGCTAGTCGTAGAAGGGAACAAACAAACACTCCGCTTGAAACTTGTAACACGTCGTTGGGAACTAAAAGGCATGTTGTACNTACGTAGCTAACCACCACTACACAGTCACGGGTACGATTGGAATAGGTAGGCAAAGCGTCACGCACTGGCCGATAGTGGGACAGATTTAAGAAGACTTTTAGATAGGATGAAATAATGTAGCCGCGTTGCCGATGTGTCGAGGCGTCTGTGTCGAGATTCGAGCTAGTCGTAGAAGGGAACAAACAAACACTCCGCTTGAAACTTGTAACACGTCGTTGGGAACTAAAGGGCATGTTGTACTTAATTTCTGTGGTTAATATCCAGCTAATGGAGAGCGACAGTAAGCGAAAGAGACACACATAGGATAGATACAAGTTCTTTTCCTTTTTAGTCCTTCATAATTTTTGCCACTTGTCCGGTGTGCAACAAAATGGCGGCCATGAGCTTTGCATAACAGACGGGTAAAGGATCGTTATTGATCGTGGTACCACTTTGTGCGAATGTAAAAAAACAAACTGTAAAATGTGTTTCTTCCTGTTGCTCGTAAGAATTTGCGCAACTATTTCCCTCGCCGTTTTATAGTTTATGGATATGCACCCCACAACACCGGAAATGTAAAGCACACACAAACACACAAACACACAGGCGCACAGTGTACCACACATACCGGCGCACTGGTGGGAAATTGTTTATAAAAAGATCGTTCTTTTCACTCACACTTTTATCTGCGAGATAGTTGTAATTATGCTCTCGTTATGCAAATCTAATTGTTACATCAATGTTCTTCCGTGTACATGTGTGTATATGTATGTATGTATGTGTTTTTTCGCAAGGATATCCATATCCGATCCGATTTACTTGTTCGGCATATTGGCCAGGGAAAGGGGAAGGGGATGGTAATATGTTTATATGTTGACCGGACATGTTGTGGTGTTCGCACTAAACGGTGAGAATCATTATAGAACGATTAATGTTTTCAAAAGAAGTACAAGTTTGATGCAGCGAGAGATAGCGAGAGAGAAAGAGAACCATAAAGAGGGAGAGATATTACATTTAAAAATAATATTACATTAGTAAGATTAAGATTCTTTAGTATAGAACAGCAGGATTCAACTAACACAGAACCCTACAACAAAACCGAAGCGTGTTGTGTGTTGTTCTCTTCAGCGGTAAACCCACAAATTCTTACCGTCTCGCTAGAGGAATGCTTCCTCCAAACAGATATGGAAACATTTACAAAATGGATAACGATGATAATGTGATTATGATGCTGATTAAGTGCACGCGAAACAAGCTTCAATGTATTGGGGGGAAAAAAAAACAAAAATCAAATCGATCGAAAGTACGAAAACCTTAAACAAACGAATACACGATCAGGCTCGATCAATCGAAAGCAGGGCGGTAAACAACGTGAATCAAACACACAACAAAGCAAAAGAAATGTGTATCAAAACTTTCTTCTGGGTGTAATTTTAAAATCGTTTAATCAATAGTGCAACAATCCCTTTAAAGATCCCGATTTAAAGTTAAACACAAACCGCTGTCAACATTAAGGCGTACGCAAATAAACAATGTTCTTGAACGTTTGTTAATAACTGTTGAGCGGAGGAGAAGGAGATGAGAGGAAAGGGGGGTGGGAGGGGATGGTGTAATAGGGACAAAACGCAAGCAAGTGTGGACAGATCCATACAAAATACACTGTACAAGAGAATGTTCTGATATTGGCACAACATTAGATAAAGATTAGAGAACCAGGAGAGCCAATGTACAGTAGTGACCAGCAGCGATTACTGTGCCCGGGATTCGTGTTCCCAATATGGTAGAAATCACGTATAAATATATACATAGATATGTGTTATGCAGAAACGTAAACAAATTAAAAAAGGAAAAAAAAACAAGATCAAATGAAAGAATGGTTTAATGGTAGTTTAAACAGTTTTAATTTGTGCGTGTGTGTATGTGAGAAAGAGAGAGAAAGAGAGAAAGATACATAATATAAAGAAAAAGTCAGTATCAAGTTCAAAAAGGGAATCTGGAATGTATAGGAAGACATCCTTCCTTCTCCATAATGTCGCCTCGTCAAATGCAAAGGGAGGATCGTTGATGTTTACGTTTAAGGCTCTGAACAAGGAAGCAGAATGTAAGACTTTGGCGTTTATTCTCGCACGTGTGAGGGGTATGGTGATCATTTGTCATCCCATATTCTCCCACTACCCTCCCGCATATGTATTGGTCCTTATAATGGTATGTGTATTGTTCGTGTATGTAACGTACGTTTTAGCATGATGAGATTTTGCCGTGGTGGTTAACATAACAATATACATAACAACATCCGACTACTTTTTCACTCCCTTTTTCTCTTGTGTAGCTAAACAGATTAGAGAACCGCGAGCTGGGGGAATGTGTCATTTAATTAATTGGTGATTAAAAAATTACAATAAAAAAACACACACACAAACCGAGCTAAGAACAGATTACAAATCAACCAACAAATTATACAAAAACCCTAGCTAGACCTGTGAGACTATAGTACACATGTGTACTATTATAAACACTTTCAATACCACTACCACTACTGCTATTACTACTACTATTAGCTACTACTTACTATTACTACTACCATCTTTTGGGGCTTCTTTACGTGGTGGAAGCCGTGTCTAGGTGTAGAGAGATGATAACACATACACACATGGTCACACAGGTGTTTAATGGCCGGGAATAGAAGAGATAGAAAAGAAGCAGTCATTTAATTAGCAGTGTTTAATGGCCGGGAATAGAAGAGATAGAAAAGAAGTAGTAATTAAACTGAAATATTAATATCCCGTTCCACTCCTGATCCTCCTCGCCCGTCAGTACCTTTCCCTCTTCTCATCCTTTCAATTCCACGTGATCTCTCTCTCTCTCTCTGGAGGACAGTACAGTTATATACATTTGGAGAGGCAAACAATCGAAATCGAATCTTTTCAATTGGACAAGACACATAAGAATAAAGATATACTTCAAGAAGAAAGGATGCTTTGTATCGTTGTATGGGTTTGTAGATCTCTCGAAAGCGAAATCTCAAATGATGACAAATGTTTAGTTTTCTTTTAGTTATGTTAAATATGAAGCTCAAAATCCATTGTTTTATGTGCATATACTAGAAATATTGTACAACACGGGAATATGTGACTATCAGACGCTTGTATACCAACGCACATGAGTGCTTTCAGTTTGCAATCTGATATCTTTTCTTTTCCTATTACTGAAACGACGGGAAATGGTTGATGTTTCTGAAGACTCTTAGATCAGCAATCAACAAGAATGCTACTACCGTCTCTACAGTAATTTCAGATGATTTTTTTAAGTGGACATTTTTCTCATTGTCAAATATCAAATTCGACATTTTTTATTATTTAGTTTTTTCCCTTATCATTTATTTTGTTTCCCTCCTAAACATTGTATTATTCTTAATAGTTAAGAATTGAGGAGGTTTCTCGCTTATTGGTGCTCAACGCACAATGGTTAAATATGCACCGGTATACGGGAAAAGGCTTATCTTAGAATATCTGGAGGTCCCTGGTGCTTCCACTATTTTCGAACAGCACGAAACTATTGCTTCTTTTGCGAAAGTGTATTCGAGGAGTTTCTTGTAAGAAAAGGGCTACGAGGCGATCTGCGATCTGCCTGCACCACCTTGAAGAAGTCAACTATAAATGATTCGGAATAAAAGAAGGAAAATAATCACCACTAGAAGCAGTTGCAATAATCAGCTTCCTATGGCTTCTTGGCTTGAATTTAACATTTTAGCGCACATTCTCCGTAACAAACGTAAAGCTTTCCGTCAGAAAGACTCTAACCAACCGGGAAGCGGGAAGTATTTTTTTTTTGGACTTGTCGTGCGGAATAGTCAACGGAAGCTTAATCGAGTTTTTTCTTCGATCAATCAATCTGTCAAGATGTGAAGTAAGTTTCTTTTCACTCAAATAATACTTTAAAATTGAAAAAAAAATTAAAAAATTAACAACATTTCTATAAATTTGCAATCTCCAAAGGCTATAGCCTTAGCTTTTTTTTGGGAAATTTAGCAAAATTTGTAAATTGATGTATTTTAATGCGAATTGGTTGAAATAAGTTTCTTTTCACTCAAATAATGCTTTAAATAGAAAAACGAATAAAAACAAATAATAAAATTAACAAAATTCTAAAAATATGAAAATTTCCTAAGGCTATTTAACAAAATTTTATAAATTGATTTTTTTTAATGCGAATTGGTTGAAATAAGTTTCTTTTCATTCAAATAATGCTTTAAATAAAGAAATGAATAAAAAGTTATTTAAAAATGTAAAAAATCTAAAAATTTGAAAATTTCCTAAGGCTAGCTCTTTTTTTGGGAAGTTTAGCTAAATGTGTAAATTGATGTATTTTAATGCAAATTTATTGAAATAAATTTCTTTGAACTCAAATAATGCTTTAAATAAAAAAAAATAATAAAATTTAAAAAAAATCTATTAATTTGCCAAAAACGTTCGCAAACGCGACAATTGCTAAGCATGTAGTGTCGGGAATACAAATTAGCCTGTTTGGTTAGAAGCTTTCCGTTTTTACCGGTATACTAATCGAACGCTCATTAAAATGCCCTCGTCGGAGAAATGGACCGGTTTCCATTGCTGATAATAGTAAACGTCCGCTTGGGCGACGCCCCATTTATTAATGGCCAGCCATGTAATGCATCCGACGCTACCGTTAGAACGACTGGAAATGAATGTAAAATACCGGTTCCTGAGCTAGTTCTTCTGGGCCGAGTAGCATCGTTGATGATCGATTCGTTCCGGATGGATTGTCGCGACACGTGTGGTGAACGACTCCAAAGTTGATTGACCTCTCCATACAATGCAGTTGTAGCGGTGTAATGGAGTAAGGTCCGTGAACAAGAAAGATCATAAATGAAATGAAAACAAAACCTCCTCAAACACAAAGTGATGTCATCATCCACACTTGAAATGCCGTCACCTACTGTAGGTGTTCGCGTGTGTTTAGTGATTGTTCTTCATCATGCGAGCATAAGCTCCCTGCCATCTAAAAATCACTCTCATGTCATGTCAAAATCACGACGCTTCATTACGGATTATCCTTTCGCTTTAAGACGCCTGGGCCGGTACTTAANGATCATAAATGAAATGGAAACAAAACCTCAAACACAAAGTGATGTCATCATCCAGACTTGAAATGCCGTCACCTACTGTAGGTGTTCGCATGTGTTTAGTGATTGTTCTTCATCATGCGAGCATAAGCTCCCTGCCATCTAAAAATCACTCTCATGTCATGTCAAAATCACGACGCTTCATTACGGATTATCCTTTCGCTTTAAGACGCCTGGGCCGGTACTTAATTCCTGGCGAGCAATACTGCATGATTAGAGGATTCCGATTAGTCTCTGTGGAGTGTTTGTTTTTTGTATTTGCCCGGCACGTTTTATCCACCCAACGCTTTAAAGCCACACCTTTTGTTTACGCTCCGTGGTTCTATTACTTTTTTTTTCAATTTATCATTCTCACAAAACCAACATCATCATAACAGCAGCCACAGGCGAACGGGTAACCTGGAAACCGGGCCAACCAGCCAAAGACCTGCAACGAAGCAAGCGACGACCTTCAAATGTTTTTTTTTTGAGAATGGTTGATGAATGGAAGCGAGAAAAGGAGAGGGTTAGCGTTATGTTAAGAGAGAAAGCATTTTGAAGGAGCTCTCCTGCATAAAACTGAAAGAGCGGGAAGGAAAAGCTTTTAGTTACGCACATCAACATCGAAGGACGCACGCGTTGCACAAAGGGATTTTATAATTAGAAGTTATTAAATTGAAGGTAAGGTCGTTAAAATCAAGAAGAGATAGAGAGAATACAGCAAACTCATGATTCCGTAAGGATCTTACAGATACAGATTTAATCCTCATTTGCCCAAACTTCTGTTACGTGCTTAGTTATATTTACTCAAATTCTTCATCTTTTGCTTTGTGTTACTAATAACTCGGAGTTCTCGATCTGTTATTTCTGGCTTTCGGTAAACTTTATTTAATTATAGCCCGATGACTGAGTTCTCTTCCAATGGCAAAACATGTCGGATCGGATTTATAAGAACTGCCACCATTACTAAAACGTGCTCTGTAATGTCAAGAGGAAAACAGTATCAATCTAACATTCTAATTTAAATTAAAGATAGTATTCATATAGGGATTATAGCAAGCAATATAACCAAACAATCAACATAAACTTTTTATATGTATGTTCCCAAAATCTTTTTTCTAAACTTTTAACCACGTAAAAAGCAACATACAACAATCCCATTGTGTGTAGAAAGAGATGGTGCCGTAATCATTCGGCCGCGCACGCGGCTTTCGATCATCATCGCGGCTTGTACAAGTAGATGCGAACAGGTTTTTAAGGGTGGTTACAGAGAGAGAGAGAGAGACAAACGGAGAGAGCTAAACAAGAGAGAAGAAAATTCATCCCTCGGTTTCGACTGTCGAACAAGCGTGCCCGTCCGTGTGGGTAGTCGTTGTTTACCTGCCATCTCGACGCGTAAGGTTCGTTTTCTCCGTTGCACGGTTCTGTCCGGTTTACTTCCGTCGTTCTCAATCACACGCGTTTGAGGCATAGAAAAAAGAAAAACCATTTTTAAGCACTCCAAGCTAGTAAAAGAAAAAAAGTCGAGTACTATACTACCTGTGTGTGTGTGTGTGTTTGTGCGTTTTGCATAACCTTTATCTCAACGCTTTGGTGTGGCAAACAAGTCATAAATAATCAAATATTAAAGTGAACACAAACGAAAAAGAGGCAACACAAAAAAAGTCCTTCCGGTAGGCAATATTGTTGTGCGTGCTTTTTTACCGTCGGTTCCTTTTCTATTCGTTCTTTCGCGCGCGCATATGTACTTCCGTCCGTTTGCTGGACCCCGTAATTGATCTTGTTTCTATGTTTGCCGCCAGGAAGTAGGGCGCCACACTCACACACACACAAGTCAGGGACATTCCAAGCAAAAAAATAAAAAATTCCCTAAAAACGGGTACTTGCCAAACTAAAAGAAGGTGGACAAAAAGCACTCAAACACCCCGGTGGGTGCCACCTACGCATCGATCGAAGACTTTGCAACGTGTGCTCACAGTAGTGTGTTTGTGGCAGAACTTTTGGCGCCCGTGGTGTCTTTATCCATTTGTCTTTTTTTTTGTTACCTCTTTCTAACAAAAACAGCATCATGCTCATGCCAAGTACGGTGACATAAAGCAGTATAAGGGGGCTTTTCGAAAACCCTGCCTCAAGTGCTTCTTATCAGAGTGAAGTTGAAAGAAAAACCGTGCGCGCCCGGAACCAACGAAGCGGGAAAGAAACCAACGTGCAGCACTACAGAAGCAGCAGCTCCCGGCCAGAACAGACATCCATAACATTCAAGGACAAATCAAGTAAGAAAAAAGGATAGTATGAGTAGACAAAAAGGAAGAAAAAAAGAACCAGCTTAGAAACGGAAAGTGGCCGCGGATCAAAGCCGGAACGGTTTCTTTTGAAAGTGCGTAATTGCTAACTTCCCTAGGACCCCGGTAGGGCGGAAAACCTTCTTCCGGATTCAGGGAACGCCTAAATGCTCCAAAACTAATTACCTAGAACAGCAAAATCACCGACCGATCAATCAAGGGGCACGTAGAAGGGTGAACACCTTTTTCCATTTGCTTGTGTGAAAGTCTTTTCGGCTGTTTCGGTCCACCTTCGTGACGTTTTGTTCTAGGTTCAGGGGTTAGCAATGTGGTTTTAGAATAGGAGAATGTCAGAATTTAATATTGTAGAAGAATTTTTATTGAGTCGCATAACTTCCACATGGTAGAGTGCTCAACAAGCTGTAAATAGATTGTTGTAGAAAGATACAGCTGTATGATACTTTGAGAACTCCAGGAGTTGGTAATCAACTCTTAAAAAAATGTCCATTAAACGATTAGCACCAGAACAGAAATGAAGCGATATTGTATGAAAGTGGACACATTCAGTTAGTTCTTATTCCTATTTGACTTTGGCTTAACTATTTTGTGACCAAATTTACCAACAATTGAGCATAGACAGATGGTCCATTTTATTTGCAAAATTAGCATGATATCATATTGTAGCGCAAGACAAGTGACAAAACTTGGATATTTTAGTACTGCGATCCAATATAATCAGAACCATATACATAACTTAAACGAACCGTTAGAAGAAATGATTGAAATATGCGAAAAATATTTTCACAAAGCTAAAAGGCTAAGGATAAATGGCTAGTCTTTATACGATTCGTACGTTTCTAGTGCCATTCAAAAATTGGAAACAATCCAACCCGTTCACCCTAACAATCGTGCTTTTGCTTTTGCTATAAATATGCTATAAAAAATGCTATAAATATTGATTGCATAAAATAACGATAAAAATCGAATCGAATAATCATAATGATTAGATTTTTCGTTTTTTCATTATCAAGAAAGTAGATATTTATGATTTTGAATTATCCTCCGATATCATCCTACATACCCAGCTATATAAAAATAGTTATTATTTCTATGATCTTTAACAAATTCTTCTCCCAATTCTCCATTATAATCATTGGGTAAACATGTTTTAAGATTTATTACACCCGATTCAGAAATTGTTTTCCTACAAAGACTTACCTACAAAAAAAGCAATTAGATTTATTTAAGGGATTTGAACCCGGTCCTGTCGTGTGGACGGGCGCCATTTTTCACATGCACCACCCCAATTAAGTTTATTTAAAATTACCCTTTTTATCGCGCGCTTCTCGAACCCTGGGATTAGAGCCTTCCTTCGGCTTTAGTTTACAACTGTTGCTAATGGCACGTTTCCTTGACGATTGCGACTCAAACTCCGTGGTTGCATTTGTTGGCCAACTCACCCCCCTTTTATCGACATTTCGTTCCAACCCTAGCGACTGCGTTTTGTCGTTACTATGACCTGTTCTCGTCGTACCAAAGCCACCAGCAATAACCGGGAATGCAACGTCGATTCTGCCCCCTTCTACCGTGCGCGGGCTAGTGAAATATTTAAAAAGGGCCCATTTTCACCTGTCGGCAATGGGAAAACAAACACGTGCAATGAAAATAACAACAAAAAAAGAATAATTTCCCATTCGACGTCTAACAACAAGTGGTTGCGTTTCTTATTGATACGTTTGTGTTTATCAATTGAGAAAAAGCTTCTCTCTTCCTAACAATTCTTAACAAATTTAAAAAAAACACGAAGGAAATAAGAAGGGAAATTCCAGCACAATGTCAAGGTCGGGGCGTGGGTAGAATTGTGGGAAATGTAAATATTTACCTACTGCTACATTCTTTCATGTCGATTGACTCTCTTCATGGATCGTATATCTGCTCGGTTTTATATTTTTATTCCATGGCTCATAAAACCGCCAGTGCCGTGGTCAGTTTTCTGCTGTAGCAGCATTTTCTGAATTCCAACCACATCCAGCATTGAATTACAAAATGTTTCTTTTTGTCTAGCTAATTGCGGGTTTTTTATGAGAGTGTCAGAACAATTTCTATTATTTCTTCCTTCCTTTTCATGGATCATCATGGGATTGTTACAAAGAAGTATGGTGTACGATTTTACACACTCGATCACTACTGTTTAGATTTTTCTGCGATCGTCTACTAATGTGAGCTCAAAGGTTATTAACTCCTAATTTATTATTACAAAATTGTTAACAAAATTGTTTGTATAATTTTGAACGTTTTAATTCAAAGGCCCAACAAAATTTTGGCTGTGAGGTGTAACGTTTTTTTATTTTGTAAAGATGAGTTTTGAAATAACTATTTAATATTTTACACGATAAATTACAACGAAACATTATGTAATTTAAAAAAAACATTTAAAGATCCATCAGTACGAACATTAACACCAAATCCATTTCAATTTTAAATTATTTTATTTAATGCGGTAGTTTTCTTTCGCCCTCTCTCACTCTCTCTCTGCCGGATATGTGTAATTAATATTTATTTAGCTCCAACTCTCATAGACTGAGAGAGTTGGTTTCGCTATTTTTCACGCATTTGTTACGGAGCTTCAAATTATTTTCACTTTCGGTGGTCGTTTCCCATCACGACAAATACCGGAACCATGTAACCGGAACACTTCATCTAGCACCGGAAGGTTTTACTTTGCGAAACATGGATGAAAGATTAAAGGAAGGTAAACGTGGTTCAAATGTGCCGAATAGTTTTTTTTCAGTGGTAAGATACTAAAATTGTAAACACAGTTTTGGTAACGTGCTGGTTTTATGATTTGCAAATTTGATTTGAATTTTCCCTTCTACCCGTTACCCATTACTGATGCGAGACTCTTGCTCATCTTCCTGCCTTGTTGGAGAGAAAAAACAAGGGAACAATCACACCGAATGAAAGAAAGTGAAGAAGCTGCCCAAGTGTGCTTTTCCTCCCTTACTTAAGATAAACAAAAACCTACCACACCCGCCGTTCGACCTTTGATGATGCCCCCCAAAAAAAAAACACAAGAAAAACCAACAACCCCCATTGTTGTGGATAGTAATGACTCTTTTGTGTTTCGTTCGTGTAGTGATGCATTCATTTAATGCCTTTCTTTTGGTGGTTTCGAAACACACCAAAAACAACGCAATATAATCATCACTAATGAATTCATCTGCTGTGAGTGAAAAATGTGTGCACCGAGGTGGAAAGATGCCGAGGGCCGCTTTTATTACAGACGAGGAGAGAGAAAGAGTGGCCATGCTGGACCATGCCGGTTCGTAAACATTGCGAATAATTACCGTCTGGAATGTGTCCAGGATGGGTGCGTATTCAATCCAAATTAGATTCTATCTTTCGTGTGCTGTTCATTTGCATATAATCGAAAGCAAAGAAAGAAGAAATGGATCTTGTGTTTTTTTTGCAAAGAAAGTGAACTATTGTTTATGTTTGCTTATTGTGATGAACTAGTGTTAAGAAGTATATCTATAAAAAAGATAAACGTTCCAAAGAGCCGTAAGAAGACCACTTTGACACCTGTATTGCATAACTTTAGGCGTTTATATTTACATGTTCCCGCTATGAGATTAGCAAATTATTGCTGTCATTCAAATATTTAGTTCATTTAGTACAAGACAACTAAAAAAGAAATCAGAGAAATATTTCAGCATCAATAGTTTAACAGCAAATCGTTGTTATGATTGAGATTAAAAATAAAAATTAATCATATCTTTTTAACAGAAAATTAAACGACCCCATAAACACGTTCACATGCAGAACGACTGTATGCATCTCCGGATCGATTACGTTCGCGCCGACAATAGTTTGATTCCCAAGGTTCCATTCAATAAACAAGAGCACACCGATATACCTTTACAGTACTGGTTGTTGATGGATTGAGTGAAATTTTTTAAATGATTTGTTTAGCACATTAAACACATTCTGTTTAGAGCTCACACCAATGGTGTTAGATGGCGTTGATCACGTCGTTCGAGAGAGTAGTGCAGGGTTAAGTAAACAATTCTTGGTGCAACATTTCACACGCTACTGAACATTATTTGTACAGCGTCGGGTCTTAGTTTGCTCAACACAACATCTGTTCCTTCTTGTATGTTTAATTGCGTTGAAATTCTACGGTTATTAGGTGATTCCGTAAAAAAAAACAAAACAAAAAATAACAGAGAATAAGAAATGTATTTAGATAGTATTTAAGCATCGTACAGAAACTTTGGGGCATGGTAACTTGACAACTATTTTTTCAGGATATGCATTAAATAATATATAAGGCAAAAGCACTTCTTTAGGGAGTATACAGCGACATTATTCGAATTAATAGTTTGTATTTCGATATCTTTTGATCTATCATCAAATCTTGCACTATCCTTGGATCTCAATATCAATACTCTTTTCTCTTTTTCCTCTTTCTTGTTAGATCAATTCTCAATGCCATACATTCTCATCCGCGGTAATCTTGCGTCCTACGGTCACAAGCATCCATTTCGCGTGTTAGTCTCTGGCTTAAAAGGTAATAAATTATAACCATATTATTGTGTTTTATTGCTTGTATCAATTGCTAATCACTCTCTCTCTCTCATTATCTCTTCATCCTATTCATAGCGGCCGACATTGAACAGCTTAACCGTTTCCCATGCGGAGGCTACAGCGATGAGTCCACTGTCGTCTATTTGCAGCATCCGTGCGTAATGCTGACGGCACTGGAGGTAGGTACAGGCTGCTCGGTCGATATGCAAATGTGTAGATTATTTACTACTCAATTTCATGGTCAAATTCAAGTGATCTTAAAGGATGAAAGCAGATGGAACATTGTTAGACATTAAACAACTTCTCTGCTCGATGCGATCAACAAATGCATTGTTATTGATAGTACTAAAATAAGACAATCATTCGCCCTTTTTCCTGTAGGTACTCGGGTATCGTGTAGTAGCCTCCTCGTCGACAGCAGTGAAGCAAGATTACAACGAGTACATGTGGACCATGCGGAAAGAGTTCAGCGATCCCGAACCGTACCTCAGCGAAACATCTTCGGCTGTGATTGAGCGAGACAATCTGGCCAACAGTGGTCGAGAGGGTGGCAACTTTAACGGAGGGAGCAGCAAAATCGACCTACCAGAGTAAATGTTCTGGCGGTCATAGCGAATGTACCAAATATTAAGATTCGTACGGGTAGTAACGGTTTTTTCATTTATATTCGGATGAACGACAACAAACTGGTGAAAAGCTGTCAAGATGACAGCCGCAGAAACGTCACGCAAAGTACCAATCCAAACAAACAAATATTTCGTCCGGTTGGGAAGCAAAGCACAAAATCTGCACTGCGTTTTGTATAGGTATATTGTGAAGAAAGGCGGCTGTTTGCAATTTTTCTTCCCGCACGCTCATCCCCGATAATGCGCTAATAGTTTCCGTTAAACCACAACTCGAGCGGTTTGTTAGCATCACTTCTATGGACCATGATTGGGTGCCTGCTTTGCGTGTATCATTCTCGGCCTTCTTGATCATTTGCTTTACATCATTGATTGAATCTTAACGCTTCGCTCTGCGGCAATGACCGAAAAGCCCTGTAAGGATCGTGATAACCATGATCATACGAAATGTTCATCGAAAGGTGTCGTCGCGACACAGTCACTGAGTGAGCTGGATTTTGACCGAGGCATATGGAGTGCGGGTACGATTGCAAAATGATTAAATTGATTGCACTCAGTTTATAGAGAAACAGCACATATATCATTTTATATTCCTAGCGATGAGTAACGAAATTGATCGCTTAGAAACACTTATTACCAAAGGACACCTTTACGATCGGGACAGCTGCGGTTATACTGCACTACACTATGCAGCACGTAACGGGCATGTCGAGGCTTGCCATTTACTCTTAGCGCGAGGACTAGGAGTAGACGAAGTAACGAACGGTGGCGTTACAGCACTGCAACGAGCTGCAATGATGGGTAAAATTTCATCGAAAGTTTTCCGTCATCCATTTGCTAAAAAACTTTTTTTCCTCTCCGGATACAGGACACTACAAAATCCTGCAACTACTGATAGCAAACAACACAAACGTAACGCACAGAGATAACGATGGCAGAACAGCTTTGCACCGTGCAGCTGAAGGCGGTCATTTGCAGTGTTGCCAGTTGCTTGTCCGCTTAAATCCTGCCCTATGCCATATACAGGACGTACGGAACCAGAAACCGATCGATCTCGTGCGACAAACTCACAACGATTCGGACCAACTAAGAAGCTTATTGAGCGGGTAGCACACGACCCGGTACATGGTGTATAAATCACTTTTGTTTTATAATTCAATCGCTGCAATACACCTTTGTCTTCCCGAAACTTGCTTGCTAAAGGTGCACTACTTTAAAAAAATGTTTCTGTTTCTAGCGCTTATTTTTGTTTTGCGTGTGTTGCACAAGGATGATTGGTTTTTACCCACAAGTTTTTAGGGAGCAAACCGTGTATTAGAAATGTTAAAATAAAAGATTTTCTTTAACCTACTTACCTAGTTATGTGTTGGACGGCTATGCACTGCAGTCGCCTTATCAATTATGGTTTAACACCAAACAGGTCATGTAAAAATTTTACCCCAAAAAGGACGTCAGTATGAGCAAGGATGGCCGCGTGGTTTCAAAGCCTTAGTTATATGCTTATGTACATCAAAAGAGTCCAAGCCGCTACCCAGTTTTCGAATGTTTAACAAACTTCGCAACAATCCAATTTTGGTCTGTCCCAGACACTTCTGCAGCGTGGTTTCGCCACAAAAGGCTGGTTCATTTTCGTATATTAGAATAAACACCCTTTTTCGCGATCCTTCTCCTTCCCGTCAATGTAATCTCCTTCCACTTCGCCTTCTCTCAACCGTTTGGAACGTTCGCACGATGGCTAGTTGGCGTTAAATGTTGAATGGATTCTTTTCTCTCTTTCAAATACAAATCCGATCGATTTTCTCTACTGCTTGTTCTCCTTGGCATTCTGAAGTGCTTGCGTCATGTACAGCTTAGCCAGCGATTGTGAACAGAACTGAGAAATGTGCTGCGCGTACGTGTTGATCTGTCCCGATACGATCATCGGATTCAGCCGGGTCGGTACCGGAATCGGGCGGAATAGTTTGTTCACTTCCTCCTCCGGTACGGCCTGTTCACCCTTCGCAATGCGGGCCGCATTTTCCTGCGCATGCTTGGCCAACATTCGGTGCTTCTCCTGCTCCTGCCGGATGGCTGCCTGCTGATATTTGTTGAACTTAGTCGCTTCGTGATTCAACTCATCCACCCGATCCATCATGCACCGGAGATGATTCTCCAGCACGGACGCCGTGCCAAGATCGAGGAAGTGTGTGCCCTCCTCCTCCGGCACCATCTCCGTCAGCTCGGACATCATGATGTTGCACAGTGCCGAGTTCTTGATCACAATCGGGATCTCGATGAACAGGTTCTCGTAACCGACCTTCAGATTACGCAGCGCTTCCGGCGTAAAATCGCGCTCCTTGTACATCGCGATGGCCTGCGGTGTCAGGCGGTACGCTTTGAGCGTTAGGAAGCCACGGGCCGACTTCTGCGTATCGTAAATCAAAACCACCGACTCCTCGATGCTTGTCTGATAATGGTACTGCGACTCCAGCAGTGTGCTGGACAGGAAGTTACCCACGTCCGCGCTCTGGTACCAACCGACATGAAAGTGGTCCACATTCACGCGCCGCAAACGGCGCATCATGGTCAGCTGGTACTCTTCCTCGTCGATCGTCTCGTCCGACTTGGGGAACGGGAAGCAGTTGGTAATTTCTAACCGATCATCAACTACCAACCCGAGCAGTGCACCCTGGGCCACTTCCATATTATTCAGCGATTCTTCATGGCAATGTTTCACCATTTTCATCGCCGCCTGAAAATCGAAACACAGAGCATGAAAATATTGCACCAGCATCATCATCGTTCACACACACACGCGCACACAAATGCAAACGCACAGCCACGCAGGGCGGCTTTCTTGCGATACACGAGGAGCATGTTTGAAGGCGTTCTGGCGCACCAAAAACATTTCCACTATTTTCGTAGCGTAAAGTAACAATAGAATCACTAAAATATACATACCAGGCCATCGCACTGGACGTGGGAAATGGTATTATCGATGGGTTGCGAACGAGCACGATTTCCACGACTTGCCATCTTTGCGAGTTTGAGAAGAAGAAGCAGCGAAGCAGTGTAGGGAATGACAGCTGTCACTTCTGAAAGCAGCGAATTTTTCGAGCAGTTTTCGCTCGATCTGCTCGAAAGCCACAGCGATTTTCGCCCAGTAATTTTTGCATAAGCCACAGCGTCATTAAATTCAAATTAGTCGCTCAACCCGAAGTCTAGACACGACTATGACCTTTTTTAAATTACTACAATTTGTTTTCACTAACACAGTATTAATGTACTTATGTTGTGCACTGTTACCATAGAACGATTTCGAATGACTTCATCTCGATTACCACAGTTCATGAAAAACTATCGTTCACATGCTTTTGCCAACTTTCAATTGCCAGAAATACAAAAAAGTTAATTTAAACACACATCCGTTATTTTACATCAGTTCGTAGCTTTATTTATTTCGTCTTCCGTATTGTTTTGCATGCATACAGCAAACTAGAGTTTAAATGTTCACCGTCAGATTTCACCGTGTAAAAGCAAACTCACCCTCAACCAAACCAAAACCCTAGTTTAGGTTTTCTTCTACAATCGTTTCCCAATAGCCCGCACACCTCTGATCCGAGATTAGATTCCGCATGCGAGAAGATCCATTTCCTATCCTATATGCAATAAGGAATGTGTATGGAATGTATACATTACACCTCTTATTGTGTTGGTACTTCAAATTTACGAGAACTGCTGAACGGTTAGCGAGAAACTACTAAGAGCTGACATGTTGACACACCTAGGTATATTGTTACTTTCCTGCTTTCCTGTACACAGGATTGATGCATTTTTGTCTGCATGCTATTGCACTTGCGATGGCCTATCGGTTCCGTCGGGCACAACATGGTGGAATGGATACAACACTATATTCTAGCTAGCGTACATCGTAAAATAAAGCCCTGTCACTTCCACCATCTCCACCACTCTCGGCTGACCAATCCGGAACCGGAAACGGAAGAGTGATTCCTGTGCATTAATTTGAAAAAGTATATACCAGTAATTCCTTTTTCGTTAATGAATGTGTACGGTTTCTGTTACCTTTTCCTTATAAATACGTTTCATTGTTATCGAAAAGTTTTCTTCTGAACGTCCTTACTGAACACCTTGGTCAATCAGCAAGGTGAAATGTATTTTTGTTTTTTTTTATACACGAGGATACTTTCATTAAATAGACATTGAATTTTTTCAGCACTGAGGACAGAAATGACAGTGCTGTATAAGTTCGATACAATGTACATTTTTGAATTAAATAGCTTAAAATGAGTGTTTTCTTATATACGGTTCTAGATGTTAAGATTATACCCCTTTATACTTCTTCTCATACAACAGATAAGGGGGAAACAAACATGGGCTTTAGCAAATTTGGCCACACAACAGAAAACAAACAAACAAAACCATCACATAATGCCATTTAAAAATCCTACTCAGTGTGCGCTTATGAGATTGATTTTACACCTTTTGTGAATTGATCTTTTTTTTACTATTGGTGTGGAAAACGAAATATTCATACCTACTTGATTTTAAACCATGTTCTGCACCTAGACCTTCTTCAGCTAGTATCTACTTGCTGGTGGGATCAGAAACTAAGGAGACAAAAAACAAAATTCTACACCATCCTAACTAAGGTAACCACAATACTGTTTCATCCTTCTTAATACAAAACCATTTTTTCCATACGAAGCACGTTCAATTATACAAACACACATACACACACGCTCACACAGTTTTACCAAAATGTTTGCCGTTTGCCAATGATTCGGTACGAATTTCGTGTGGTAATTTTGCGCCTAAAACCAGTTGCCAAAGTAGAAATAGTTAGAGAGCTCTTATCTGACTAAAACACCTGGATGGAAATCCAGGTGGCACCGTCTCCGATGGTGAAACGTGAATTGCACATGATTTCCATCCGGGCTCATCCACTCTATTTACCCTAAATAATTTTGCCTAACCTTCCAAAGGTACCCGAATGTGTTGCTTATTCTGCTTATTTCCCTTTATATTTCGTCCCCTTTTCGGTCGTTATTATTATCTTCATCTATAGCTTAAATTCCAAAATTCATAGTTTACATTTGTGCTCCGTTGGGACGATCGTGCAGGACGGCACGTGCTTGCGCACGGAGCGATCGAGCCGATCGTGTCCCGTTTTAAAAATTTTGAAACAGAAGTAAATACATTAACGTAAAAAGAGTTTTTTTTTTGGTTTGGTTTGTTTTTGGTGTCTATCGACTAGATCCTCCACGATCGACGTTTGAATTCTACCGAATTTAACATTCTTTTTAGTTCATAAATTTTGATCGACTCACATTCACACTGGACACGTTTTTCTCTCTGGAACTAAAGTTGATAGGTGGAATTTTAAATAAAGGTAAATATTGGAATATTCGAATGAACTAATACCTTCACATACGAACATAAATAACTTTGTTCACATTTCATAACGTATGTCAGAATTCTTAAAAAACTAATGGCAATAAAAAAAAAAGAATTGAAAAAGGTAACGAAGAACTTATTGTTATAAATAAGGTATCGTTATGACTAGCAACACAAGTTACGTATCACAATAGAAATTAGATTTAATAATTGAAGAAACGTTCCTCACACACTTATTAAATCACATTCACGCCCAAAATTCCTCGTACTCTCGCACCCACATACACACCGTATTTCACATGGATTTATCTCACAACTTGTTTCACTCAACCATGAACACCAATTTTGCCACACAAGGTTTAATCCACATCTTCACAGTTTCGTATAGTAATGGTGAAGTTACCAGCAAATTTGCACGAGCTACAGTGCAAAAAATTATGTACAGAAGAACACGGAAATTCAACGAGCGAATGAATGAACTAATTAAGTCCTTTTCCCCTGTTGCTTTCCTAGCGGCGTGTGGTAGTAGCTCCAACCCTATCAAATGTCTATGTCCAATCCTATATACTAATGCTTCCCTACGAAAATTCCCTACGCAGGCTTCTACTCTCTTTCGACTAGAATTTCGTTATTCAAAATTAGCACAAGCACCACATACTGTGACTGGGTCTGTGACTAGAATGACTAGAATGTTACTCGCTTTGCAACTATACGCGGGTGTACCGCGACGTGAATCTATCCTTCTGCAAGGATTCGATCGGTACGCAATTGCTAAAAAGGAAGGCAACAAAAACAAACTAGTGCTTAAATTCGTTAAGGAACCAGCTGCTGATTAGACGACAAGTGCAAGACGGTACGACTCTGCCTGACAAACAGGCGATACGGGATTAATAACAACTTAAGCATATTTCGCATGATCGGTAAGGAACAAAGCAACGTGTACGAAACAAACAGAAGAACATAACAATTAAATAGCATCCCAGCGCTATGAATGGACGCGGGATGTCTATAGCAATTCTACTACCATTGTTCAACGATCTCAGTAAAGATACTGATCGATCAGATGCAGCTCGAGTGGTGTTACCGTCGCATTACTCTCCGTGACCGCCTCTGCTAGATAGTTCTTGATGAAGTACGGCAGCGCTAACCGGTCCAGCTTATCGCGCGTATTAATGTGCTTAATAATGATGGCCCTACAGCGGTCCTGAAGGTTGACAAAGTCACGGCGCGTTTCCGATAGTAGCATTTCCGTTTTGGCTGCCGTCGAACAAACGATCGGATAAAGTGGTTCTCGGACCTAAATAGCAAAAAAGGACAAGTTTCGTAAATAATGCATAGAGCGCAAAAAGGGCTCATTTCCGTACCTCATTCAATCCACGAAAGGCAACACCCAGGCAAACGTCATCCTTGTAGTACGTTAGCGTACCCGCAATACCGTCAAACAGCAGGCCGATCTTTGTCGGCTGGTTCTCCTTAAAGCGTTTGGTGTAGTTGCGTGCGACGCCTCCATGCCACAGAAGTCCCTTATGCGAAAGGCCCCAGCCGTTGCGATCCTCTCCAAGCAGATTGGTGAACATGTTCACGTGTAGGCGTGCTTTCTTCGTACCAATTCCAAACATCATGCTGTAGAAAATTAAATTAAAATTAGATTAAAAAAATGAACAATTTTTCAGGATTGTGATTTACTATCGATTTGCGAAAAATATCTGTAACGACAAAGAATGTAAATTTGGGACGTGGAGAGAAAAGTAAAATGGAAAAAGCTTTTACAAAGGTATTACGGTTATCTATAATGCCTCCAACAATTTCCTCTCTCTCTATTGTGATTGATTTCTGTGACTGTC
>CM028124.1:5783763-5834996 GCA_016254315.1 Anopheles parensis
ATTATTTGGACAAGCACAATCTCGCGTTTTTTTTCGCTTTTCGATTTTAGGAAAACAACTTCATTATATTTTCATTTTCGACAGCGCTTGAACCATTTTGCGCCGTATAAAAACACTTATTAATAAACAAAGCGATAAAAGTGTTTCTTAATGAGCGTTCAATTTTGATAATAGCCTTTCCTACGTTTTTTTGCCCAATGCTAAGCAATACAGACAAAAGCGTTTTAATCAGTGATAAAGAACATTGTAAAAGAGAGCTCTACCTGGTTAAGGATATGTTTGTAACATTTTCTTGTGCCAATCAAATAAATTAGACACGGAAACCGTTTGTTCGATAACTTTGGAATTAGAACAACAATCTGGATCCGGAAAGTGTCTCAATATGGTGCAAAAACCAGACATTATTAAACCCCTACTTTATCGACTAATTTCCGGATAATAAAGCGATGGACAAACATTCGCAATATCTGTTAGAATACTGGACAGAAAGCCTTTAGACCTTTCCAAGAAAAAATGAGCTGAGTCTGTGTTCAAGTGTCCATAAAATCTTCAAAATAGAATGTGGAAGAAGATTTTCAGACAGGCACGTTTTTGCACGAAGGCATGTATCTTACGGTGGTATGGGTCTGTTTATTATTTCAGACGCATCCTTACATTTGTCCTTCATACCGCGGGGGAGATTTTTGTACTTCTCAGAAGGGGAGTAAATACGGTAATTTTAATTAAAAATTATATTAACTCGCCCTTCTTTCCGCGATACGACAGCTTGTCTCAGACATGGTCAAAGAGAGAGATTCGTGTATGAAATCGAGTACTGTTAACGCGTTAATCCAGGGTTCACGGTTCCTTAATTACGGTTTATCAAAATCTAAATTTACACAAAAACTGGACATAATAGAGCCATGATCGAAGATGTGCGAGATATACATAGTATTCTTGATTTTTTCATTACTAGTGTCGAAAACGCAAATGGGTCGATATGTTGACTTCCTGAGAAATAAGTACTGTATTACAGGATATTAAGAAATACTTAATATTTGCAAATATGTCCATTCAATTTCAAAAACTCTTCCAAACTGACTGGAGTTGGCTGATCATTTATGAACATGGCAAAAATTGCCTGCACACAGTTCTCACTAAAATTCATCTTTTTGAAATGACCGAACAAATAACAAAATTATGAGTTAAGAAGTTAATTTGGAAAGCAAAAAACGTTTCTAAAAAACAAGTGCAAATGAGACTAGCCAACCCAAATCATGCACGGCCATAGTAGAAGAGATTGCGGGTTTCAATAGGACTGATTTTCCCCTTTATAATAACCAACGAAAAAGGGAAAACTGCGAAGGGAAGTGAAAATTCAAAAATGTTTTCAAAAACCAAAGTGTAGCGATAGAAGATCCAAACTATTGTAACACAAAATTAACAGTTTAGCATGGTGGGAATTCGTACCCGGCAATCGATTCAAAGGGCGAACGGTGACACGACATCCTTGAGGACCACTTCTACATTCGCCAGCACTTCTACATAACGTGACGGAACAGAAATTTTGTTTTTCGGGGGTTGGAAGTCTCAACATTCCACGTTTTTGTCTGTATTCGTCCACGTATTTCGTTTCTCGGTACGGTTATAAATTACAATGAATTTTTTAAAAACACCTTCCCGTGTAAAGTGTGCAGCATACACAATGTACAAGCGTGTCAACTGAACGCTGCTGCTTACCGACCCGGTCCGGAAGCATCCTTATTAAGTATGGATGTAGAGGAAAATACCACTCTGACGGGGGCGCGGATTGTATAAAGTATTTCTTGCTGACACGAACGAATTTTTACAACCAACAGAGAAATCCATTCGATCGACAACTTTTCCAGCCGCTGAAAGAAGAAAAAACGCAAAAATACAACGATTTATAGCATCAATTAGAGCGTCTGGAAAGTGCTAAACCACACGAGTTACGTCTCTGCGTCATCGACCCTTCGTCAGTAGTTCCAGCCAGCAGCCAGCCATGTGGTCATTAAAATAATTCCCGGAAGATGCTAGACAAGTGTGGGTAAAGGACTATCAAAACCGTTCGATCGGAAACAGCAACTTTCCGGTTGACAAATCGATTGTTTTTGCGTCCTTTTTCTACCCGCCAGGATGTTGGTACATTATGTAGCTTGTCTGCTTGTAAATGTTCTTCCAAATGTTGAATGGAAGTGTTTATCTGAACACACAATCCTTTGTGTTTTTGTAATCCACTAGAAGTGGTCCAACTATACAACCAGTTGGTGTAAATTGACAATTGATTATGATAAATTACTATTCACGCTAAGACAACAAGCTTGTTGATTGCTGTTGTAAGCCAATTTTTTTGCCAGTTTCGATTACATCACGCCATTCCCTGACCTTACAGTGAAATATGAACCCAATTTGGTGCTTTTATATTATTGGTCTGTTTGCTGGAAACTTTTGGAAAATCCTACAAAGAGAACGGTTAAGATAAAAGATGTAGTTATTATCCAAAAAGACTTCTGCAATATAACTATACTCCCCTTTTATCGAAAAAGCACATATGTTAGATGATTAGGATCTAAAATACGGTTTCCAACATCAAGGGCGTATGTAGAAAAGTTCAACACATTATTTCCCGCCATGATTTTCTTTCGCTCTTTCTACCAACACCATACCAAGCAAGTAAATTCCATTTGATTTCGATGTTTATCATCGAGAAAACAACGACACCGTAGACCAAATTACTCTCACAGTTGCTGATGCGACAAAATGCGTAATAGACTAGAGAATGGAAGGACGTAAATACGGTGGTTTAGGTAGCATTTATTGACCAAAAACCGTACCGTACCACTCGTACGTACCAGGGAGTTGTTTTGTTATCGTACTATTAGTTACAGGCTTTGCTTTACTGGGGTTAGGTGCTTAAACTGGACGGAAAACTTGCAAAAGAAAGTTTTTACTGCGCGTGGAAACTTTTACTCATTATTTACAATGGATTGTTGTGTGCTATATGCTAGGACCCTAGAAGCTAGAAAGACTAACTAAAGAGCTGCGCTTCTTTGTACTCATATCAATTGGGTTTAACCAAGTGTCGGAAAGGTTAATCTACTTTTCTTGTTGAGACAGGATTTAAAGGGGAAGATGAGAAATATTACAACTCCTGAATGTTTGGGGAAAACACCATCAAAAATTCTCTGTAACTATGAAAAACTGATGAATATGAATGTGGATGTTTTAGAACATTTATACATAGCTAAGAAAATTCTTACCTATTGGCAATTCTTGGAAATTGGGAGATGGATCTCAACAAAATTGAGCAAGCTGTAAGTGATACAAGGCCACATGTGGATAATCCAGTCAAATTGAGCCTGTATTCTCTAATACCTCCAACGTTATTTAACAACATTTCCGCAATCACGAAAAGACTAAATAATTTGATTGAAAATTCGATAACTTCGAAGGAGAATTTCGAGAATTTCTAGAAAATCCCAAAATACGGCTAACCATACAAAGAAAATTGAAGATATTAATTGTTGGAAAAAATGGTTTAAGAATAAATTAATTTAAAAAACCACTTCCGACAACCTCTCCGCTAGTAAGTACCAGACTTATCTAAAGAACCAAACAGCAATGTCTGAAGATGGGTAGCCCCATCTTTCAATTCCACTCAGTACACCCGGGCCAAAACAATAGAGACCAAAACTGACAAATACATCGCCGACGTGGCAGCAACATGGTGAATCAACAAATGACTAGAACGCGTGCTCTGTGGCTTTTTTTGTGTTCCAATCGTGTATATGTCCTTTTGGCAGCGAGCCTTCGCTCTACTGGACATCGCATCCCTTTGCGTTTCCTTCGCCGCTTTTGGGAAACCAATTAGTAATCAACTAAAAGAGAGAAAGAAAACAAGAACATAATACTCCGTAGACGTAATACAACCAACCGCACAACGAAAAGCCACGTTGCGCTGGTCGCAGCAAAGTACAAGAAAAAAAAACGATACAACAGGAAGAATTGACGAGGACATTGAGGTGCTCTCCTTACTTCCATCTCCTCCTAGTGGTCGCCTTTCACACAGGACAAAAGCGTGAAGGCGGATAGGCATTATTTTCCATCGTAGTAGACGACGTTGTCACACGACGTGTATCATGTTTTCCGCTGGCACAATATGCGTTGCTCCCTTTCGGTTTGCACCGTCAACGAAGCATGGGAACTACGTGCGCGATAGCTGAGTGTGGCTGTAGTGCTCTTTCGCACATCCCTTTTGTGCTTCATGCCTTCGTTCTGTGCGTGTACTGCACGTAACCCATATTTCTCTCGATGAGAACGTGGGTTTTCTGCTCACCATCGCCCGCCATTATGGCAGGAAGTCGAACAAAACAACTTGCGCTGCTGCCATCGTAGACACCCACTGTCGGATATGAGACGACGCGTACGATGGGTTGCTGTGATGGATTTATGATTGTTCTTGACAAACCGACACGGTGCGATGGCAGTGAGAAATGCGACGGGGGTTGTGGATTGATAACAGGTTTTCCGCCCTTTATCGATTTTTATCGACCCCTTCTACATCGTACGCGCAACCCGCGCGGAAGAAATGTTCCATAGACTTACCTCGTACCGAAGACACGCTGGGATAGGCTGATTTCCCAGTAATAGCGCCCGTTGTTTAGTACGCGTGTTCCACGGATCCCGGCCGTTCCTTTGCTCCAGTTTGGATGAAAGTACACCCGCCGGTTGTCCGACCTACTCAGCCACACCTCCTTCGAGCGGTCGCGCTTGTTCCAACTCCACATGTCTTCGCAACCGTTCACAAGTGGCCGCTCGTGTTCTACCTGAAATGCGTTGTTGTTGTCTAGGGCAAGTGAGCAGGCATTGCAGGTGCCAGCGTCCATCGGATGACGTCCGGAGGTGCCTGAACCGTCTTCCAACAGCAGCACCGAATGCTGCTCACTGTCCGAATGTACCGAACCCGCCTCAGAGGAAGACGAAGAATTCGAAGAAAGGGAGGAGTTGGAAGCGTTCGGTTCGTTGGTGGGCCCAAGGCCACTACCGACATTCCGGTTCTCGTTGATCGTCATCAGCTCGTCCTCGTCACTCGTCCCGACAGTTCCCACCACACCCGGCGGCACCACACCCGTATTAGTCGTCGTCGTCGTCGTCGTCGTTCTTCCCGCGCCGGAGATGGCCCGTGACGCGGTGGCGCGACCCCTGGCCCTGAGCGAACGCGGTGACGGTGGTCTAGCACTCATGCATTCTACCGATGGTTAACCGGGTAGTCAGTAGTGGTTGTAGTACTGCGTTCTACTGCTGTCACCGTACGCTCCACCGTCCCGGTTGTGCATCAGTTCCGCCCGGTTGCGTCGTGTACGGCGCGGACGCACTCCCAGCCCTGTACCGAAGCCACTGTGGCCGCCACCACCACCGCCTCCCCCACCGTAACCACCGTACTTGCCACCGTCCTGATGCCCGTGGGTCGGGTGTATTAGGAACGAGTTATAGCACCGCAACACTAGCTTGTTCAGAAACACGCAAATGTTTTTCAGAAACAGCAGTATCAGTATCAGAGTCATGCGGAGACTTTCGCAACGGTCTTTTTGCTGGGGTTGCACGGTCCTGTTGGTATCTCCCCCGTACCACTGCCGGGGGAGAAAAACGCCAAACAATTGTGTCACGCCACAGCCCACAGGACCACTTCCTCACGCGAAACACACGAAAACACTTGATAACGATTTGCAACGGATTTTCACTGCCAACTAGATTATTGAATGTATTCGAATTCTTGATTTACAGATTTTTCACTAATGTTTGTTCCTAGCTCGGCAACGTCTATCGTTCACGTCCACCGTACGGGACGTTACCTTGGAAAATGCACATTTTCCTCACTTCGTTTGCAGACAGCAACCAATGCGCCATCGATTTTCCTTCCAATGTGTGAGTGTATGTGTGTGGTTTCGTTTTTAAAGGGAAACGGCTCTTTCTTCCTTTCTGCACTTGCCCAAAACTGCACAGACACACAGTGGAAAAGCAGCAAGGGCTGCTATTCTTCCCCGTAGCTACTGCGACGGCGCACAGCCCAGTGGTGTGTGCTGTTGATTCATCCGAAGCAATGCAACAACGGGGGCGGTGGTGTGTTTGCTGCCGAAGTACAATTCGGTTCCAATACGGGAAATATGCTGGAGAAGGTTATTATGCAAAACAAAAACACAAACACTGACTGAACCAACGAAAAAAAAACGCACAAATAACTGCCTCTCTTTGCACACAGGAAAAGGATAAAAGTAACGTGTGCGGCGTCTTTCAAGTGATACACCACTTGTAATCACAATCACCTACGGACGGATAAACACTACGCACTGGATGTAACGTCCACTTCACCCTTGCAGAACGCACGAAGGATCACCAGTGTTCAAAGCGGCTCGCAGAAAATAATAGGATATGAACAGCAGAAGCAAGTTGCTAGTGTTGGTGTCAATTCCGACACACGGCACAGACTCACACACTCACACACTAACACCCTTCCCAGTGACGAAGGGATGAAAATAATGGTTTGCTATTCGCCCCCTTTTTCCACCCTTAATATGTGGGGTGAGTTTTGTTGTATACACACGGTATTTCCCGGTCTTACTCCTGCGATCGATCAGAAACGAAGTTTATGGTGGTGTACGTGTACGCACTTTCAAACGCATTTGTTCCTACGGTGTTCGCGAAGGAATGAAAAGAAATATTTGTTTTCAAAAAATCAGCTACGGTAAGGTTGCGGGAGTGAGAAAGGAAAAATACTACGCAAGGATGATGATAGGTACGAAAAAGCATACGCTGCTATGATCTTCAATTTAGTAACGTAGTCATTTTTAAAGTGGCACATTATTTTAGATAGGGTAACTGCTCCACTTTTCCATAGCATACCACAGTATACAGTATATTTTCGGCAGGTGTGTAATTAAAGCCAAATTATACTTAAATGCGTTATAAAATGATGCCAAACGCTTTTTTAAAACGTATAAACGAAAAGATATTCTCCAAATACGAAGTACAGAGAAAAGTTTCAACTAATGACTCATAGATGGAGCTCAACTGTGACACTTGACATAGTCAGTTTTAGTACCGTGTAGTTGTTTTGAAACTGACAACAGACAAATGTCAGCTCTTGCGTTTGATACTACGGATCGAATTTTTCTTTCGAACCTGTTTATCGAAATCGACGACGAAGCTCGCGTTCTTTGGCAACGATTTGCAAACAATCCCATGGCGCAATGATCACAAATGACTTAAATGTGAAATTGGCCACAAATGAAATGAAATCACAAATGTAAAATTTGAAATAATTAGTTAAATAATAAATACCTATTATTTAAACGAACAAATGCTAAGTTCATATGCTGCACATCAAGGGTATGTAAAAAAAAAGATAAAAGATGATACAAAACAAAATGCAAATTCGTGCATTGAAAAGTTCCTTGAATAACAGTGTGTCCAACATAATTGAAACGGCAATATGAATGATTAAACTTGCATCGTTGTTCTGCGCATCCTAAATATAAGAGCATGACCATATTCTCTTATCATCCTATTTTTACCCCTTATCGCTTAGCAAACAAACACGTGAACGGCATGATTAATCACTTCGAGCATTTCAGATGCAACATCATACGTGTGTATCCTATTACATGTATGGCTGTGTTAGGGCTTTTTTGGTAAATTATTTTATTCAATTCTGCCACAAATACGAAAACACACCTGTTCACCGCACTACCCACCGAATAGATTGCCTTACAACTAGCCTAGCAGACAGTGTGTTTGCCACCTTATTGTGTTCACATTACGGGGTAAAACATGTTGAATATTTTTAGTTGTCTTGCTCAATTCGTAAGAGGAAACATGTTTGAGTATTTTTCTTAAGTAATGCAAATGAAGAAAAAATAAATGATACGAAAAAGAAACATACCAAAACATAACTGGGTCACTATTGAAAAAGGAGACATTAAGGAAATACACGAACAAAAATTGATTCTCCAATAATAATAAAAAAAACAAACCACTTTTCCCAATACTGTAAACAGAAACGTAAACGAAAAGGTAACTAATACAGAGTATATATCAAAATTTAAAACACTCCATACTACGCAATAGAAAAATGCCACTTTTGTGGCTTATTTAACAAAATCTGGATTTGGTTCAATCTTGTTGGCAAACTGTAGGTGATTATCGATGATTTGGAACATTTCTTGTGGCGCAGGAAACCGGCCCGTTTCTAACTTTGACCACACCGGTACATCGTTCAGCGTAATCTCGAATGCACCGGATGATATGAGCTAAGGCAGAAACGAGAAATTAAAAACTCGAATTGTGATGTTTGGCTCCGCACCAACAACCTACTTACCTGAGCTTCCAACGTATTGCCGAGGAAAAATATCATCATCGATGCGTACAGTTTATTGTTGAAGCACCATTGCCACCAGCCGGCAAATGGATTGCCAATGTAGCGTCCGATATCGTAGTTCGACATCAGCGCTGCGATCAGCAGCAGCTTCGTGACTAGCAGGACCTTCGACAGCAGCATATTAAACCCGGACGGGTCATAGTTACCGCCCCGGATCGTAATTTCCGGGTACTTCTCCCGAATTATGTTATAATAATCATCAAATGCCTTACGATACCCGCAGGAATAACTGCGCCGGAAACGGGACGGAATAGAACACAATGCATTAGGTAGACGGAAAAAGTGTTATTCCCTTGCATCGATCGATCAGCTGGGATGCTTACCAGTACAGGAACGTCATCGTTGCGCCGTACCCGCCAACATCTTGGCTGAACTTGGTAAGTGGTATTTCTTTCTCGCCCTCAACCATGCTCATGGCCAGACCGGCCAATAGCACCGCTGCCAGGAGCGTAAAATGTGACCGCACCAAAGAACGCAACATATTCCAGCTGCGTATGTGATATTTTACGAGGTCGCACAGGAACAACACAGGACTGCTATTCTAATTGGTTTAGTTGATGCGGCCCAAAAATGATACGAGAATGCAGACTCAAATTAATCTCTTTTACTTTCTGTACTTTTGTCGCTTTTTTATTTATACCTGATAGCTAGCTGTCCCTTTTGACGTTTTGTTGACATGTGCGCGGGCTATGGAGCGTTTACACGGTACGATGCTTTGTGAAATGGAATTTAAAAAAATCGTTGAACGTTTCACCCACCGCCCTTGTTTGTTCCGTTGTATTTTACCAGTTAGCTCCGCTAACATAACAATAGGTCTTTGAAACGTTTTCCAATATGTATCAAATTCTCGTAATATAAAATAATATTGAACACTGCTCAGGTTTTGTAGTTTTATTAATCGAATAATTCGTTTACATATTCGTTTCAATGGTTTTTTGTTGCTGATTTCTAACTTACTAAAGCTGATGCTGCTGACGATTAATTGTGCCCAAAACGTGACCAATGGTACGCCAGTATCATCTCACAGGGCACATACAAGAATGTTACAAGGAAATAAAAACGACGTTAGCGAAACAGAAACAAAGAAGGGCGACGGAACGCAGTTCCGCCCATGAACACAATTGGGAACAGTATAGGGACATTCGCATCCGCTGGTAACGTTCTCTAGCTTTGCGTTTGCTGACGGTTTGGTATGATATTACATGATTTTTACTTGGGAGTTTGTTATGTTAGAACACAACAGTTACTACTACATCCAGCCTGATACCATTCGCTCCTGAACGGTTTCCTTCTTATCGAATGTAACAAAAAATGAAGAAAAAATATTAATGAAAGTCTGACCCTGTTGCAATTTCAGCGAACGATAATGGCACATACACTCGCTTGCACATCCGGAAAGCGATTAAACGTTTCCTACTACTCGCTAGCTTCACTCACTAGCCCTGGTTGCGGTTGCGGTTACGCTGTCTGCCCGCTGACACTCGTCTCCGCGGCGACACTGGTTGAGATGGAGGTAGCGGATATTGAGGACGCGACACCGTGGCTGTCTGCGGTCTGCGAAGGGCCGATGCGGTTATCGAACTGCCCCCGTGCAGTGCACGCATGATGCCGGCCTTTCGACGGCAAACGATGCATCTGAAAGTCGTGGGAAAAGGTAGATGGTTAGTTGAATCTCGGAAGCGATCACCCAAAGATTTAATACTTACCGACTGACTTTGCTGGTTTGATGTGCTTTTAATGTCATCTGCTGAGGCCTGTTGAACTGCATGGCGTCATCGATGATCGTTAACCAGAAGGAGGAAATACCATCGTAGAAGTTGCACGTACCATGTCCATGGCATTCAATGACCGGTTGTGGTCGGAATTCTTCCATGCATGATCCAGGCGATACAAAGTCCTGGCCGAATCCTCCGGAATTATCCGATGTATGCTGCAAACAAGCAGATTAAATAGTTTGAATTTGTTTCCAGGCAAAATATTTTACTTCAGGCTTACCATTGCATAACTGTATCCAAGCCACAACTCTTCCCAACCTTCTGGACAGTCCGGAATGCTCATCGATTGACTGTGCAGGGCCATCACTCGTGTATTGGACTCACATACCGTGCAACGCGAAATATATCGCTCGACCTGATCAGCCGGTATCGGCGCCATCGACATTGGCATCGGCTCGGGTGTGGCCAACCATATCGTGTCATCATTGTTCGAGGCGTAGTTACAAACGTTGTTAATATCACAGAACATAAACGGCATGGTGCTGAATCGCCGCAGACACGAACCGGCTGTACCAAGATCCTGTCCGGAGGAGCGACTGCTAGCGATGACATTCACTAACGAGTAGCCATCCCACAGTTTGTACGTGTTGATGGGACACTCGGGGATGGTCACCTTCTGCGAGTGTCGTGCGAAAATGTAACCCAAGTTCTTTGGCGGTGGAGGAGGCGCGGCCTGTTCGCCTGGCAATCCCGGCAAACCAGGAAGCCCTTCGATACCATTACGGCCCGGTGGACCGGCAATACCACGTTCGCCCTTGAAACCAACCTCTCCTGCAATGCCCTGTTCTCCTTGTAAGCCTTGCATACCCTTTGGTCCACGCATTCCCGGATAGCCTGACGGCCCCATGTCTCCTTCGTCGCCGGGTTCTCCGCGTGCACCAGGAGTTCCTCGATCGCCGGGTTGCGTTGGTCGCCAGTTCGAGAGTGGCGGTAGATCACCTACCTCTCCTTTCATGCCTTTCAACCCAACCAAACCATGGTAGCCTTCAACGCCTTCCTCTCCCTGTTGGCCCTTAGGTCCGGGGAGTCCATTCAAACCAGGAAATCCCTGTAATCCTCGATCGCCTGGGAATCCTGGTGGGCCGGGCATTCCTTCCAAGCCTGGTAAACCATCATCACCAATATCACCCCGGAAACCGGGCATGATCGGACCGATGCTTCCAGCCAGTCCTCGTGGGCCGGGAGAACCCATTACACCATCCAAACCAGGCAGTCCAGGCAGACCATCCTGTCCTGGGGCACCTTCAAAACCAATCTCACCCTTCTTGCCCTTCAGTGCACCGTTTACGAAGCCTGGGAGACCTTGTAGACCCATCAGCCCGTTGTCACCATAATCGCCTGGTGCTCCTTTGTTGCCGGGGATGCCTGGCCGTCCTGTGAGTCCATCATATCCAGCCTCTCCTTGGTCGCCGCGTTCGGTTCGGGTCTGTAGCTCGCCCGGGAGACCCTTCATACCAGGATCTCCACGCTGTCCCTTTGGTCCGTCGTGTCCTTCGATGCCGACCATACCGACGAATCCAGGCAATCCCTGTTCACCTTTACGGCCCGTGTAGCCTCGTTGTCCCTTGAGTCCAGGAGGTCCTTGATCACCTTCCAGTCCCTCCGGTGCCGGGTCGCCTTGGTCACCTTGTTGTGCTGATCGCATCATAACATTACCGGGAATTCCGGGTAAACCTGGATCACCATCAATTCCAGGCAATCCAGAAGGTCCAATCATACCGACGTCACCGCGCATACCCTTCTCACCAACGAATCCAGTTAAGCCATCTTCGCCCGGTTCTCCAGTTTCACCTCGTGAGCCTTGCTCACCTCGTGGGCCGAGCGGTCCACGTGGCCCCGGACGTCCTGGACGACCGGCAATTCCTGGATATCCATCGCGTCCTTTATCTCCGGAGATTCCTTTTGGTCCAAACACTCCAACATCGCCTCGCTCACCCTTCGCTCCTGGACGACCTGGAATGCCAGGGAAACCTGGTGCACCCTTCTGTCCCTTCACTCCCTGATATCCATCGATGACTTGTCCGGCGTCTCCTTCTTCACCCTTTCTTCCCATCATTCCAGGACGAGCGTTGTATCCAGGCGGGCCCATCATTCCTGCCTCGCCCATCTCTCCCTTCATACCGCTGAACGACGCACCGCCTTTCCTACCACGCGGTCCCATGTCACCAAAATCGCCACGTTCTCCTTTACGTCCAGGCGCTCCATTCCGTCCAGGGAATCCCATATCACCGGGATCACCTGAAAATCCTTTAAGTCCCCGTAATCCTTGTAATCCACGCGTTCCGGTCAGACCAGGATGACCTTGGTCGCCAGTAAAGCCACGTTCTCCTTGGTAACCTTCTTCGCCCATGTCGCCCATGCGTCCTTGCAGACCTCGTTCGCCCGAAAGTCCATCATCTCCAGGAAGTCCGGGCAATCCGTCGCGTCCGATTTCGCCTCTCTCACCCTTCGGTCCGGGGAATCCTTCCATACCCGGCTCTCCACGTTCACCTTTGTCGCCGAACGGTGCCTGCAAACCGTTGCGACCTGGCAATCCCGGCAATCCACGGTCCCCGTAGATGATGTCTCCCATCTGACCCTTGTTTCCACGCAGACCAGATTTACCGAATGGTCCCGGTTCGCCTCGCTCGCCCTTCGTACCAGATTCACCCATTGTTCCGCGATTACCTTCCGGTCCCTTGAATCCCTTGTCACCGATCTCACCAAAGAAGCCACCCTCGCCTTCCACGCCCTTTTCTCCCATCAATATTGGCCGACCTGGGTCGCCGCGTTGACCACGCAATCCTTGTAGTCCAGGAATGCCATCTGGTCCAGGGAGTCCATCCTCACCAGGGATGCCGGCCGGTCCATGGTCACCAATCACACCGTAGTAGCCCTTGTAACCTTCCGGCCCCTGAATGCTGAGACCAGGCAAACCAGCTGGCCCGTCTATACCACGCAATCCATGCAGACCCAGTTCACCTTTATACCCCTTTTCACCCTTTGGTCCGAGGTCTCCCATTTCGCCCTTTACACCCTTGGGACCCTCGATATTGTAGATCATTTCAGACATTGCACCCGGTTCACCACGATCACCCTGGTCACCACTCTCTCCTTTGGCACCTCTGTAGAAACAGGACGGCAAATAAGTTTTTATTTATCCTTCCTGTGCATTAAAGTACTTACTTGTCTCCCGGTATACCGGGCGTTCCGCGAATGGACCAGACGTTGTACTCGTTGACATAAGCATCCCGACCCGGGGCTCCATTTCGACCATCAATACCTGGTAACCCATCGTTTCCTGGTCGTCCAGATTCACCATCGTCACCGTATTCTCCCGGTTCACCGGGTCGTCCAGGGTATCCAACTGCACCGAAGTCACCCAAATCTCCTGGCAAACCCTGGTCACCCCGTTGTCCTCTATCGCCTCGTTCTCCCAATTCGGGCGTTAAGTCAACAAAATCTTTCGCCCGTCGAATGACACCAGGACGTCCCGGTTCACCCGGAACACCACGTTCGCCAAAGTCACCACGTTCGCCTGTAATATAAAACGATTGAAAAATGTGTGTTTGGACGTGATGGAACAATTCGAAATTCTTTGCTTGTCTCACCTTTTCGCCCCATCACACCCTTCAACCCTTGCTTTCCGGCTATACCCTGGTAGCCTCGTGGTCCAGTTAGACCGCGATTACCATCATATCCGTCAAGTCCCGGGCGTCCGATGTCACCATCCTCGCCCTTTACACCTTTCGGACCGGGAGGACAAGTGCCACAGTCTTCTCCACGGAAACCTTTATCACCTTTCTGACCAGTATATCCGTTGAAGCCCAAATCACCGGGTGGTCCATCCCGTCCAGGTAAACCGGCTGGTCCCGGTGGTCCGGTGATATTGACTCCAATGCCCGGCAAACCCTTGTCACCGGATTCACCATCATCGCCCTGATCACCTTTCTCGCCAAAGTCTCCGTTCAATCCATTTGTACCCGGCTCACCTTTGGCTCCCAGCAGGCTTCGACCTGGGAAACCAACCTGACCTTTCGATCCCGCCTGTCCCGGAGTACCACGGATACCTATCGGTCCCGGTTGTCCTCCTTCACCATCGTCACCCCGCTGACCGGGAGGTGAGATGCCTTTCGGACCAGCTCGTCCATTCAGACCCGAATCTCCAGGCTGACCAGGTGGGCCCATCGGTCCCCGAAGCCCCTTGTTTCCGGGAATACCAACGTTGCCGGGTCGGCCAGGTGGTCCTATGTCTCCCTGTGGTCCTTGCGGTCCAATTACGATTGGAGCCAGCTCGGGTCGATATTCTCCTTTCGGTCCTGGAGGTCCCTGCACTCCCGGCAGCCCCGGCCGTCCATCGTCTCCCGATGGTCCTTTATCGCCTGCGGTACCATCCAGTCCAGCATATCCAGGAGCACCTTTCTCTCCCTTCTCACCCGCGGCACCTGGTGGGCCCTCCTTACCCTGTTTGCCACGGTCACCAAATTTACCTTCCTCACCCTTGAAACCTTTTTGTCCTCGTTCGCCCTGCATGCCCGAGTCACCCTTCATCCCAGGCAAACCCGGCATTCCATCGTATCCTCGATCACCCTTCGGACCCTTCATGCCTATGCTGACCGTTTCGTTTTTTCCGCCCCAGTAATGGTAAGGGTCTCCAGGATCTCCCGGTTCTCCAGGACAGAAATCTTCGCTCTGTTCGCCACGTTCGCCTCTCAATCCCGGCAGTCCATCGTCGCCCGGTATGCCGGTCACTCCGTCAACTCCATCAGGACCTCGACCACCCGGCCATCCGCGCTGTCCCACGACACCGGGAATACCAGCAACACCGATATCGCCTTTGGTACCCTTGGAGTTTATGCCACCTTCACCAGAATCACCCCGATATCCAATCATACCAGGTGGACCTTGTGGTCCACGTTCACCTGGAATTCCTGGGTAACCGGGAGATCCCATAGCACCGTCTGTTCCGTTGCAACCATCGATACCATATGGGCCACGGAAACCGGGCTCACCGGGAAGACCAGCATATCCAGGCACACCAAGCGGTCCTCGTTCTCCGGTATCACCCTGTGGAAAAATATGTATAAAATTGTTATTAAGTAACGTGGCTTGAGTTCTTCCAACTTTTCACAGTTCGTACTTACTCGGTAACCTTTCGGGCCGCTCGTACCAATCTCGCCGCGATTTCCTGGTTCACCGCGCGGTCCCTGTGGACCGTCGAAGCCAATATCTCCTGGATCACCGCTCTGGCCAGGTACACCGTGTGGCCCAATCTGCCCCGGAGCACCTCTCAATCCTTTGCAGTCACATACCGTCTGGTTACAGACCTATCAACAGATACCAAAAATGCGTGCATACCATTAGCATGTGAATCATTTCGATCTCGACTTCGAATCATAACCACATCATCATCATTGCCATCGTTTCGGTTGACCTAAATTTCGAAGAAAGGGAGCAAAGGTTCTGGCCGGGATCTGTTTGGTTCGAGTTCCTGTGGGCAGTGCGGCGCAGTATAGTTCTGCCGGTGAAGCAATCGACAAGAGAGTCGTAAAAATAGAAAAACAAACTATTCCGTTCCAGTCACGGGGAATCGCACCAGCCCCTCTGTGTACAGTTGCACTCGCACTTTGGCCAAGGAAAAACTTTGTTTTACAAACGGATTCCACGCCTCAAATGATCCGTTGAGCAAGCAGGCGGACATGTGCGTGTGGTGATAAAATGTGTTTCCCGAGTGGAACGGCCGGAAGGGATACGAGACGCCCAAACAACCAAAACACGTACGTAGGGGCAGTGTGTACAAAGCATTGGTATTCTTGCAGCATCTGCAATTCATGTACATTAGCCGGGTGGCAGCGTTAGCGGAGGGAGAGTATGTAAATATGCCAGTGTGGGAAGGTATTACACATCCCGCGCTGTAGTTTATTGCCCAATATTGTATTTAATTTCTAACACCCAGTGGCAGCAGTGCCATTCCGAGGCTGCTCACTGTTCGATCATCTGTTTTCTATTTGTTCAAGGATTAGTAGATGAAGATTCTATCCGAACTCGATCGATGGAAGTCAAACTCGATGCGTTCCATGTCAACGTCACTTCAACCACGGCAAAATGCATTTCATTGACATTTTACGATAAACCTCCTATGCGATACAAATCGTACGGCTTAAGACTAGCATTTTAGATTTAGCATTTTAGCTGTTTTCCCCCGAAGCCGTAATAATGGTGGGGAATGTCATTTTGCAGCTTACAACTGATCCCCTAAGGAGTGTACGATCAAGTCCTGAAGGTGCATATTTCAGGAATTTGTTTTATGTCGACTGCAACACATTTGCATAGGTAATAACAACCTGCAACGAATTGTTTGGCTGCATAATCTAGCGATCAACACAAGCGATCAAAGTCAATCCCCGCCGATAAACTCGTGCCCATGCTTCGTGATGCGAAATTTGTCTATGGCGGCGTGACCAAGATTCCAATGTTGTTCCGCACGGTCAGGTTTGAATATAGGTTGAGTCTCGTGCCTTCCGGGACGAGAACATCCACTCACGCCGCAGGAACTCCCAACCAACGATCGGTAACTGGATCGTAACCTTCCTTCCCTTTCTTTTTAATGTTCCTTTCGATGTGTTTTTGCGGTGCATAAAAACCACGTGGAAGAAAAAATTCGTACATCCGATTCTTTGAGTGTAAAAGGGCTGTCCAAAAAAAAAAGAATAAAAAACAAAACAAATCGGCCACTCGAAACCAGTTCTGAGATCGTCGGTAAGTACGCCAAGTCAAGAATTTACGGGAACCTACCGGAATGATGGGATGTGTTTTTTTTTCGGGAGTTCCTTTAACATAAAACCAGTTAGCGTAAAATGCATTGGGCGAAATTTCTCTCCCGTCCCGTTTTATGCATTCGACCACCATTATTGACCAGACTGCTGGTGGGTTTGGCGAAATATTGTTGCTCCCTTTCGTTCGTGAAAAAGGGAAGAGGAGTGTAAAGTGCGCCAAGTTGGAGGACAGTAAAAATTAATCAATTTAAAGGGGAGAGAAGTTTTTAAGTGTTTCTTTAGCGATCTTTCCCGCTTTTTGGAGATTGTATACAAAACGTTGGTCCTTTCATGCCATCGCAGAAACACAGATTACGGCCTGCGGCGCTCGATCCTTGCAGATACATTCCGCTTAATGACCGATGGAAGGCGGCATGGAATGATGATCATTAACTTCCCTAATGGATAAAAGCACCTAACCGATGGAGGGTGTAGCTCTTTTTTTTCACCCAACGTCAAGGTTGGAACATGGCGTGCAGAAATAAAAAATATGTTATATTTTAGCTTTTATCGATCCTGTCGACATGATGTGTACATATTTGTTTTACATTTCAAATGATTCATTTTATGCGCAAATGTAAAGCTGTTGCGACTACACCAGCAAGGTGTCATAATTTAGTGATACAAGAAACGAAACATCTTCTGAATTTATATCAAACGCATGCAATTTCGGATCTCCTTCGTTTTGTTTCTGTTTGTAATAATGTAGTTTTATTCCCCTACCAAACACACACCCTTGTTCTTTGGGAAATTTGTTCGAAAGGATACCATTTAATGGTTCGTGAAGCTATCAATTGTGGTACATTTCCTTTCACTTTTGGTGATGTGATGGAGTCGTTTTATTTCTTTATTTCTATCAAAGGGTTGTTATACCAGAGGGTGTTTTTTTATAGCAGAGTATTCATTAAGATATTATAGTGCATTACAAATTACTATAATTAGCCATCCAAAGTTTACTAAAATAAACGAAACTAGTTATATGACGTGATGTAGTTCTTCATCATACTAGCTCAGTTAAGGTAATGGTCATATGCTATTATTGTAGGTGATTTCCAAAACCTCACACTAAATTATTCAAAACTAGTTAAATTTCAGCTGCTGATCTTCAAAATCAAGTCACTGTAGCCATGGAATGTTGCTCAATCCTCATTAACAAAAAGAACTATCTAAACGCATATCAGAATTTGTAGATATTCAACCAGAACTTTATGAGTGATAATGCAAAGTTGCGTCCTAGCTGAACTTACTCTACATGTGCTATTCTCCAAATTCACACGATTTCCCCTGAATAATAGCTCCAAACCCTTCATTTAGAGAGTGAAAAGAATAATGTTGGAAACCAAATTTCCTGACATTATAGTCTTTAGATTCGAATCCGCTTCTTGTCACACCGATTGAAGGAAATAAATCTCAAACCAAGTCGTCTCACATCAAATATGAACGCTTTGTAGCATGAAATTTGCCGCCTAATAATGTTCAATGACACCGAAACAACTTGACACTGTATCAGTAGCAGTTAGAACACATTCAAACAAATCGCCACATGTAAGCCATCAAGCGGTGGGGAACTCGCACGCCGCAATTAAAGCTGTTCCACCACTAACCTTCTACTAACCACACGCACTAAATCATCTGCAAAGCTATTCGCGTTCAACCTAATTGCCATCGATTCCGGTGTCGACGCAGTTCAACACTTCAACCGGGGCAGTCGGCTATTAGAAAGCCATCTATTAACGCACCCGGCCTATGACACTTCCGATGTGTAGCGTCGAAACATGTGTTTCGTGCCGCCACTGTGACAGTTGTGCTGATAGGTTCGGAAACACACATATATTCGGGATCTTCAAGGCGTATCGTTTTACCGGATCGTACGAAAAGCCCCGGTTGCACCGGTCATGTTACACATTGCTTAGCAAAGGAAAGAAAAATTGTTTTCGTCGTCAATATTGCTTTCGGTGTGCGGTATACGCGACCCACACGAAAAGCGATCTGTTGGGTGGATTTCTTTTTGCCTTTGGTACAACCATTCAAAACCAAAATTCGCTACCAATTCGTAACACAGGGGCGATGTGTTTGGCAGTCGAAATTTCCCGAACTCACATTTCCGCCTGTGACCCTTGTCCGGAAGATGTGACTCGGCGCGGAACGAACCCTCTACCGTTGGACGATGTAATGAGTAGTACAAGATGGCACACTGTTTATCTAACTAAACACACCAAAAAAACATTCAGAAGAACGATCGATTGCGCGCGATATTTATCCGCTCCGTATGCGTTGTCGTTCGCTTCCGATTGGAAGATCTTTGAAGGCCTTTGAAGACGATCGGTGTTCGGTCAGCGTAAACAAATAGTAAGCGAATGGGGAAGAATAACCGGGTGTAGAATAAACAACAATGCGATCGGATTATGATTTCCTACTGTGACGATAATTGTACATCATTGGTAGTGCAATTTATCATCTTTGAAATTTGCTTCGATTTTAACAGTTCAATAATACACAGAAGAGTGTTCTCTTCGGAAAAAGAGGCTTTCTTTTATAAATAATTTGAATTAACTTACTTAACTTCCACGATGGTACTGATCGCAATTCTTACCAACGCAAAGTATCCTCTTCATACTGCATCTTGCACTGGCCAGATGAAAGTTATTGCATAAACGAACTGAAGGGCACATAAATCGTCCATCGTGATGATCGGGCTCTGTGTGTTTGTGTAAATATCGCAAAACGCAGGGCAATAAAAACAAATATTCTCTAAATTGATAATTAGTGCACGGCAATCATTCCTACTGCACCGGGTAGCCTGCTGCTGGACGACCGAGGGAAGATACACTTATGTATGCACATTGTAATGAAGATGGGCAACTCTCCTGTTCACATTATGTGTTTTTACACGCCTCCAGCAGTTGGGAAGACGTATCGGATCGTATGCATTTATTAATACACACAAACACCCGTATGTGTATCTGGATCGCGGAACATTGCGGCAAATCGCAACAGACCATCGCGTAAATCTTGCATCATCGGCATTTTTCATCCTCCCGTACGCGAATCGGGACGAAATGGGTTACGGTGTTGGAGGTTTACTTTTTGTGTATCTTCTCCCTTTCGAGCACCGTACTGTTATTCCTTCATTTTGCCGTGTGTTGTGAGTTTCAGGATTTTTTGTTTTTGCGGGATCTTGGTATCGGATATGAAACGATCGTCGATTTCTAACGCACATGTTGCGCTGCTAGATGTGAAAAACATATGTCCGACCGTGGCTAATGTGCTGACAGGAATGAAAAAGGAAGAGAACGTTTGGTTTGCTCTGTCAAGCCGTCTGAACTAGTCATGTAATAGAGTTGGATGGGGTTGTTTTGAATTATCCACCTTGTAGTACGGCATAGATACGATCATTTTATTATCTTCCTTCCTGAACGGTACGATAATTCACCATTCCGTTCCTACAGGAATCGGTAACAAATTCATTTGCACAACAACTTCGTTCGACTGGGCAAAGTGTGTGAACAATCGTAAAGCATCAGCACCAAGTAAAACTCGCCAAAGAATGTCACACGTTTGCAGGTTTCCTGTTGCATCGTTGCAAGTTCATTAACATTGTTTTTTTTTTTGCTGATAGAATCGATCCCCAGCGAGACAGTGTTCTGACTGGACTTTCTCAGGTCTCAGTGTATGTTTACTTGTTAAAAATTAAATTTATGAGAAAATTAAACTGGCGATGCAATGTGAGTTGCTTATCGTACAACATAAACTATTAAAGAAAGCAAAATCAAGTTAAATTGTCGGTTTAGGTTAATTGACCGCTCGTTGAGGTTATAATATTGATAGAAATATAAATATTAAATCAAAACTTAATCAAAACTTCAAACCCCATCTGTTTTATTTCTAGCCGGTGGTCACATTACACATTAGGTTCGATTCGCAACTACACTGTATACACTACTTAATGCGAGAAGTTTAAATTCTTCTGCTATTAGGAAATTGAACCCAGTGAACCCAGCGAACTATTTATTGGTTAATCACAAAAAAACCTAAAAGATTAGGTGGTGCAGATCTGGCTGCTTAAATAATTAACCTTCTTTACATACTCAGCCATTCTCAGCCCAGTTATGCTGAATCTTCATCAGCATTACATCTTACTGATCAATCAAATTTGCACTGGAGAATGTCTTACATAAATAATTACTCCAGCAAAGAAAGACCCCAGCGAGCTTCGACCGCCGATTTAAAGATAAACACAAGAAGTAGCAAACGCTCACATCAAACGAGACGGCGATGCGAAAAAAAAGGTACGCATCCTTCATCAAATATCAGCCAACATGGAAGATCGCGGAGCAAAGTGGAGAAGAATAAAAAAAAACCCCGCTTTTGAAAACATTACTCCAGACACATCCGTTCGTAAGATGTGATAATTATTCTGTGCGTTTTCAACCCAACCCTAGGCCTGGTTACACATTTCCCATGATTTTTGCGACCAGCGCCAGATGAATGAAACTTTCCTCATTAACTAAACCGCCGATACATGGGACCGCAGCACACACCACTTATGAATGGCTTCGGTTGTTGCCGGTTGGGGCATTTTTTTGACATCTAATCCAACCATACCGTCCATTTGTTAGGGGATGGAATCAATGACGGGGGTGGGTGGGGGTGCTATTCGTCACAAACCGCGATGACGATATCCGGACGATATTAGATCCATCTCAGTTGGTGAGTTTAAATAAAGTCTTTATTTTCTTTTTTTATTTGCTAGTGGTCATTTTTTTCACGATTTTTGGTCACTGTTGCTGGCCGTTTCTGGCATGTCGGAGGCGTAGGAGGAGTCCAGCTGACGTGTGTGTCGGAGGGGTTCTGTGCTTACTATTGTATTCTTTTTTTTGCAACATTATTACACTTATCGCAAACCACGAGCGAGTAGATGAGGCGGAACACTTACTGTTCTGATTGTCGGCAGCTGGAAGTCTTCAATAAGAGAAATGCGTATCGCCACTTCCTGGCTCATTGCGCAAAACAATGAACCATGAGGAAAGGATAGCTCACACTGCTCCCGATGAGGTTCAGAAAACCAACAAGACTTCCGCTCTAAAAAAAAAAAACTACCAAACGTGAACGGCGAGCACATGGCTTATGCGATCATGGGTGTGTATTAACATGACGTTATCAGCCAGCAGACTTAGAGACTGTTTTAGTAGTGGCTTTTGGGGGTTTGAATGTGTAACACTTTTGATAACAAATCCCATGCCCCGATGACAACATTGTTATTGAGTGGGTGGGACTTACTTCGAACCGACAGGATATGCAAAGCAATGTGGTAGAGTTGAAGGTTATCCACTTAGTTAACGCTGAGTGGAAGGGTAAGACACGTGTCTTGCCGCTTTACGGACTCGTGTAAATGGGCTATCACATACATCGGCTATTAATTGGAGAGTTTTAACTCATGTAAGGAAGTGTAATGAATTCCATAATTAAATATAAAGTTTCAGCACCGAAAAAAATATAAACCAACAGCTATCAAGTCGATATACAAATACAAGACACGATCCTGCGAGCAAATTGATTTGCAAATTGACGTACCTAATATGGCCGATGTGGGATGTTTTTATTATTGCCGCTTCCCGTTCTGCCCCTTCAAAAAAATCATCATACTGACTTGTTCGTTTACAATCTGATCTTCTGTTTGGTGAAGTATTTGGAATCTGGTAAACTAGTCGTCTGTCTTGATGGGTAGATGGAAACCAGGCACTTCGGTAGCGGTAGCGATAATTTATGGACACGCAATAAATCAGCACCGACCCAAGCGCCATATTTTTGTCAGTGCAATAGGAGTTAGAGGTTTTGGCTAATACAGTGAAATGAAGTGACTTCATGGAACATTGACATTAACAAACCAGAACCAGAAGCGAACATCATTAGGGAGAGCTTATTGGCGGTAAAGTTGTTCAGAATTTTCTATTTTAAACTATTGATTGTACGTTAGGAGTATAGTGCACAATAAAGACAACATAGTCGAGTAAGATTGCTTTAGAATTTGGGCTGTAGGGATATTAAAGATAATTATCAAAAGAACCCTTAAAAATGATAAATCCCTGTTGGCTTAATGACCTGCAATATCAGTTCTAACGGCGTTAAATTGTACGGATTAAGTTAGAATTCTAATAACTCTCTTCTCAGTTCTATGCCACCAAATATCCCCGTTACAGCTGTCACCAATGATGATGATAAGCCCGATGGGCAGTTTTCTCTTCATTCGTGCAACAATGCAACACACTTTGATGTACACCGGGCGCAATTACACGCGCAAATTAAACAATTAAACGTATGTACATATGTCCCCGTTCTCTATCAACCTAGTTGTACCAAATCAACCGGCTAGTCCGCTTGCCGCCGTGCCCAAAATGGCCCCGTTTTTTTTTTGTTCCTATTTTGCTGATGGCTCTAGGGCTGATCTCATCTAGTAATTATGTCATCGTGCGAATGATTGAATAGCTCGCGCTGCACACATCCGTTGATGGTGTCATCTGTAGATTGCATCAACATTCTTCGCAAATACCTTCCGCCATTCCTAAGGCCAACATATGCGCAATCGCTTTTACCGAAAGTCGCGGCAAAGAAAAGGAACGCGAAAGCGAAAGAAAGGAAGGTTTTGTAGGGTCTTTTCAATTTGTTCTGCATCTTTTGATGGACGTGCGTATAGCGGCAGCGGTTGGCAACCTACCAATCATGGACACGTCGTCTCAAGATCAGCAGGATTCCGCCGCAGCGCTACCGTACCGTACGGGAACGACGATCGGCAGGGCACGCGTCAAATGAAACGGAACAGCGTCAGATATGGCCCTTGGGGATCTCCGTTCGCTTCATGGGTGGTCCTGGAAATACCATTAACCAGTTGGTATGTGATGTGGGGATTTATGCAACAACGGGAGCACTGATCAAATGCTGAAGACCGATACCGTATGTTGGTATGGATTTTCTGCTCAAATTCTCCCTCTTCTGGCTTCCGAACACGATCAATGTTTATACGAATGGGTAATGTTTTGCGGCTGAAAAGAAAGGGAGTTTCGTTGCTGTTGTTGTTGAGTCGGTGGACTTCATCTCTTCGCTGTTTATTTACGAGGGAGTTGAAAGATAGATAGGAGAATGCTGATTTGAATCGCCACTATTTGGAAGATATCAAGTGACAGTCAAGTTTGGGGCTATCGTATACTTCCTCGAATTCTGGCTCTCTGTAATATGCTTTGAATGGATGTATGATCCAACACAGTCTACTTGTCCAGTCTAGATCAGTTTGGTACTGCCATTTATATTTTAATGTACAAAAGCTTTTTCTCGTTTAATCATGTGAAGAATTAATACCTGTATATATCACCTCGTTCAAACCACAATTAATATAAGTAACACTTAAAGTCGTTAAACACTAATAGTAACTCATACAACATTTCCAATTTGTCCCGATAGTCATCTGTTCGTAGATTATTTCTCTTTATTACACCATCTCCGTTTAAGGCGATGATCGCTGGACAGTGAATTTCGCTTTCAAGCAAGCAAAACAAAAAAAGGAAAGAAGACGCCCAAAAAGAAATAAACACTCGAACCAACTGATCACGACGCTCAGATCAACCGACGCATACCGGACGATCGTAAATCGGATTTTGTGATCGAAAAATCACAAACGCCAACGCCTCAACAATCGCTACTAACCGGTCGAACCGAGACCAAAAGTAAGGTTAGCTTTAACCGTCACGCAATCGCAGTCACAACATCTACACAGCGCGGGTCAAGCTTGGGTAGATTTTCTGCAAAAATATAAAGTATCCCACCATATGGGTGTGAACAAAACCAAAACCGCCGTCGAAGGAAGAAAAAAAAACCGCTCTCCAGCATTCGGACCAAAACTTTCTTGCCTTAACAACGTGTAGTTTTGCAGCTTTAGGTCAGCGTGTATGAGTGGACCGGCTCATGTAGGAGTCCGGTATGACTATAAATTGACACCAAACCAAACAACCCGCGGGCACCGACGTACCGGTGATGACCATCGGTGATATCGCGGCAAATTGTGCACCAAAACACAGGACACTACACATCTTCGGCGGGGACAATTATCTCGTCACCCGCTGGATGATGTCAGGAAGTTGACATAGACCCAGAAAAGATTCGTATGCTAAACGCCGGCCACATACGGATGCAACAAAGTGCATCCATGCCGTCAGCGTTTCATGGTTGTGATTTATGAGCAAAACTCATTCGCGTCGGATGCAATTTTCAAACCTTCCACAACCACTCGCCCCACCCAAGACTTCCAAGTGTTCCGATGGTTGGCGCTTTAGCGACACACGCGTACCACTGTCTTGCATAATGGCAAGAAGCAACGTACGCAACTCCCCTGAACCTCGGACTCCATCATCAGCGACGGGAGCGACCTTTTCAACGGGCGATCATAAGGGCGAAACCGGTGCGTGATCGTGAACGAAAGCAAAACTGGGTCCCGGCGTGATCATTTCACGGTAGAACTCGGAGCAAGGTCTTCTCGTCCATGGATGCACAGAACAGTTCCATACAGAAACTCCAATTAGTGTGCTCTGTTGCTGTTTTGGGTAGAGAACAGTTCCAAGAAAGTGACAAGAAAACCATGTGGCAACTTGTTGCGAAAGATGCCGGCAACCATTCCATCGGGAGACATGGCATACGTAAACAGCACAAAACTGCGAGTGGAATGAATTTCAGAGATTGTTTTAAGATGATTTACACCATCAGCCTTGGCCGCTGTTAACGAAATTAAATGAAAAATTATCCTCAAGGAATGGAAGAACACTGCATGGGTCACATTAGAACACATGATAACACAGACGAAGAAAGTAAATCATACACATTAAATGTCTGTTAATTGTAGCGGACATAAAACCAACAATCACCACGCAACATTAGTGTTTGAACTGCATCCAAGGCGGATCAACCGGTACATCCTACCAGATCCGCACAGCGCATTACAAATGATCAATTGGGCCACGGGAAATTTCTAGAGACGGTAACACAACTGGTTGATTTGAAAAGAAAAGGCAGCAATTATAAAACGGAAAAGCCCCCACTCACACTAGAACACAGCTTTGCCTCGTGGGGGTAAAAATAGAAAGAACTAGGAAAAAGTCTGAAAATAAATTCCTTCACCATAAACAAAACTCTCCACCGTGAGGTTTGTGGGAGGGAAGAGCACACGGTGAAGGTTTGGAAGATGCATCGGGCGTCCCCTGTTGAATGCATTCATAGCTGGCGCGTAGGTTCGTAGGTTGACTTCTCTACTTTGGGGAGAGTTTTTGTCCATCCCATGCTGGAAGGTTTCTGCTTACTTCGTTCGTATCCCAGACTGTTGGTGCACTTTCTATTTTGCATACGCCCAAAAACGGGTTGACAGTGGGTTAGGAATGGCACTTAAAGCTGTAACGAGCAATGGTGTTGGTCAGTTGTGAGTAAAAGAGATTACCTTTGGAACCCTTCGAAACTTTGACGTCGTCGGCTGGTGTTTGCATACCTTCAGATATTGCAAGTTGAAGAATACTACACACTAATATTTGCATTAGTACGTAATCTCAAAGTATCGCTGCTATACACTACAGTGCTACTAATGTAGCTATCATTGTTTTATATTTAAAAGTATTATCCATTAGAAGAGCAATATACATATGTCAAAATGTGTTGGAATACCTTCGAGTCCATAAGAAAACTGATTGCATATATGCAATTTTTGATCATCATATTTCCACACCAGATTTTAGTACAATTCCAAGTATTTTCTTTGTAAAAGACCTCCCAGAGTTTTGATGAGGCACCATTGCCCTTTTGTCAAAACATCTGCGAATTTCGAAACATCTGCGTGTCTTGAGTTAAGTTTTTGCAACGCCAAACTGAAACCATTGCGGAAATAAACTTTTTGTTTATGTGTTCTGAAACAACGTAACAACAAAACTTCTGCATAGTACCATTCTCAGGTCACAGAACCAACTTCCCTCTATTTGGAACACGTCTGATAATACGGAAAAGTGAGATCTTTATTTGGAAGACAAAACAAGAATAACAAAAAAGATCTTTCCGCAAGAAATCAATCAACCATTCTCGCACTCCGATTGTGCAATCTTTGTTGACGAACGGCGCGAATCCCCGCGTGCTAAAATGGCGCCTAATGTCTGTGTTTATTTACGATTTGCTTTCCATCGTTCCGTACTGTATGCTGAATGAACGTGTCAAAAAAAAACTTGAACAACCCGATTTTGGGATGTTCTTAACATGTCATCCTCTGGCTTTGGTGCCAACTGTACGAATATTCCGGTATGCATTCCCTTCGCGTATGAGTCATGAATGGAACATTGTCGATCGGCCCCCAGATAAAGCCAGATGTGAGTCGATCGAAGAAGAAGAGATTAAAACTCTTGCACATAGTGCACAAGGTTTTCCCGCCAGCATTTCGATGTTCGGTGCTGTCCGAAACACAACAGCGCGGCGGAAAAACAACGCCCGCCTGGAGCCGTACACGGATCGTCCGGCCTACACAAAAGGGCGACAGACACGGCATCCGTACCGGAGTTGTGGATGCTATTTTTGAACCGCCCAGTGCGGATGAAATGGAAATTTAAAATATTTTATTACACCTAAATGTATGCGTGCACGACGATGCAACAACACCCGATTCGGTGTGTATTTGGATGGAGTAGAACCGAATCTCTTAGTCTTGAAGGAGATCCAGATGTTGTGGACTGGAGACAGACTGGATGTATTGATCAGGTCGCATACTTGCTCTGCTATGTTATGTNTGCACGACGATGCAACAACACCCGATTCGGTGTGTATTTGGATGGAGTAGAACCGAATCTCTTAGTCTTGAAGGAGATCCAGATGTTGTGGACTGGAGACAGACTGGATGTATTGATCAGGTCGCTTACTTGCTCTGCTATGTTATGTTTGCTGAAGGGAAAATTTATTCGACATAAAAGACAAGATCCTCCCCGGTGGGAATACTCCACATTGAGTGTTTATCTGTTAGAAGACGTAAATTCAGGTGTCAACAATTCACAAAAGTAGTACTATCCGACAGACGCCTATCGGACAGGTGATTTTATTCTATCTTTCCACACCGTATAATTTGTGTCCAACTTCGTAGCGTCCAATATGCAAATCATAAGAACTCAATCCGCAACTATCCCTTACGTCTTACCTTATCTTCCACCCTTAAATTGGTCCACATTGGGGCGTACCGAAACGAACGATCGGCTTTACTGCAACGGTTCCATAAATGGGCACCGAGAATGCATAAAATTGGACCAGTTCCATGTTTGGTACGGTTTTTCGCACGAGACTGTCGACGAGACACGTGATGCTGTGATCTCAGCCACAATCCATTGATGTAAAATCCGGACTCAGCCGGATGGTGGCAGGTCAGGAGAGCTCCAGGGAATGTGCTATAAAGAACTTCACATGGTTCAATCGTATCATGGCAAATTTGTGGTGCCGCCAGTAAACGCTCTGTTTACATCCATCGCACAACACAAACATCTACATACGTGCGTTACGGTGTGATTGGATGTTTTTTTTTCTTATTTTCCGCTGAGGAAGTTTTCTGTTTACTCACAACAACAATCCTACAAACCTGTGTAGGAAAATCTCCACCGCTCTTTCCGTACATGCGCACCCTTAAGAAAAAATGCGTGAACATTGATAGGGTCTTCGAAGATGTCGTCAATGCAGCTGGCAGTAATCGTTGTGCAATAAATATCACTCTTCGGTATGTTCCAGAGTATACGTACAACGGCGCAAAGACATGCAGTGACGAACTTCAGCCGAAAGTCGCATGCCATTTCGAGAACCCAAAGTTTCCGGACACAAGAGGGTAGCAGCACCAAACAGTGTGCAGTTTCCAACGGAATGGTTCAATTGAATTATCACCCGGAATGCCATTGCTGTCTGCATTTTCCTAATTTCTATCCGTGAAGCGTCANAAAAAATGCGTGAACATTGATAGGGTCTTCGAAGATGTCGTCAATGCAGCTGGCAGTATTCGTTGTGCAATAAATATCACTCTTCGGTATGTTCCAGAGTATACGTACAACGGCGCAAAGACATGCAGTGACGAACTTCAGCCGAAAGTCGCATGCCATTTCGAGAACCCAAAGTTTCCGGACACAAGAGGGTAGCAGCACCAAACAGTGTGCAGTTTCCAACGGAATGGTTCAATTGAATTATCACCCGGAATGCCATTGCTGTCTGCATTTTCCTAATTTCTATCCGTGAAGCGTCAAGTGATCGTGCGATGTTGGAACAGACCTGATCAATCATCTGGCAATGTCGTTACGATCAGGACAAACAAAAAAAAACCGATGCAAGGTATCAAGAATCGAAACAGGAACGTAAGGCACACGACACACAAGAAAGAAGCGAAACTATAAATATCGACCTGCCAGCGGTGGTAAAAAGTGGAGCGTCTTTACATGTCGGGAAGCTTACTTTGGTGTTTGTTTTCGATACGATCTTCGCATCTTTGTTTAGCAATCTGGAAAATGCGTGTTTTGAAGTGTACTCCACGATCAAAGGGAATGTGCTAAAGTGTCTGGAGCTACTCCTCGACTCACTGCACCGATATGCTGACAGGAGCAGCACGACTTGATTGCCTTATTGACCTATTAAATCGTGTGAAACTCGCACCGAAGCAAAGTGTCGGATAGGATAAGATAAATGGAAGTGGTAAGCGTTTAGAACTTTGACGGATTGCTCAACAGCTAGTGGAGCTACTTCACGCTAACACACCCTATCGTGATAGATTGCCGGTGGCGGTGTTCTGTATCGTTTGGATCCGAAGTGCAGTGTGTTTTGAAGATACTCAGAGGCATGAAGTTACTATATCTTCTTGCGCTTGGCGTATCATGTCACAAAATATCAGCTGATCGTTTAACCTCCCAGCAATTGGTAATCTATCCATGCGTCCAGATTATAAAATTTGGATTATTTGGTCATTGGATACATGGAAAAAAAAACTAAAGACAAATTGACCAGGGAATGTCTCAATTACTGAAAGGGTTTAAGATCTCTGTTCCAATCTTGTCAATCTATCCTTCATTGTATTAGAACGTGAGCGAATTTTAGACTGCTATTCCCGTAAGGTTTTTATGAAGAATTAGAGGGACTTTACCATCCTTTAGTTCAACCGATCCCTATATATTCCGCATATATTCATAAGCTTCCATTTACGGAGGTACCGCACACTCGAGACATATCAAATTCCCCATCAACATCTTCAACTTCCATCAGTTGCGTGGAACCATTTTTGGGGTTACCATCTCCAACATGGTCGATGTGGGATCTGTTGCAAGGTTCGGCAGCCAGCTACTGGTACCGTACTGTAGAAATGTTTACATTCGATTCTTAACATCTAATTTATTTCATATTAATGGCATCAACGAACGCACATCCATTCCGTTCGCAGGTCATAAGATCATCTGTGATCGGTGCCTACGAGATGGCTACCGATTGGTTCGTTGGGTGAGGGTAATGACTTATTATTGTTACACATTTCTGTAAGGGCTGGCATTCAAATCATTGCCTCCAGCAAACACCGGCAGCAGCAGTAGGTTGTTGTGCTGCAAGAAGTGTTTCCTGTAATGAATTTACGAACAGAAACCTGACACCTTACCGTTTCGGGAGTGTTCCATTTAAAGACGGTACTGGAGGGAAACAGATTTCCGCTTATTATTGTGCGCGTTCAAGTGTATTTATATTGCTACAAATTAAGCGTCTCGATTCCAACACAACATTGATGAATCTTATCAGCAAACAAACGGTTAAAGTGTGTGTCAACTGACAAGCGACCGGCTAGTACATCTGTTTAAACCATTTACTTCAAAACATGCCCCAATGGCAGTGATCGTAGCATTTACTGCTACTAGCATGATGATATCGACAATGTTTGGGCCCGGCAACTGCCCGCAGTTGCAGCACTTATTGCAGCTGCAAGCAATCAACTAAAGACAACGCAAAAATAACTACCATACCGACATGCTGTATAGGACAGGAAGCAGTTATATTTGCCACCAGTGCATACTGTGCTGCATCGCAAATCTTTAGATGCAACGCACTACCCTCGCTCGCTATTCCATCGTCACCGCGGAGGCTCATCGTCAGCGCTACAGCAGCCGTAGAAGCAAGAAGCTGGAGCAGATGTATCCGGCAGCATTTGAAGTGCACCCCGCGACGGGAGCAAAACATTTCGGAAGGAAACATAACGTCATGGTTCGAAAATAAACTGGAGCAGTAATGGAGCCGAAACGTGTCTGCTCCGCTGTGATACGCTCGGCATTTGTTTTCGCTGCATTGTCGTGTCGTGTAGTTGCGCACTGCAACCGCAATCGGAGTTTGGCTTTATGCACACGGTTATGCATCGAGATGAACGTCGGAGGAGGGTTTTTTTTGTTTCATTATTAGCGTAAGCAAATGAGTTCGTGGGTGTAATGGGTTAGATTCGTATCGTATCGGTACTTCGGGACCGTTTGGTGTAGGTGACACAAATTGATCCATTTGCTGAGCTGATGAGCGGGTGCGTAAGCTATTTATGATGACGATCCGAGACGAGATATATAGACAGCATAATTGTACCCGATTGGGGAGAATGAATGTGGCTTGTACAAACCAAGCGTAAATATTTAATGCATTTAATTAGTTCCTGGTAGATAGCTTAATTCGCTTGCAGCATTCGACGACTTCAATAGAAGCTAGTAAACGTGTCTTGATAGCGACAGCAAACAACTTGATCTTGTCAGCTAGCATGAACCCCATTGTTTAATATACTAATTCTACAGCTAGTTCGAATTTAGCGACGATTTATGGTGTTTCCTTAAATAATTCATATTCAATTCGATTAAATGAAAATGGTACGTTGTTGTTCAAGCTATTGTAATAAAGAAGGAGCATCAGCAGTCATACGTAATTTGAAGAGGAGATAAGAAATATTAAACTAATACATCGGTCCGACTTATCTTTGCAAAATTGTTTATTCTATGTTTTATGTTTTATTCACGCCCTGTTTTATTAGAGCAATTCTTAACTATAACGTCCTAATTACGTATAACACTTCATTCCGACGATGACGGCATAGACCTTATCACCGACAGCGTATAAAAAGTTCACCGCCAAAGGTTAGATGCTACGTGTGTTAATCAGTTTTTCAGGACCGAAAACAGTGAGCGACATATGGAACCGATTTACGACAATGGTTCCAAGCGTCCTGTGGTGAAAATATTCAGACAAACCGGACGAAGGAACGCAAACTTAACGAGCAACGATCGGGTCGAACAGTGCGAGATCGCATCGTATTGCTTCAGGTTCTGCTGATAAGCTGCTAGAATAAACATTCGCAGCAAGAAACTGCGGCTAGAAAACAACCAGACCAGAGCGGAGGTAAGCATAAAGTGGACGTACGTCAGGAGAGGGGAATTTCATTGCAGAACGATTTAAACGATGGTATGGAACACTACACTAGTTCGACATACCATTCATCCTTTTTGTGATGTGATGTGTACTTGTGTCTTACCGAGATTAGCTGCGCAACGATAACCTTTCGCAGGCAGGGTTTCAAAGATCGCACTTTTGGGGATCGTTGAGTGCGCACGGTTTTTGGGAGGGAGAATTAGAAACACGATCGCGACATATGGTACCCGCATGCATCCCATGTTATTTCTAGGTGTAGGCGATTTTGTGCTGTGTACCGTTTCCGAACAGCAAGTGCAATAATAGACCACTTCAGTTTGCATGACGTGTGAGTAAATATTTTCTTTCCAGGCTGCACACGGTAACTACCGCGAGAGCGAAAGAAGCGCAAGAAAGCGATGATGTCAGCGTACCTAGGATGTAATCAATGCAGAAAAATATGGGTTTTCCGTTGTATTTAAATTATCAATTGACCATTGATAGAATCGAGAAGACTCCTTTCTTGCAAAATGACGGCGATCATTAACAACGAACTGCATGTATGAATGAATTCAGATCACTGATCGCGGAGAAGCACTGATAGGTCTACAGCAAAATCAATAAACCATCCTGTACGGTCGAGAATGCATTCACAATAAATAAAACAAACAAACATGCCCGGGGGTTGAGGGTTTTCCAAACTATCTGCAAAATGTTGGCAAATTGCACGATGCGCTCGATGCAATCTCGGTGTCGGTCGACAGAAATCAACACTGATTGTGCTACTTTGTTAATGAGCTAAACAGAACCCTTCCTGTACGCTGTCCGTTTGTGTGTATGTTGGTGCAATATATTAATGCAATTTCTGCAACCAATGCAGGACGAGACTTTGTACGCATTTAATTAATTGGACACGCAAGATGGCGCTGAGTGACAAGACAGTGACATCAAATTTAGTGCACGCGCAATCGAGAAATTGTAGTACAGATTGTCTGGATTGATATTAGCGACATTAGAGGCGTTGAGTCGGTTAAGTGAGTGTCACTGCTGCCACGTGCCGTACTCTTTCATACTGGCGCGATCCATGAGGGTTCTGCCGGGAAAGAGTTAAGGTAGAAACAATGTCTTCATTATCGTGTTGTGCCACCAATTCAATTGTGTCCAATCTGGCTCAATTGGGACGGGTGTGTTACCATGCGGAAGTAAACGGGATAATACGCCTCTTGGGATTCCTTTTGAGGATCTCAGAAACTAGTTGTCGTGCACTCCAGTATGTCTATGACTTCATCTCTGGTGTGGTCTTCTGTTGTTCTGCATATAATCCGCTTACACTTATCAGGTTAGGTAATTACATACCATCAAAGCAATTCTTTGCCATGATCCGAGACTCTCTGCACACAGCCTAAGTCGCCGATAACCTCTGTGCGTTTTCAGTGTGATTTCCTGACGCAACAAAACAAAAATCTTCCTCAATGCCAAATCTGGAAATAGCAGTACTAAACTACCTCCGTCGGACATCATCCCGACAACCGAGAGCAAAAGAATTAAAAATAATTACACCAACAGCCCCGGCATACTGATAGGGCGCGGCGAAACCACCACCGAGTGTTTGAGACGTGCGATTAAATCACCCAACGGTTTTGCCACATAACTCCATTCCTGGCGGAACTTTTATTCTATAATCAACACCAACGTCTCTGCTGTGCCACTGTACTTTGTATTTACCCAGCAACACATTTCGGTTGCTTTAATTTCCACTTATCAAATTCCAAGATGCCGAGACGTCGTGAGCACATTCCATCGACCATGTTTTAAAGTCGCTCGTACTACTTCTGAACCATGCTGTTGAACAACAACAAAACACCTTAGATCTTTGTTATAACATCAAACTTGAAAGTCCTTAGCCCGAACATTAGCTGGACGCTGAAGTCTGGTTTTGTATTCTAGAATTTCGAAGAAACAAAAAGTTAACACCTCCGGCCTGGAAACAGAACGGGATAAAACAGCACCATCGGCAAAAACTGGTACCAGCAAGACTCCCTACAGTGGGAAAATGTGCAACGATGTGCAGTTGGACGCTGACCGGTGGCGTCAGATTCGTGCAAACGCGACACACGATGAAAACAAAACGTTTGATCCTTCGCACCCAATCCGCGATCGTCTTCAGCAAAGGGGAGAGGAAGAGCGATATTGATGTCACCGTTTATTTTCAGCTGACTTCCAGCAAACCAACAATTACTTCATCCTGTAATTGCTTTACTGCAAAAACGGCTTTGTACTTGTGGTAAAACTGTATAACACGCATGAGAACCTTCATGTTGCGCAACCCCATTTCACATACTTTGTAGCAATGCTTCGGCATATCCGACTTCCGGACGGAAGCGAGACAACATCCGCGAGATTTGATGCACAGTCCACCACACAGATGTGGTATTGGAGGGGCTATGTTAAGGCGCGTTTTCTCTTCGCTTCTTATCACTCCTCGGTGCTGACATCTCTCCACCTCACGGCCCCATGTCTAGCCCCGGTCTCCAATGCTCCACAGCTTCCACCACCACCAGGGAGCCGTACGGAGCAAATGAGACGGAAAGCGTTAAAAATAACACTTCAACTTTAACCTCATTACGAGAGCCGAGCTCGATTACCGAGAATTGTGTGCTTCGGTGTCGCCGTTGGGCAGTGTAAGTACGTTGTCGTTTACAGGCCAGCCGGAAAGTCGACCCATTGGCGAACGGCTCGCCAACCGTTTCCCAGTTTGATAAGGCGAAGTCGGTGTTGAGCTGCGAAGCGCTGAATCGGACATCTGAGCACGAGTCGCAGAGTGAGAATGGCAAAAAATATATTATGGAAGGGTAAGGATCGGGATAGCCAAGGAGGGAAGGTGCATATGCTTTTGGAGGGAAAGCATCGAATTTCTTTTGCAAGAAGTGATGAACCAGCAAGACGTGCGGAAAAGCAAGAGTCCGTCTGTTGGCAAAAATATGAATGCTTATTCGCTAGGACATGGGCTTTAGTGGGAAATTGCTTTGCACGAAAAATTTGTAATAAGCAAAATATTTCATGAAATTTAAAAACAGTTTAAATAATCTTGACAATACTTCATAAATTCCTTGAAAATTGTAAAGCATTGCATACTGTATGGAAAATTATAATTTTAATGCCAATAGACTGTTCAAGACTTTCACGATATTGGGTCACAGCGAGCCGATTACTGACGGCACAGTCCATTTGTTATTCAGGCTATTGACAAAGTTCTACGGTAACTGTGACATGACCGTTGGGAAGTTAGATAGCAAAGCTGGTAATGCATGCGTTATCAACGCGCCCAGTTTGGGTTCAAACCTCAACTATAGAGCATCTACCCACACGAAGCATTTACATAATACAGATCATTTAAATATTTCAGATTGAGCAACTACAGGAATTGTTAAAATATGCCACACAAAAATTCATAGGAATGTAAAAAAAGTACTTCTATATCATGGTTTACTAGGGAAATTGATATACATTCTTATAAAACATTCTTCTTCTTGGCTATAACGACCTTACAGGTCACGCCGGCCATTTCTGGCTTACTAGACTTATTTTACCACGTAGCCGGATAGTCAGTCCATGGTACGGGGGGACGGTCTGGATGGGATTTGCACCCGGTCCTGCCGTGTCGACCGGCGCCGTTTATCACATGTACCATCGGGCCGCCATATATCAAACATTCTTTTATAAATACTCTGCTTTATTATATTTATTTGAACAACCAAATGATTGAATGATGATTGAATAACCAAATGAATGAAAAATGACATAGAAAACCTGATGGTTGGTAAGTGATTTAGAATAATAAGGAGAAAATGGATAGATTCTGTAGCAGAGTCAGCAACAGATAACTTAACAAGTTTGTCTTGGCTTTGGACAGTATCTACACGATACAGCGATAAGCAGCGATAAAACATCTCTTCAGTGAGATTCATGATCACAACCAGAATAACGAGGGTAACGAAAGAATATAACTATTATTTATGAAAAAATTACATACCACAGCCGTTGATGGTTGTACAAGCTGGAGTATACTAGTCAGGAAAAGTGTCACGCAAAATGTCACCGAGCGTACGGAACATCGGCGCCTCCGGTGGACGGTGTCCTTAGTTTCCAGACCCCCCGGGAGCGTGGGGTCCGCGGCCCGCAACATGGCTCCCCGTTTCGGCTACGCACAAACTTTCCACTCGCGAACACGATTTTCGAATCAATGTACCAACCGACACCGGCAGCTACAGGTACACATGTACAGACGAACAAAACTATCCACCAGACCACGCTGCTGGAAAAGAATCCTTCCAAAACGAGCGCGAAGGATCAACAACACGTAAGAATGTGATTTTGTTTTGTTGTGTAGACAAAACGAGGACAATAATTCAAGTTCAATTACCGAACTGTCTGTCGTGTGATGAGCTCAGAGCGCCCTGCTCCGAGCCCGAAGTCTAAAACCGGTCAGGGGAAAATGCACCACCCACCACCGGGAGAAAAACCAACCCGCCGCGAGCGTTGTGGCACGATGGAAACAACACGGACGGACGTGCCTCACGTCCAACGGAATCACACGCAAGCAACACACGCGCGCGCGCTCCGATCGAATGTTCTGAACGTTCGAATCGCTACTAACGGGCCCGATCCGGACGGTAACATTTTCTTGCCATCTTGCCGGTCAAACCACGTCCGGATTCTGGGCCGCACGCGTCCCGCTGCCTGCCGCGCACGCACAAACGCAATCCGATCGCGTCCCGAACGTGGCCCGAGTGCCGGTTGGTCCCGCACGAACATGCGACCGTACCGCCGGACGTAGGCAAGAGCTCGAGAAAATCGCCAAGATCGTCTTGAAGTCAGTACACTGTGAACGATCGGACGCGCTAGATCGGTTGCTGTGGTCCCGTCAAACTGCTGCACCCTGGTGGTGGTCCCGACCCGTAGGCACACTTTGGACAATTTTTCCAACAGCACACTTTTCCCCAACTTTGCATCCCTTCCTGCCTCCAATCGTGTGTGTATGTGTGTGTGTGTGACTGCGTTTGTGTGTGTGTCTTCTCTTCGTCTGCGATCCTACATTTTAAGGGTTTCGAGTGAGATCAAAGTTGTGTATGGTGAAAGGTCGGGTTTTTGGTCCAACGAAGTTCGGGTCCAGTTTTTCCGTTTAGCGTCACCGATGCACTACGCCACAGAAACCAGGAGTGATCTTCGGTTTTGGGTGGTGTGCTCTGAGTAGAACGAATATGATGTGCCACTGTTTTGTCGGAGTGAATTTACGGTGCTTTGGCGATGCGTTGGGGACGTTTATTTGAGTGATTCTAACGACATTCTGTGGAGTGACGTGATAGATGTGATGTAGTGAATATTCAACTCCAGAGCTAACTGACACACCAAACTCTAACAGTACCGCCAATATCAGCCTTTTCTTAAATATTATTTACAGTACAGTTGTTTATTATTGGAGCTAGAAAATAGTTCTTGTGCTTTTATAATTTTAAGCATTTCATTACACTCCTCGCAGCTTTCGAATTTCTGGTCCCAATTAATTATCCATAAATATTTTCTAACTAACAACTAGTCTTTGTGAAAATCTATCTTATTGAGTTGTTGTTTTTGCCCCAGTGAAGGATTCCAGTGCCAATTTCACATGAATTTTCCTACCAGGAAAATACGGTAGAGATTAGCGAAAAATCTGACAACTTCGTACCGAATAAAATAGGAGTTTTTGTGATAACGACCAGCCGTGTTTGCTATGCACATCAAGTGAGAGTAAATTGTGGAGGAGTTGAAGGAAAAAATAAAAGTGTAAATTTTTGTTCCGTGATCGACAGTGCTAAAAAATAAAAGAAAAGCTTAGTTTTACGCCGCAAGTAAGGTGGAAATTGGTTTTAGCTGAAGACGTACGTACCTGTAAAGTTTCGTGGAGTAAATTCAGCAAGTACCTGCGAAGCACCCGCCGGAGCTGTTGATCAGTTGATCCGGCGTGCCTTCATCTACAGCCAAGCTGGCTAATATTCGCTGCTAGTCGAATCGTTCGACATCGGCCCTGTTCGTGGGGCTGTGCGGTCAGGGCCACCATCACAATGGGGACCCGAATAAAATGGTAAGTCGGTGATTAGTTGTGCAATACTTTCAGGACGGAGCAAAACGCACAGAAACGGTTCGATGCGTGTTACCACGCTGCAACCAAGATCCCGTAGGTTACCCGTGTTTCGCTACCCAGCTGCGTTGGGGAACCGTTGGGTGTCATTGCTTTTCCCAACCTGACGCCCGGTCGGATTACGCTGACTGGGTCAAATTGCGAAGGTCCATGCTAGTATTTCATTTGTGCGAACACATCAAGCTCAGCAAATACTGACGATGGAACTGAAATGGGGCATTCGAGTAGGCTTTTCGAGGAGTAGAATTATAAAGGCAAGAAGCATGACGCGCGGAAAGATATCTTCATTAATCTGCTTGTTGTTGCAAAATTCTCGCCAAACATGTTTTTCACCACAAGTTGTAGACAGAATGGANTGGAACTGAAATGGGGCATTCGAGTAGGCTTTTCGAGGAGTAGAATTATAAAGGCAAGAAGCATGACGCGCGGAAAGATATCTTCATTAATCTGCTTGTTGTTGCAAAATTCTCGCCAAACATGTTTTTCACCACAAGTTGTAGACAGAATGGATCAGCGAGCAGTTTGTTTAAACAAGAACAACTTATATTGTCATAAATTGTTGTGTCCAATCGAGATGAAATATGTTGTAAAACAATTAGAACTATTTTAGATACAGTAGAGACATAAATTTCATATGAAATTAACAAAAACCTAGGTAGAAATAAACACTTTCCATTCATAATTGGAATATATATTTTTAAAGAATTTTAACGATAAGAAAAAAATGCTGGGTTTCTGAGTATGGAAAACTGGAATTAACTGGAATCGGAAAACTGGATTAAATATCGTTTGGAGAATATATTTTAAGTATAAAACAATCAAAATATAGTAACTAAACTTTAAATTAAATTCAAAATTTATATTGCACCCTAGATGCATATAATTCAACCGGATACATTTATTTAAAGAAGTTGCAAGAGCCAAGTTACAAGAGCCCTGAAAAGCGATGTTTCAGTAAAAAAAAAGATAAATTCACTAATAAATTTATGATTATGTGAATGAATGTGATTATGAAAAGTGAAAAAAAAAAATTGATTACAGGAATGACAACGGAATTGATACACAAACAATTCTTCTCGAATATTTTGCTCATTATTCGTGGTGGGTAAATTTTTGCTATTTTTTTAAAATAAAAGAAATGTTATGTACATGCAGCTGAAAGAGTAGAAGCAGAGCGTGAAAGGACTGAAAAACGAACGTAAAAGGTTAGAAGTTTAATGTGGAAAGTTTAACTTATGTAAGTACACTTCGAATACTTTGATTTAAATTGCAACAGTTTTCAAAAAAGGATTTACTCTTTATAACCGTCGGTTTGGCTGATATACGATATCCTTTCTGCCCACACGATGTTATATTAAGTCATTTTGCTTGCAAGGCATGTAATCAGAAAATTAAGACAAGGTAGGTTCATTCTGAAGAGATTCGAGAATTAATGGTGGTGTATTAAACCTTTCACACCGAATGGTACAACTATCGGCCAAAATCGGTCGTCAAAAGAGCAATGTTAAAAATACGTGTAAGTAGTAATTTTTGGGAAAAATATTGCGAGTTCTTCGTATGCTTTTTAAACATTTCAAACTGATGTCACTTGCTCGTTTCTTTTGATGATCTTATGAATAAGTTGTCTCAAACAATCTTTCTTATGTTTTAACAATAAGATCATGAGCTGACAGATGAGTTCGTATAGTTGTTTCTATGAGCAATAAGAATGTATTTAATTTATCACATATTAACAACCGTTTTTAAGCGGGAAAATTCGACCAATTACGTAAATGTAGATTGATCACCTGCTTACGAGTAAGCTTTATTGTTTTTTTTTGCCACAAGTTTCTGCTCGCATTTCCCTACCGAAGGTCAATGAACCGTATTACTTTTATCGAATTCTGCACACACGCGTTCGGACATCCGATTGAAGCGTTAGGCGTATGGCCCAGAGCAGCATATCTAGATCCCACTTCCTGGGCACTCGTACCGCGTAGCAAACACTTTACGACCCAGAAAAGGCAAAGAGTTTGCCGCATCCGTCACATCCCATTCGTTGCGTCACATCCCGACGATGGTAACGAAGTGTACGGGGTGCACGCCGAAAGGCTATCAGGAAGGGCCCTGGCGAACCGATAAGCCGAACGCGTTCCAGCCACTAACCGAACGAACAACGTTGCGTGTTTCGGCTTTAGTCCCGGCCCGGCTCTGATAATGGCGTACATGCGCCGGGTTATGAATGAACGTTTCCTCGTGGTAGGCTAAGTGTGCCTTGGTCGTAAAAACTTTATTACACGAGTTTGCTTATAAAAGTTAGTAATATAGTACTACATTCTCTATCTCTCTCTCTCTCTCTCTTTCTCTCTATCTATCTCTCTCTCTCTCTCGTATTGCGTTACAGGTTAATCACTACCTCGTTGCTAGTCTGGTTTGGACAACATGCGTATGCGGTAAGTATGAAACAGCTGCAAGCCTTTGTTGCTGAAAATGGTCGTCCTGCTTAAACGCTTATTACATTGAGTTTTCTTCCCGAACATACCGTAGCAATTATGGGCGTCCAACTCCAATGTCGGCGGTGGTATCGGGATGTATAAGCGACAGGAACAGGACCATCCAAGACATATGCAACCACAGATCGATCCGAGCTACAGTATCATCGACACTGCCAGCGGCCCACAAGGACCACCGTCCAAGAACTGCACTGCGAGCGGCTGTTGTGTACCGAAATGTTTTAGCGAGAAGGGCTTCCGTGGCCTGCCGGGCCCGATGGGTTTGAAAGGCGTCAAGGGCGTCCGTGGATTTCCCGGCTCGGAAGGCTTACCGGGTGACAAGGGAACCAAGGGTGAACCGGGCCCGTTTGGTCTCCAGGGACCGAAAGGTGATCGTGGTCGGGACGGATTGCCCGGCTATCCAGGCATTCCCGGCACGAACGGTGTTCCCGGATTGTCGGGTGCACCCGGTATACCCGGACGTGACGGATGCAACGGTACGGACGGTTTGCCCGGCTTTGAAGGACTGCCCGGAAATCCGGGTCCACGCGGTTTTCCCGGTGTTCCCGGAACGAAGGGTGAAAAGGGAGAGCCCGCACGGCATCCGGAAAACTACAACAAGGGCCAGAAAGGTGAGCCTGGTAACGATGGGCTGGAAGGATTGCCCGGACCGCAAGGTAAGGAAGGACCCAAAGGACATCCCGGACTGCCCGGTGAAAAGGGTGTGCCCGGAGTACCCGGCTTGAGGGGAGAACGAGGTGACAAGGGCGTGTGCATTAAGGGCGAGAAGGGCCAGAAAGGTTCGAAGGGTGAGGAAGTGTACGGTGCAACGGGTACGACAACGACAACGGGACCGAAGGGCGAGAAAGGTGATCGGGGCGATTCGGGTGAACCGGGACGGCACGGAGAAAAAGGACAGGCTGGTGACCGCGGACAACTGGGCGAGCGTGGGCACAAGGGCGAGAAGGGTTTGCCTGGACAACCGGGTCCAAGAGTAAGTACGGCACGAGGATGGTTTTTCGCGCCAACGCTCTCTTGTGTTGGGTTAATGGAACTAGCTGTTAACATTTGTATTTCTAATTGCATACATTTAGGGACGTGATGGTAACTTTGGACCGGTCGGTCTTCCCGGACAGAAAGGTGATCGCGGATCGGAAGGATTGCACGGACTGAAGGGTCAAAGTGGACCGAAAGGTGAACCGGGACGGGATGGCATCCCTGGACAACCCGGTATCTCCGGACCAGCGGGTGCGCCAGGCGGTGGCGAAGGACGCCCGGGGGCACCGGGTCCGAAGGGACCGCGGGGCTACGAAGGTCCACAAGGACCGAAAGGTATGGATGGATTCGATGGCGAAAAGGGCGAACGTGGACAGATGGGTCCCAAGGGCGGTCAGGGTGTACCGGGCCGACCGGGCCCTGAAGGTATGCCCGGTGACAAAGGTGACAAGGGCGAATCCGGTTCAGTCGGTATGCCTGGACCACAGGGACCACGTGGCTATCCGGGACAACCCGGACCCGAGGGTCTTCGCGGTGAACCAGGTCAGCCGGGTTATGGTATGCCGGGACAAAAGGGTAATGCCGGTATGGCTGGGTAAGTAAAGCGTGGAAATGCTTCGAGAGTTTTAGATATTATAAATTATTTTTACTCTCATTCTTTCCGCACCCACAGATTCCCTGGCTTGAAGGGACAGAAAGGAGAGCGTGGCTTCAAGGGTGTGATGGGTACGCCTGGTGACGCAAAGGAAGGACGCCCGGGAGCACCCGGAATGCCGGGACGTGACGGCGAAAAGGGTGAACCGGGTCGTCCGGGTCTCAGCGGAGCGAAGGGTGAACGTGGATTGAAAGGTGAAATCGGTGGCCGCTGCACTGATTGCCGACCGGGACTGAAGGGCGACAAAGGCGAACGTGGATACGCCGGAGAACCAGGACGACCAGGATCGAGCGGTATTCCGGGCGAGCGAGGCTATCCGGGAATGCCGGGAGAGGACGGTACACCCGGACTGCGCGGCGAACCAGGACCAAAGGGTGACCCGGGCTTGTTGGGACCACCGGGTCCATCAGGAGAGCCGGGACGCGATGCCGAAATTCCCATGGATCAACTGAAACCCATCAAGGGCGACAAAGGTGAACTGGGCGAGAAGGGTCTTCTAGGTATTAAGGGTGAGAAAGGATTCCCAGGACCGGTTGGACCGGAAGGAAAGATGGGTATGCGTGGCATGAAAGGCGACAAAGGACGGCCGGGCGAGGCAGGTATCGATGGAGCGCCGGGCGCACCGGGTAAGGACGGACTGCCAGGACGACACGGACAAACGCTCAAAGGTGAACCCGGTCTGAAGGGTAATGTTGGTTACGCGGGCGACAAGGGTGACAAAGGTTACTCCGGACTGAAGGGCGAACCGGGCAAATGTGCTAACGTACCACCGAACATAATGGAAGCGATTCGTGGTCCGCAAGGATCGCAGGGCGAGAAAGGCGCTCCCGGTATCCAGGGTATGAGGGGCGAAAAGGGTGATATGGGAGAGCAGGGACGCACGGGTGCACAGGGTAGTGCTGGACCGCCGGGCGCACCGGGACCAGTAGGACCGCGTGGTTTGACGGGACATCGAGGCGAGAAGGGAAATTCGGGACCGCTTGGACCACCGGGAGCTCCGGGACGGGATGGAATACCTGGTGCACCGGGACTTCCCGGCTCGAAGGGTCTCAAGGGTGATCCGGGTCTATCGATGGTGGGTCCACCCGGCCCGAAAGGTAATCCAGGTTTGCGTGGTCCGAAAGGTGATCGGGGTGGTATGGGTGATAGAGGCGATCCTGGAACGCCCGGTTCCGTTGGCTACCCGGGTGAGAAGGGAGATTTGGGAACACCCGGTCCTCCAGGGTATCCTGGCGAGGTTGGACCGAAGGGTGAACCGGGCCCGAAAGGACCAGCCGGACATCCCGGAGCACCGGGACGTCCCGGTGTGGATGGTGTAAAAGGTTTGCCGGGACTGAAGGGTGACATCGGGGCACCGGGTGTGATAGGACTGCCCGGACAGAAGGGCGATATGGGACAGGCGGGTAACGACGGTCTGAAGGGTTTCCAAGGTCGCAAGGGCATGATGGGAGCCCCGGGCATTCAAGGCGTTCGTGGACCGCAAGGAGCGAAGGGTGAACAGGGCGAGAAGGGAGATAGAGGAGAGATCGGTATGAAGGGTTTGATGGGACAAACTGGACCGCCCGGTATGGTGGGACCTAAGGGTGACAAGGGTCTTTCCGGTTTGCCAGGACCGGCCTGCTTACCAGGACTTTCCGGCGAAAAGGGTGACAAAGGATACACTGGACCGGAAGGACCGCCAGGCGAAGCAGGAGCAGCATCCGAGAAGGGCCAGAAAGGAGAACCAGGCGTACCGGGACTCCGTGGTAATGATGGACTCCCCGGATTGGAAGGCCCATCCGGACCGAAAGGAGATGCGGGTGTGCCGGGATATGGCCGACCTGGACCGCAGGGCGAGAAGGGTGATGTCGGCCTTACGGGCATTAACGGACTGCCGGGATTGAATGGTGTGAAGGGCGATATGGGAGTGCCAGGATTCCCGGGAGTAAAGGGTGACAAGGGTACGACCGGTTTGCCCGGTGTTCCCGGAGCACCCTGTATGGATGGCTTGCCGGGCGTTGAGGGTCCGGTTGGACCACGAGGTTATGACGGTGAGAAGGGTTTCAAGGGTGAACCGGGCCGTATCGGTGAACGGGGTGACCAGGGAGAAAAGGGCGATCTCGGAATTACCGGACCGGTTGGTCTTATGGGCCGTAAGGGTGATCGCGGTGTACCTGGTTCGCCTGGTCTTCCCGCAACTGTTGCCGCCATTAAGGGTGACAAGGGTGAACCTGGCTTCCCGGGCGCTATTGGCCGACCTGGTAAGGTGGGAGTACCGGGACTACCGGGTGACATGGGTTCGAAGGGAGAGATGGGTATCCAGGGATTACCTGGATTGCCGGGCCCGGCTGGATTGAACGGACTGCCAGGCATGAAGGGCGATATGGGTCCCATGGGCGAGAAGGGTGACACCTGCCCGGTTGTAAAGGGCGAAAAGGGTCTACCAGGACGACCAGGAAAGACGGGCCGCGATGGACCACCAGGACTGACGGGCGAGAAGGGTGACAAGGGTTTGGCGGGCTTGCCGGGACCGATGGGACCTCCGGGACCGGCGGGACCGCTTGGACGGCAGGGCGAGAAAGGTGATCGAGGTGATTCCGGTTTAATGGGTCGCCCTGGTCAGGATGGACTGCCGGGACCGCAAGGACAGCGCGGTTTGCCGGGACCTCAAGGCGAAAAGGGTGATCACGGACCACCCGGTTTCGTCGGACCGAAGGGTGAGAAGGGTGAGCGTGGACGGGAAGGATTAAACGGTTTGAATGGTCCGCAGGGTTTGAAGGGTGACCGCGGCATGCCCGGACTGGAAGGTGTCGCCGGTCTGCCCGGCATGGTGGGTGAGAAAGGTGACCGTGGATTACCGGGTATGGCCGGTCTAAACGGTGTTTCGGGTGAGAAGGGCCAGAAGGGAGAAACGCCACAGCTTCCACCCCAACGCAAGGGACCACCCGGACCGCCTGGTTTTAACGGACCGAAGGGTGACAAGGGTATGCCGGGCTTGGCGGGACCGTCCGGTATTCCCGGTGCTCCAGGTGCGCCTGGCGAGATGGGACTTCGAGGATTCGAAGGTGCGCGCGGTTTGCAGGGTCTCCGGGGTGACGTCGGCCCTGAAGGACGAAGCGGACGCGATGGAGTTCCGGGTCTGCCAGGTCCAAAGGGTGAACCAGGCCGGGACTGTGAATCGGCACCGTACTACACCGGTATACTGTTGGTACGGCACAGCCAATCGGATGAAGTGCCCGTCTGCGAACCGGGTCATCTGAAGCTGTGGGACGGTTACTCGCTACTGTACGNTTCCGGGTCTGCCAGGTCCAAAGGGTGAACCAGGCCGGGACTGTGAATCGGCACCGTACTACACCGGTATACTGTTGGTACGGCACAGCCAATCGGATGAAGTGCCCGTCTGCGAACCGGGTCATCTGAAGCTGTGGGACGGTTACTCGCTACTGTACGTCGATGGTAACGACTACCCACACAACCAGGACCTCGGATCGGCAGGTTCATGCGTGCGGAAATTCTCCACACTACCGATACTGGCTTGTGGTCAGAACAATGTTTGCAATTATGCGTCGCGAAACGATCGAACATTCTGGCTGTCGACGTCGGCACCGATTCCGATGATGCCGGTCACGGAGAACGAGATGCGACCGTACATTTCGCGCTGCACGGTATGCGAAGCGCCCACTAATGTTATCGCTGTGCACAGCCAGACGCTTCATATTCCCGAATGTCCGAATGGATGGGATGGTTTATGGATCGGTTACAGTTTCCTTATGGTAAGTATGCACGCCTCAAATATGCGATCTCGCTCTAGAACTCTTTGACTAACATTTTTTTTACTATTTTCTCGCTTTCTCTCTTCCGCAGCACACTGCCGTCGGCCATGGTGGTGGAGGTCAGTCACTGTCCGGGCCGGGATCGTGTCTGGAGGACTTCCGTGCCACGCCCTTCATTGAATGTAACGGAGGCAAGGGTCACTGCCATTATTATGAAACCCAAACCTCCTTCTGGCTGGTGTCGCTCGAGGACCACCAGCAGTTCCAGCGACCGGAGCAGCAAACGCTCAAGGCTGGTAATCTGCTCAGCCGAGTATCTCGGTGCCAAGTGTGCATCCGCCATTGAGCATCACCATAGGTTTTATTCGGTCGCCTTTTTTACCTCCTCTCTATGTCTTTCTTCAACTTTCCTTGTATTTTTTTTTGCCATCATCTGGACACGGCATGGGTTCGGATGTTTCATTAGCATGGGGGTTCAGTAGCTATTGTTTCTTTAGTGCATATTAGTTCCCTACGATACTCTCAAACCCTTCACGTAGCGTACATATCTGGCTGAGGTTCACCCTATACAGAGACCACAAGACGCACTACACACCGTACTACTATCGCAGACCACTATCATCCAGTACTTCGCCCAGACCGAACAGGTGTAACAGCCAGAGACACTAGCTTTTAAATTATTTACAGTGTCAAAAAAAAGAACCGAAACAATAATGTCGTTAATGCGCGTTCAATGACTACCAAAAAACAATTCAACTGTCCGTTGTGCATTTAGCAAAACAGTTTGACGTGACGCCAAATATCTAATTAATCAGACAGGATCTGTGGATTCGACGCGGTAATAAATTAATTTCACGCTGGATTGCAATAGTAAGGCACACGTTAATTCTTCGTCCCGTTTCCAGCCATTCAAATGGCACCATTTTTCTTAACGTGTTCACTAGCAGCTGTTGGAAAATGGCCTATGTGTCTGTATGTTTATGGTAAACAGTTTTTTGTCCTATAATCTTTCCAATACTTTTTAAATGTGTTCTTGTAGTTAAAAAATGTTAAATCCTTTAATGTTCCAGCCATGTGATTCAGTAGAGGATAGCTAGTGCCGAAGCGAGAAAAGCAAACGATATAGAAAATAACACCAAAACTGCCAACCTTTCTGTGGTAAAGGATTTTCGGAAGAAGCTTCGCCTCCCCGCTAAGGGTGCAGTGGGTGAGGTGCGTTCAATTAAATATGTTCCAAAGTGCCATGTAATTAGAAACCGCTTACCATTGAGCATCCGGCAGGTAATTGTAATAGTTTCCTATGCGTACTAACAGAAATATCCCCAACTTAGTGGGTTTGTGTCCTTTCAATTATCGTAACGATGCGTAACGAAGAGAAAAACAAAATGGTCAATCCCAATTCAATGCAATCCCAATCTTTCTGAGCTTGCAGAAGGATCGCAAACTGAACTCTCCTCCTACCGTTCGATTAGTTTGTTTTAATTTTAATCGCGCAATTAATGTAACATAACAGAAACGATAATGAAAGATGGAATAAACGTTTTACCAATAGAACTATGATTTGAGCTTTTCTTTACTTGAATTTCAACAAGAGTTGTGCATTGTGAGTAAGAGTGAGATAGTGAGTTGAAACGTCGTATCGAACGAGTTTCGTTCACTCACCACGAGGAGTTTTAGCGACTCTTTTTTCACTCACTCACTCATGTAAGCATGTAGCCGTGGTGTGTCGAGGTGAAAAAAGAGTAAATACGTGAGTTGAGTGAGTTGAAGCCTACTCAGAGGCGGATCATCCACTACACAAACTAAGCGGCCACGGCGGGCCCTGAAGCTAAAGGGGCCCCGAAATTTTTGGCGCTTGTAGAGTTCAATATGCATGTCTTACAATATTGTAATACTTTACTTATTTTCTTTTGTCGGTTGTGGTTAAAAAGTTGAAGTATTTTAATGTGAATCGGTTGAAATAAGATTCTTTTCACTCAAATAATGCTTTAAATAAAAAAAAAGAATAAAAAATCTGAAAAAATTTTAAAAAAAATTTCAACTCGAAAATTTCATAAGGCTTACCCCTTATGTTTTTTTTGAGAAATTTTGCAAAAAAAATTAAATTGATTTCATTTAATGCCAATTGGTTGAACTAAGTTCCTTTTCACTCAAATAATGCTTTAAATAAAAAAACGAGTAAACAATTTATAAAAAATAAAAAAATTATTAAAATTTGAAAATTTTTAAACGGCTCATTTTTGCAGCAAGTTTTGCCTATAACTCGGTCGGTATCCAACGAATCGCCAATCTTTAACCTGTGGTCGATAGATGGCACCAATGGCTACATTTTCTTCTTGGACGGACATGTCCTCCGATGTCTGTGCCAGAAGTTATTCGAGTAACCAAGTTCTATACCCTGTTTGAGAAAATGTAAAATTTTCGTCATTTTCGCACCAAGTTTTGGCTATAACTCGGTCGGTATCCAACGGATCGCCAATCTTTAACCTTATTAAGAAACTTATTTCAACCAATTCGCATTAAAATAAATCAATTTATAAAATTTTGCAAAATTACTCAAAAAAAGGTAAGGTTATAGTCTTAGGAACAGTGGCGGATCAAGCTTCTCGGAGGTCCTAAACGGAATGTTAATTTTGGCCCAAAAACTAAAGAGAGTCGCATTGTCGATAAACTTAAATCAATAAGGTTTATTTTGCATTCCACGATGACCGATCGGAGGAAGTCAGATTATGAAACTACTGACCGGGCCGGGTTTTTTATGACTCTGAAATGAGTCGTTGAACGAGCTGACTCCTAATAACGACTCATTCACTCTGAGTTGTCTCACTAAAAACAGTTGTTATTTTCATCTCTAGTTCCAACATGCCCAAAACAAACGCGTTAGTGGTATGTTTCAAGGATGATATTTGGCGATATGTGGACTGTGGCTTTTGTACACTCTCACAGATGGGAGGAGGATGTTCTTCAACAAACGATAAAGGAATCCAAATCAATAATGCATTGATGAGACTCATCTTTCGAAAATCATTTTTGAGTAAAACAACCATATAACTCCAGTAAACATGAACAAAATACGATTTTCAAAGATGAGCATGGCCAACCGAAAAACATTGTGATACTACATGTTTCACTGACCGGTAAACCACAGAAGACTAGCTTAAACGCTCGTTTGATGCGTGCTTTTTCTACGTAGAACTTTACGAACAGTTTTCCTAATCGTTAGTCAAACTGAGTCCAGTAAAAATAGAGTTTTAATACAATTAATAAGTCACGTTCTCATATTATTTCTCTAGATTGATTCCTTTCTTCAAAATTACAGTCACTTATCAAACTTTATTTATTCGCTCTCTCCCTGCTTTTGGCTATTGGCTTGCTATACTGATAATAAGAATTTAAGCAGAATAACGAATTTTCCGTTTTTGGTTGCAAGATTGCACGATATACCGTAGACGCATGTGAAAGAAATGCGAAATTAATTACGGTAAAATGTTAAGGTAAATTGTGTCAGTTTGTTTGTTAGTTTGTAAATGAAGTAATCCTGTCGTTTAAAAATTCAACACTCAAGTCAAATATACAGGCTTATCTTAAATAAGAAAACTTATCCAAACACGTAAAATCTTGTGGTCTCCTCCGTAATCCAAGGTAGATGCAAAGTAATCCTGCACTTCAGTCGGAAGGAATAACACAACAAATAATACTTTTCCCGCCTTTTTATCGTCCTTCGACTGCAAAAACAAATCATGAAATAAGAAATTGATCAGTACATTATCTAGCATTGTGCTCTGTTTTGCCTTATACTTACTGTAGNNNGGAAGGAATAACACAACGAATAATACTTTTCCCGCCTTTTTATCGTCCTTCGACTGCAAAAACAAATCATGAAATAAGAAATTGATCAGTACATTATCTAGCATTGTGCTCTGTTTTGCCTTATACTTACTGTAGGAAGAGAGATCAATTTCGTCCGGCAACTCGTTAATGTTTACGTCAAATCGATCTTGAACATCGTTCAAAATCTTGGCATCTGCCTCGTCCGATATGAATGTAATAGCCAGACCCTTGGTACCGAACCGACCGGCACGGGCTACTCGATGCAGATAGGTATCCGAATCTTCCGGCATATCGTAGTTAAAAACAATATTTACACGCTCGATATCCATACCACGGCCAAACAGATTCGTTGCGACAAGGATACGCTTCTGGAAATCCTTAAACTGTTGATACCGTGACAAACGTTCCTCCTGCACCATTCCACGGTGAATACCGATAGCGGGGAAATTTTGTTCGGTCAGCAGCTGTGCCAAAGCCATGCAACGTTGTACGGATTTTACGAATATTACCACCTAGAATGAAATGGATGAGAATAATCAATAATTGTTATCACTTCTTTCACGAGATGCGATCATACCTGGTTAAACTCCAGCACGTCAAGTAATTCGAACAATTTTTTGTTCTTTTCCGTTTCCTTCAACTTCACATAATGTTGCTGCAGTCCGTGCAGGGTAAGTTTTGTTTCATCGTCCACATACACTTCCATGGGCTGAAGATAATAAAGATAGTTAACGAAGAAAATATGCATATATTTCATAAAAAAATAGCTGTAATCGAAAAAGGTTATATTGCTAGCCGATCAAACTACTGTTGTTGCCGCTTGGATACTTTTTGTGTTTCAAGGAATTGAAAATGGATTACATTTAACATTGGAATAATGAAAGAGATTTCTTCATCCCACAAAGGTCT
>CM028124.1:5836939-5879628 GCA_016254315.1 Anopheles parensis
ATTTTCTTTTACTTCACAGAATTAATAAGAATAGGCATTTATAAAAATTGTGTGTTTTTATCGAATGTTTCTCTGGATAAACTTTAAAGGAAAGAAAATATTCTCTCAAGAAATGGAACGACTTTCCCCAAAGATGGAAAAAGTATTGGAAACCAATCATTATTGAGTTGATTGTACCTGACTGTACTTCAACAAAAATAAATTTTCTTTATCTAAGAAATCTATGAAGAATCTATGAAGAAATGCTGACCAACAGTCATGTTCAAACGATTTTGTGTACTATTTCGATCGTCTATTTTGAATAACGAGTTTCAATCGTCCTGTATCGATTCAACGAAAAATGCTTATTCGAAATGAATTACGTATGTGTGTCTTAGCAAAACGACAAATATGACTACATATGACTCCTTTTGCGCATTTCGATAGAACTGCAGAGAAGGTACAGAACTCAAGCTGTTCACTATGTGTGTTCAACTGCGCTGCACTTTGGGCATTTAGCTAATGTACAGCAAAATGTTTCCATGTAACTTTCAATACTGAAGCGACCGGACGACGGGGACTTTCGTTATTCAAATGATGGTTTTAGATTTAGCGTTGCCAGTTTTAGGCAGGATTTTTGATGCAATTATGTTGCCGCGATTGGCCACTTATACCATTAGTACACTTGAGCAATAACTTCTCGTCAAACTATTCCATTCAACACCATATCCTTTCCTTGGATAATTAACATTTCTACTATTAGCAGCAACAGCAACAGCAGTAGGAATAGTAGATGAGGTGGCAATTAAAGTAATGGCGATATTTACATCTTGCATGAACTTTTTGCACACGGGGCGAATTTCTTTGCTCAGTGTAGCGGAAAACATCATCACTTGCTTTCCATGAGGTGTGTTGCGGAAAATTTCCTGTACATCACGGCGCATATCTGCAATGAAGTGAGAAACACCAAAGAAGACGATTAAAGCATTTTACAAAGATTATCTTATTGCACTACTAGTTGTCGCTACTAACAAAATGTGCAACGAAAACAAACGTTTACCAAATAGATATGACTTACCTAGCTGTTCGAGCATTTTGTCACATTCGTCCAGTATAAAATGTTTGAGATTTTTCAAGTTCAGCTTCTTGTTGCGGATCAGCGCCAACACACGTCCCGGTGTACCGACGATGATGTGCGGTGTCGTCGTTTTCAACACTTCCTCGTCCTTCTGGATAGGCAGCCCGCCGAAAAACACGGCCACCTTGATGGTAGGCATGTACTTGCAGAATCGCTCATACTCTTTGCTGATCTGGAAGGCGAGCTCGCGTGTGTGGCACATCACCAACACGTATGGTACGCTCTCGGTCGGTTCCAACTGCTGAAGCGTTGCGAGCACAAACACAGCCGTCTTTCCCATACCCGACTTGGCTTGGCACAAAATGTCCATACCGAGCACAGCCTGCGGTATGCATTCGTGTTGTACTGAAGAAGGGAACAAAGTAAACAATCTTTTAAATTCTTCGCGTTGCTAAGGAAACCACAAGCAGAGAGCCGTAAAGTCAATAGTGAAATTCCAGTTTAATTTACACAACAATCATACAAGACCTTTTATAATACTAACATTCTCTATAATAATATGCTGTAATATTTTCGTCATCTCAACATTGTACGAGTAACACAAACGATGGTTTTACTCACCTTCGGAAGGATGCTCGAAACCACAGTCGACAATAGCACGCAGAATTTCAGGCTTCAGTAGAAAATCACGAAATCCGGAGCTGTGAATTGATACGTAGGTACCCTTCACATCCTTTTTTGGCTGCTCGGTGGCCTCGGCCACTACCTGCTCGGTCTGATCCTCCTCCTCGTAATCTAAAAGATCCTCATTATCGGCCATTTCTGATAGATCTGCTGGTGCTTTTAAGCGAGATAAGTGTAAATTTATCTAAAATCGAAAAAGCTATGAGTTTCGGTTCCATTTAATGAAATGGCAGATGCTATCACACCACATATGTTTATAACAAACACACGCCACGATTTGTTACCCATCGTAAACAGAAAAAAACGATAAATTTTGCGGCAAATACCGGCGACAGCTTGATTCCGCCATTTTGAAACGCATAATGAATTGATTCCATCATCAGGTGGAAATTTAATCGAATTTCAAAGCACAATCCAAATCACGAACAGCCAAATAACGCATGAAAAGTATACTGTGAACACTATTCTCTATTTTGGCGATATTGGAACCCATTGATTTAGTGAATTAACAGATGATTTCTTACCAAAAAGTACGAGGCGTACGCTGTACGGTTATTCACACGCACTGAAAACCAATAGAACGAGTCAAAACAGTAATCAGAGTGAGACGCACATACAATCTGTCAACAAAAGTTCGGCTAACTTCGGAAAACTTGAGTATTGAACTATGCTATATAGGTATGTTGGAAACGGCTACAGCTCAACTGACAGCATAACAAACAATTCACAGCTTTCTGTTTACATGTGAGTCAACTGATTGCAGCGAATTTTTCCAATTCCTCCGGTAACGAAAGCAGACTTGTGCAAATCTGTAAACCTATATGGTTCGTAATCCAATTTAACGCCAAATACTGCACATTTTCAGCCGCTATGAGGATACGGAAATATTTTCTACCCCGCACGCTACAGGATGCCGTGGCGACCGCATTCATGGCCGGTATCATACCGATAACGTTCTGGTTTGAGGTGTACGTTGTTATACCGGGTATTCACGGAGCGGATTCGATGTACAATTGGGTCCATTTCGTGCCTGCCGTGCTCCTGCTATTCAACGTGACGGCACACATGCTTGCAACCGTGCTGTGTGACACCAGTTGCTCCACGGAGCTAATCCAGTTGCCAGCGAACATATCCAACTCAGCGACATCTGGTTTGGGTTCGAAATCATGGCATCTTTGCGCAACATGTGAATTTATCGCACCACCACGCTCCTGGCATTGTACCAGCTGCCGAACATGTATTCTGAAGCGGGACCATCACTGTGTCTTTACCGGATGCTGTATAGGGCACAAAAATCATCGATACTTCATACTGTTCGTCGCGTATCTGTTCATATCTACGCTGTACGCGAGTGTGCTCAACAATTACTTTATCTGGTTTGTACGGGGCGAAGAGTTCCGTAACTGGACATCGCTGGTAAAGATCGTATTCCCGCTCGCCATGCTGCTGATCGACACATCGACCAAACAGTACTATCTGGTGATATATCTCATCAACATGGTAGGTGTAATGTTTACCGGCGTGCTGCTAATTTACCACGGAAGACTGATCCTCAGCGGTGCGGTAGTACACGAGCGAAAGGCACCGGAGTATGATATGGGCCGGACGGAAAACGTACGCATGGTACTAGGAAACCGATGGTACATTGCGTGGCTATCGCCATTCGTGACGAGTGAGCTACCACACAACGGCATCAACTGGGAGTCGCTGCAGAAACAAACGATCAAAAGTAAGTAAACCATGCAAATCGAGAACTGAAAGTATTGTTGTACAGACCAAAGGACCCTGGCGACAAATCGTGTATTGATGCGGCCATTTTTGTGTAGAACTTAAGTGATCAGATTCACTGCAAATAATATTTTCTTTATTTTATAAAAACAACTTCACATGGACGGATATTTTGTGTATGATAAATGAAAGAAGCGTTCTGTAAGTTTTGCCTAATATTTTCCCAATAACTTTCGCGGTTTCGTCGGAACCGCTAGAGCGCCACTATGTCTCTATTACAATTTCGTCTGACTAGCGTTTGGTAAAAAGGAAATCTTGCAAAATGTTTCGTTCCACTTGAAATGGCACGGGCAACGGGGCATAATGGGCAGTCGTTCCATCAGAACACCAACTCTTCCGTGTTCGATATCATACTGCTGGCACGATTCGTACGCTGTAGCTGCAACAGTTCCCGTATCAGTGCCGCCTTTTCCCGCTCCAGCAGTGACAACTTCTCGTTCTTTTGATTTATCTCCTCACAAAGCTGATGATTCTGTTGCTTCAGATGGTTAACCATTTCCGGCGACTGTTGCTGCTGTAGGTGATGTGTCTGTGAAGGTACCGGCGGGTAATTGCCTGCCGACGATGCTGATGGTGGCGGAGGAACAGCTGGTGGAATGGTAGCGGTAGGCGGTTGCGACTGGGACGTACGTTGTTGATGAAGCGCACGCTGCTGATAGTGAGATGGTCCAGGTCCAAGCATTGTACCGGGCAGGGGACGTAAGGCAAGGTTCATATGCATGGGGAAACCACCCCGTTCCCAGCTTTCGGCCAGCATCATGAGATGACGATTCACCTCGAGGACACGGGCACGCTGTAGGTCTAACCGTTCCTGCTGCGTCTCGGTCCACGTTTCCTGCGGGAAAAGGAAAACAGTCAATGTTAGTAACATAGGTTGTACATCGAAAAGAATTTGACCTGGCCACACCAAGACACATTCACGCTAAAACTGTTCGTAACGGATTAGTATCTTTAGCGACGCAATGAACAAGTTAACCAACCACCGGAAGGCGTCTATTATTCCGTTCCGCCCTGGGCTTGTGTTAAACGCACAATTGCCATATTTAGTGTAGCAGCTCTTTAGAGTGGCAAGTATGGCGCCGGTTATTAGCTTTCCTTTCGCGAGGTAAAGACAACATCAATTATAATATGGGTGCAAAGAAACAAACAAAAAATGGAGCGATTTCCTTTTTTTCGGAAAAAAACCCTTGGAAAGTGGTGACAGTGTTTGCATAGGCGAAAGTAGCCGGAAAGCTTAGCTGCCACCGGGCAAATATCACACGCAGATCGATTTACGTGCATCCGCGGGATGTGTTCCACACTCACCATATGTGATCCGGGGCGTCCAAGATATCGCATCTTTTCCTGCACCGTGGCCAACTGCTTGTGGTACCATTCCCGTGCCTTCTCGACCGCAGTCAATCCCTGCAGCAGGATGTCCTTTTCCTGTTCGATCTGCTTCAACCGCTTGAGCATGTTATAGTCGACGCCATTTTGGAGCGTGTGCCGTCTCGGCTCTCGCCGTCGTCCAGCTGCGCCTGGTGATTTCTTCTGGTAGAGACCGCCCGAGCTAAGCCGTGCACCATCGAGCTGGTTGATGGACTGCAATGAAGGGGACGAGGTAGAGAGATCCGTTTGTCCATCGGCAGATCCACGTGCTAGTGGTCTTAGTGTGCCTTTGCCTGCGTCCCCCTTATCGCCAGCAGCTTCACCCATTAGCAGTGACATCTGCCAGTTCTGGAGAGCGTTCCGAATTTCTGCCTTATCGATACTGGAACTAGCTCCAATCGGGTGCTGATGCTGTTGCGAATGATGCTGATGATGTTGCGCATTGCGGTCTAGGTTTAAAGATACACGCGGCGGTTTCGGAGGACCAAACGCGCCTGGTAGTATTATTGGCGGTGGCTCCAGGTCAAGATCACCGTCGGGATTTAGTAGCTGCGGCATGCTGAGCGTTTTCTGTGCTGGCATTGCATTGTTTGGTCGCACGGTGGCCGTATTCGTCGGGCCAGCAGTAGTACTCCAAGCAGAAGCTGGTGCCAACGAAGGCAGTTTACTGTTTCCACCAACACCCGTGTCGAGATCGAGCAGTGGTGCTGAAGGAGGTCTTGAGAGGGAGAGTTTAGCCATTGACGCTTTTAGCCCCGAATCGTCTCGTGCCAACGGGGAAGAGGACGTCGAATGGGACGCAACACCGTGCGTGATGGTTGACGCACCGAGTGATCCCGTTTGGTTGCGCAAGAGGCAAATTTTTAACCCGCTGCAGAAGCGCTCGAACGAGAGATGTCCATTCGGGGGTGTTACCTTGCGCAGGCTGTCGATGACTCCGCGCGGCAAACCCTTGGAACCGTCGTCCTGCCAGCGCTCCTCGATGTCTGCCAAGCGCACGAAACCTGTTTTCCGATCGTCCATGATGTCGAACAGCGTGCGCATGGCGGCAACGAACGCTTTCGGCAATCCGTCGCCATTCTGCTGTTGCTGATGATGCTGATGATGTTGGTGGTGATGATGGTGTTGCTGAAGGTGCGCACCTGGACCCGATGCAGAGTGCACCAGTGGACTGGAACTCGCCGTTGGTAGCACTGGAGCAAGAGGCTGCCCGGTAGACTGTTGGCCGGGGAGTGCAGAGTGTCGATGATACGGTTGCTGCTGATGCTGACGATGATTGTGCAGATGCGTTGCCATACCGGTTGCTGACGTTGGTGTCGTCGTTGCGGCCGTCGTTGGTGTTGTCCGTTGTACGCTCAGGGATAGTATGTTCTTTCGGTTACGGTTGGACAGTGGGTCCATCGCTCATTCACCTTCCCAGCCGGACAAACGTGTGGACACACAGACAGAAAGAATCCTAACGATCGTCCAATTGCCACTTCACTTGGGTTTCCTGTTATTCTTGAACAGCAACCTCGCACAGTCACTGGCATCGCGAAAAGCCTCAAACTGCCTTCAACCCGTGTCCAGTTGCTTGTTCTGCTTTCTTCATCCACAACGGGCAAATCCTTTACCCAACGTCCTCTTGAAGGTTGTTTATTTTTACCAAACGAAACGAAACACCAATTTGTAATGCCCCTCAGGCGTTTAGCGGTGCCTTTTCTTTCACTTCGTATCCTTCCAGCTTTCCGAACAAACAGGTATTTTGCAAGGTAACTTTCAAACCGTACTAGCGTGGACAGGAGATATCACACTCACTCACTTTTCGGCATACTTTCAATTTGTACCAGGTATTCTTTTCACCACAGACAATCCACTTTCTTCAAGCTAACCGCAAACGTGAACAGATCCCGACTCATCTTTCAGCACAAGAAACACAAGATCACTTGAAGATCATCCAATTAACACCAGTAAAGCGATCGATTTCAACCATCAACCAAACACACCAACCGTGTCTCGTTTAACGTACCGATTAGATGCCACGAGAAAACGAACCCGTTGACAACCGACAACAACAGCATCCGCCGTCGTTGAAGTCACGCGAGAGAATGCGTATACGCGTCGTCGAGGGAGACTCGCGAACCGAGGCGCGCGTTAGTTTGAACTTTCCGTTGTTGTTTTTTTTGTCTTTCCTTCTAAAGTATCTCCCTCCACTGCCGTGCCTGAGGCCAAAACTCACCATCAGCACACACACACACACAATACAACCAGAGCCAAGGCAACCTTTCGAACCTGATTCGGATTCCAATTCGTTGGCAATAGGAGTGTCCCACGTGCAAGCGAGAACAATCATCAACCGTGCACTGGTCGTCGAAATGGGACAGATTTGGCGGTAGCTTTTAGGGTGCCTGAAGTGGAGAGAAGGTTTTTCCCTTTTGCTTGCCGTTTGCTGCTATCCTCCGGTACAGTTGCGGACGGAATGGAACCCGCAAACCAGCGGGAAAAACACAACGAAGGGCTTTTTAAAAAGGAAAGCTATTAAGGATACAGGTGCAGCAAGGTGGGATAAAATATTGGATGCGCCTTAAGTTTGGATGCGCCTTATGTTTAAGGTACCTTAAGGTTAAGGCAAACAAATCCAAAAGTGATATTGTTTTGGTTGCAGTATAATTGGATTAGAAACTTTTCAATATTTAAGCCAATGTTAAGAGGCAACAAAGAGAAGCATTCCAATAGAGAGGTGTCTTAACAATTTACCCATCAAGATCAAGATCACTTCTTAACGATTTATTTGGTGATTTGTTTTTTGGCACAGCACTGTTTTTGTATTCCTGCTTTTTTTTCGCTACAAAACCCTCCCACATCTTTGCCCAACGGACATGGATGGTCATCCATCGGTCGATCGCCACCTAACCGAGGCCATAAAACTGTGCACGGACGCTACTCGGGAGCGTTGCGGTTAGCATAAAAATGCCATACACGTGTGCGTCGCTGTGTGTGTTTGCGTCCGGGATTTCGCCCCCTCACTTTACAACGCAACCAACACCCCACCCCGCCCGGTTATGATGGGCAAGGGTGGGTTGCGGAAATCTGTGCTTTGTTTTCATTTTAAATCCCGCTAGCTTTGGGGGTACAGGCGTTGGAGACAAAACGTCATAAAATATACAGTTAAACACAAGGGGCCGATTAGTTGGCGCTTGGTTGGTGGCACCTACTACTTCATGGCGGGATCTTACTAACCGAAGCATAAAATCTATCTGATCTATCTCACTTACCACTATGAAATCGCATACATGCGCGTGAACTTACGTAAGGTTGAAAAGGGGGGATTGGACTTGGACATGGGGTGGTCCGGATCACAATTGTTCTGGTTGTTTTACTCCCTTTTGTTGGTATTGTGCTCTACCCATTTATGCTTATGTTGCGTTTGGTGCGAATGAAAATGAATTTCGCTTACGAAAGTAAGCGTTTATGGAAACGGTTAAGCTTTTAGTTAGCTTGAAGTTGAAGCTGATGAAACGGTGTGAATTATGATCGGAAATTGCGATAAACGTTTGTTTGCTTTTGATTTTCTTTCAGCTAGAATACGAGAGATTTGGTAAACGGAGTGTGTAGCAAGATCACTTTTTGGACCAATGAAGCTCTGTACAAGAATATTGCCCTGAACTGAAGCATTATAATTGCTTCTAAAATGTGTGGAAGGAATAGAAAGACATGCTTTACAAATGTGTTATTTCATTTATTGTTTATCCAATCCGATCGAAAGTATAAGGTGTGGAGATCCTGCATATAGCCTCGCATAACAAACATAACAACCCGGTTTAGCGGGAGGCCTGGTTTGACCGGCGCAATGTTCGTACCAAAACTGGTTTTGCGACCATTTTACCCTGCTGCACCATGCTGCTCCCTTTCGACGAGCATTAACAGCAAAACCCTCCCAAGAGAAGATCGCTCGTGATGGGGTACATTGAGGCTTGGCAAACATTGGAACTAAAGAGATGGAAAAGTGAGACAGACAAAACAAAAACCAGAACACGGTAACATGGTACGAGTGAAGGTCTTGAAGGCACGTGCACTTTAAAAATTTTGCATGTTTTTTTTTATTAAGGGAACATTCAGCAATATCCCGAACGATGAGCGATACTCGAATGTCTAGAATGGGATTTTTAGGAGATCTTTAGAAAGATTGCATTGTGTTTTCATTTTGTGGTTAGATTTCAATCATTACTTTCTTTTAATTAAAGGGGAAAGAATAATGAGAAGGAAATCATGGATGAGTAGCTGGATGATAGCTATTTAGAGGTACTAATACTATCGTAAAGCAATGGAAAACAATTCATGTAAGGGTGGGAAATTCATTATAGAAGTCTTCACAATACATGACAATATGTTCGCTTTGTTTTGCCCACAATAACTAAATTTGCTCTCGCGAAACAAAGACATCATTTGACGAAGCAAAAACCCCTTGTTCGATGATAATGGTCGAACGAACCACCTGCTACGACCACCGCCAATTCCGATCGACTACCGTGACGGGATTGGTCGTGACCATAACAAAAACCCACACATTCCAGTCGATGTCCAGTCCGTAGGCCAGACGCCTACGCGCTCTAACGCTGTCAGCAAACGCTTCCGGTTGTGTATGGCCGCCTCGTCGACGTCACGTGAAGCGTAACGGTGTTGACTCTTCGGTGGAGACCTTCTGCCAGCAAGCAGAATGGTCTACGCCTTCGCCTACTGGTCGACTTCTCACGGTACGGAGTGCCGGACCCTACAAACATCCCTTGCCACCGGTGGAAAATGAAAGCGAATGAAATTAATCGTAAATCGCCATTGTTTGATGAAAAGTGTGTCACCGACCGGCACGGATGCATTTCCCACCGCTGGGGTTTGGGGCGTTTTCGGTGCGATGCTGATTTGTGTGCGGAACTCACTCACGAACTTCGGGAGGAAGTTACTACCACCACATGCTAAACGGGGGGGTTGCATGATTTATACGACAGCATGCTCGGCTCACGGACAATTCGATGTATGGCGAGTTTGGTGCCTTTTCGCCAAGGTTATTTCGATACGGTATGGATGATAGATCGCTGCGGGATGGTGGACATGTTCCGGTTGGATGATTTTATTTCCGATTGTGGCACTGGAAATGAATTTTTGGTGTACGAGCGTATCTCATTCACTGCGATCGTGTGGGAAGTTTTAGATTGAACCATTTAGGAAAGTATTAGGAAACGGATGGACAATTTTTCGAAGCTCATGCTCCAAATCGATTGAGTGTAGCTTCAACCATGCTAATAGGTTAATCTTTTTATTACGCCCTAGGTCTGTTAAAAGAGTGTCTGGCGGCACTTTAACACTTAAGGCTGCCTCAGAAGCATATAGTCTTTTATTTATTAAATGTTGTCCGGTGTCATTCTCATGACATCAAACATGAGATCATGATTATGTTGCTGATTTCAATTTAAAAAAATGGCTAATGGATTTTAAAACGGTTCTTTACCAAACCTTTTTTACGGTTTACAAAACTTTTTTTAAAAATGAGTGATTTTTTTTAAATTAAATTTTCTATCCCTATATTCTGTTCAATACTATTTGTTTTTTTTTGTTATTTTAGAACAAATATAATACAATAAAAAAATTAAATAGTTGCAAACCATTTTGAAAACGAACGCTATCGATAATCGGCCATTTAAACGGAACGATTGCTACACCAACACGGCCACGAACCGGTTTCCTACACACTCGTAGCAGATTTGAAGATCAAACGCACACGTTTACGCATTCAGACGTAGCTTAAAATACTTTCCCCCCATCGTTGTGGACAGTCTTTGCCTAGCATTCGTATTGAAAGGAGAAACAATTTCGCGTCATGGCACCGATCGTTTTGTACAGTACGCGCCGTACACCGGCCGGTAGGGCCGTAGAACTAACGGCAAAGATGATCGGTCTGGATCTGGATGTGCAGTATATCGATCTGACCAAGAAGGAACAGCTGACGCCCGAGTACCTCAAGGTAAGATCAATATAGATCAGGGGAAATTATTCATCACATACACCTGACCTAATGTATCGCGTCTGTTCCAGATGAATCCGATGCACACGGTACCCACCATCAACGATAATGGTGTGCCACTGTACGACAGTCACGCCATCATTATCTATCTTGTGTCGAAGTACGGGAAAGATGACAGCCTCTATCCGACGAAGGATTTGGTCAAGCAGGCCAACATCAACGCACTGTTGCACTTTGAATCGGGCGTTCTTTTCGCTCGGCTGCGATGGATTCTGGAGCCAGTGTTTTACTGGGGACAGACGGAGGTACCACAAGAGAAAATCGACTCGGTGCTGAAGGCGTATGAGCTGCTAGAGGCCACACTTACTACTGGCGGTACGGATTATCTGGTTGGTAGTTCGATCACACTGGCGGACATTTCCGTCAGTACGTCGCTTAGCACGCTCAATGCACTGTTCCCGGCCGATGCTGCCAAATATCCAACCGTTTTGGCCTATCTGAAGCGTCTCGAACAAACCATGCCGAACTACAAGGAAATTAACACCGAACGTGCGAATGAGGCACTGCAGCTGTACAATCAGAAGCTCGGCAAAGTATAACCTGGGACAAACCTTCTGTCCTAAAATGTGCATTTAAAAGGCAAAGTACTCAGTGAGAAATAAAGTTTTCTAATCGCATATGAAATGAATAAGACTTTTATTAGATTGGAGATTCTATCCCTTGTCACAAATACTGTGAAGCATTTGCTTCCTTCTTTCCCAGCACAAACTCGGCCAGCTCGAGTGCTCCATTACCGTTCGCTTCCTCATAATATGGTAGCTCCTGCATGCGTTTTATCCAGGCAACAATTTTCGGGAATTTAGTCTCGTCCAGCGGTACCACACCGACAAGAGAAGCCACACTTGAGATACAGCTAAAATCGGCTATCGTTAAGCTATCGCCGACCATGTACATATTCACGAGCGAATCCTCCAACAAGCGGTACGCCTTCCGGATGTGCTCAACACGATCGGAGTGGAAGTATGATTTACCCGAATAAATTACCGGTTCCTGCGAGAGTACAAACATTGTACAATCCATCCCCATGAAATGTTGGATAACAGATACTGACAAACAAAAAACTAAGCCGAGAAAAGATGACTCCCGCTTCAAGATGTAGCGCCGTGTGGACCCGTGCCCTCCGTACCAGATCGGTCGGGTAGAGACTATCATCGTTACCGTACTTACATACGAGATAAATCATGATGGCGTGACTGGCGGTGATAACGATTCCTCCATCATCCAGCACCGGTATTGTTTGCTGTGGGTTAACCTAAACAATTTGCAGAACATAAGCTTTCGCACCATCTAACGCTGCGAAGGCTATCGAGAAATACCTTTAGGAACTCTTCCATCAGCTTGTCACCTCGCATGAGTGTCATCTCCTTCTCGATCAACTCTATACCAAGGGCACGAGCGGTTAGTTTCACTGCACGACATGGAGGGCTTTTCTTGTTCGTGTACAACACCAGCTTGTCCATCGTTACCGGTACGATGTGTTTGAAAGAGGATGATCCAACATTGACTAACTAAGGATGCCCTAGTGGCTATCGTAGTGCTCCACAGATTCTCTTGCTTGATATTATCTTTTACGGACGATTTCAGATAAGATGATAAGGTTGTTACTTAGGGCATGATAAGGTAAAGTAACAACCTATTTTTAGTGAAAAATAGTTTTTAACATTTGAGAGAAGGTATTTAGAAGTAAAGCTTCTAAGTTTGTTAAAAGCTTTACTAAGTTCTCCACTACAAGTTGATGATTGTTTAATCAATTATCATCGTTAATAGAAAATCACCATATGTTTTGCCGATTCTACTGTCATGCATGTAAATTAAGCATTCCTAGGTGAAGGTTGAATTGTAACATGGATGTAAATAAAAACTGTTATTGCTCTTGTTATTTATAATGATTTGCGTATATACTGTTCACTAGGTAAGAGAGACACTAGCTAAGGCAGGGAAGGGGATGGTAGCACAGCTTGATGGACATATGCGACGGAATGATGTGGACAGATAGCAATTTTTCTTATCATTGTACACTTGGTTAGCATGACGGGGAAGCTCGCATGTGTACATATAATGATTATAAGCATTAATAAGTTTTTTGCAAAGGTATACGTTTCAAATCTATCCCTACTGGTGCATATGGTCTCTCAGTTGATTGCTTAGTTTGGAGCACACAAGTTCGAAAGTTAAATCGGAAGTAAACTTAGAAAGAAAGATGCCTAAGCTAGTGCTATACACTGTCCATCTTAGTCCACCATGCCGAGCAGTGGAACTAACTGCAAGAGCACTGGGATTGGACCTGGAACGCAAGTTGATGAACCTGCTGGCTGGAGACAATCTAAAGCCAGAGTTCTTGAAGGTATCTTACCCCGGTCAACGTGGGTGTGTTGTATACGTTAAGAAATTTACATTGCTTTACAGCTTAATCCAATGCATACGATTCCGGTGCTGGATGATAATGGGACAATCATCAGCGAAAGTCATGCCATCATGATTTATCTGGTGCGAAAGTACGCCAAAGCTGATACACTCTATCCGTCCGATATTGTCCAGCAAGCACGGGTCAACGCGGCTCTCCATTTCGAATCTGGAGTACTATTTGCTCGGCTGCGCTTCATTACGGTACGTGTTAATGTATTCAGCCTAATGTTCGATTTGCAAATAAAAGGTTTTATCAAACGAGGTATTTATCTTTCCCTTCTCAGGAACTTGTGTTTTTCGCGCGCAAAGCGGAAATACCCGAGGATCGTATCGAATACGTGAGGAAGGCGTACCGACTTCTGGAGGATTCTTTGCACGATGACTTTGTTGCCGGACCGCAAATGACTATCGCGGATTTTAGCTGCATTTCGACAGTTGCCTCTACGGTGGGTTTCATCTCATTAGATAGATCGGAGTTCCCGCGTACAAATGCGTGGATGGAACGTATGAAACAGTTACCGTACTATGAAGAACTCAATGGCATCGGTGCAAACGAGCTGGGACAGTTCGTAGTACAAAAATTAGCTGAAAATACGAAAGCAAAAGTGTAAAGCAAGTGAAGGAAGAACGGGCTAGTCAGTGAAAATAGATGCTTGTTTTCGCTTGGAAAAATAATTTAATGCAATGAAGCGTCAATCGAAAACCGGAATTTTGTTCCTCGTTTATATTCCATCACTATCACCCACCACCAAAAACCGCCAAAGCATGCTTAATTCACAATAAATACGAACACACACGCAACATGCCCTTTATCTCGCCTGGTACTACAAACACAGCTATACATCCGAAAAAAGATTGCCTTAACATCCGATGCTCCAAACATAACCCCCCTTAGTACGGGTGTGTCTCTTTAACGCAACGGTAGTCTGTCTCAAAATGACCAACCTAGTTCTGTACACGCTACACCTAAGCCCACCATGCCGGGCCGTCGAACTGACAGCCAAAGCGTTGGGATTGGAACTGGAGCAGAAGAATATTAACCTTCTCGCTGGTGATCATTTGACGCCGGAGTTCATGAAGGTAAGTTTTTGGAGGGATTAGAGAATTTTTGTTTTTGATTCATCATATTCAACTTAACATACGATCATTACAGCTAAACCCCCAACATACGATCCCGGTGCTGGATGATGATGGTACGATCATTACCGAGAGTCATGCGATCATGATCTATCTGGTGACGAAGTACGGTAAAGATGACACCCTGTACCCAAAAGATCCAGTCCAGCAGGCCCGCGTAAATGCTGCCCTACACTTTGAATCTGGTGTACTGTTTGCACGAATGCGTTTCATTTTTGTGAGTTAATTTATTGGCTGGTTATGAATGCAGTAGATAAACAATTATTCATTTCTCATTCTCATTCACAGGAGCGTATTCTTTTCTACGGAAAATCAGACATTCCCGAAGATCGAGTCGAGTATGTGCAGAAATCGTACCGCTTGCTGGAGGACACCCTAACGGATGACTTTGTTGCTGGGTCGAAAATGACAATTGCCGACTTTAGCTGCATTTCTACCATCTCTAGCATTATGGGCGTTGTTCCGCTGGACAAATCGGAACATCCACGTATTTATGAGTGGATCGATCGTTTGAAGCAGCTGCCATACTACGAGGAAGCTAATGGAGGCGGTGGAACTGACCTGGGCAAGTTTGTACTGGCCAAAAAGGAGGAAAATGCTAAAGCTTGAAATTAATTCATTTGGTAAAGCAAAAACGAATTTTTGTTCAATAAAAACTTCCTATAACAAATGTTGGAAATAATATGAAAAGAAATCATTCTTATCATGTGCTGATGATAATAAATTAAAACATAAAGCCTCGGAAAGGAAATGAAAGATTATAATAAGCAACACAAAAAATGAAAGAAAGATAATAAAATCGTTACAATTGACAAGTACAAACCAAAACGAGCATAAAAGCTCAAAAAACAGTAGAAGTATAGATTACAGTAATTATCAAATGTATAGCAAAAAGTATAAAACAGATAATAAAACCATCGTTCGCTTGCCGCGATGTTTTGGTCCTACGCTTTTTTTTCTTCCACTGCATTAACGAACGTCTATTATCTAATCAAGCGTTTTTTGCAAATGTTTGCCAAAATGCGTTGGGGTGTGTGTTCTCCACCCCATCGTTCGGTGTACGGCGTAGAATCCCATATATGTATATTTGAATACATGTATGCATACAGTGCAAAAAGCAGGGGAGAATAAATGAAATGAGCTTGCATTTCATTCCGAGCATTACTACGGAGAGGACTGTAATTCTGATTCCCTGGTGAAAGGATGCCATCGTCCATTAAGTTGTACACTGCTAAGTTAAGCCCACCGGGTCGATCGGTGGAGCTGACGGGTAAGGCACTTGGGCTCGAGTTTGAAATCATCCCCATCAATCTGATCGCGGGTGACCACCTGAAGGAGGAATTTCGGAAGTTAAACCCCCAGCACACGATTCCGATGATCGATGACAATGGCACGATCGTATGTGATAGCCATGCGATCATCGTGTATTTGGTGACAAAGTACGGTAAAGATGATAGTTTGTACCCATCGGACGTGGTAACACGCTCCAAGGTCAATGCGGCGTTGCACTTCGATTCTGGTGTGCTGTTCGCCCGATTGCGATTCTATGCGGTAAAAACCTTCTGCTCTTGTTTTGCAATAATATGCTTATTTAAAATTATATTTTATATCCATAGGAACCTATACTGTACTACGGATCAACCGAGTCGCCTCAAGAGAAGATTGACAATCTGTACCGTGCGTACCAGCTGCTGAATGACACTCTCGTCGATGATTATATTGTTGGCAATCGGATGACACTGGCCGATCTGAGCTGTATCGCTAGTATTTCTTCGATGCATGCCATCTTCCCGATCGATGAAGCTAACTATCCGAAGCTGGCCGCTTGGGTAAAGCGTCTAGCCAAGTTGCCATACTACAAGGCTACGAACCAGGAAGGTGTCGAGGAATTAGCTCAACTGTTTCGCGCTAAGTTGGAGGAAAATCGTGCAAAATCTAAGTGATGTGGAGTTACTATTTTGATAAACGAAATATGAGTCTACAAAATCCGCTCTCCTGCAAATCAACTGCAAGACAGCTTTAACGTTTGCAATCGTTTAAATTGAATAAAGCGTTTCAGACGTGACTGGCATATTTTTTGTTTGCATAATCTTTTTTTTTTTAATGGAAGTTTCCAATCTCACCACTACGTATAAATCAGCGACAGTGATGCTGATTTGAAAACCACTTCACGATCGATCAGTGGTGGGGTAAGATTAGAACCCGTCAGACCGCGGATAGCTTCACACGCGCACGCTAGAGAATGCCGAATATAAAGCTCTACACAGCAAAACTCAGCCCACCGGGACGTGCCGTTGAATTGACGGCAAAGTTGTTGGGACTATCGCTGGACATCGTGCCAATTAATCTGCTGGCCGGCGATCACCGGAAGGATGAATTTCTGAAGCTGAACCCACAGCACACGATTCCGATCATCGACGATGGTGGTGTTATCGTGCGAGATAGTCATGCCATCATCATCTATCTGGTGCTTAAGTACGGTCAGGACCACAGCCTATATCCGGATGATCCGATCATAAGGGCCAAGGTAAATGCTGCTCTTCACTTTGACTCCGGTGTGCTGTTCTCGCGGTTGCGATTCTATTTCGTAAGTAAAGATAACCGATCAGAGATTTGTTTACATATCTAATACGCACTTTTACGCTCTTCCAGGAACCGATTTTGTACGAGGGATCATCGGAGGTACCGCAGCACAAGATCGATTACATGAAGAAAGGCTACGAGTTGCTTAACGATGCGCTGGTAGATGATTATATGGTAGGGAATACGTTGACACTCGCTGATGTTAGCTGCATCGCAACGATAGCAACGATGGAAGAATTTTTCCCTATGGAACAAAGCAAATATCCGGCGCTCGTGGCTTGGATTGAACGGTTGAGCCACACTTTGCCAGAGTACGAGCAGCTTAACCAGGAAGGAGCCGTCGAATTTGCCGAAATCTGCGAATCATTGAGACTTAAAAATGCGATCAAAGCAAAGTAAAGAAGACGCCACCTCCAATGCACGATCAATTTTGGGACATAGCATTCGGATTAGTTTCTCACAGTGCATGAATTATACACACACCCACAGGCAAGCCGACACGGGACTGGGTTTGTTTACGATCTTGTTGCTGGTTTCAACCGGTACCGTTTTCAATGTCACCAACACACGCACAGAATCTGCAGCATGATGTTTATTGTTAGCAAAATATGGATATAAAAAAGAGCATAAAAAACTGTAAACTCAGATAAAATTAACGCAAAACAAATGAAACGTTACTAAGCAGAGTATAAATAAGCTAATACAAAACCGTGATGCGTGCTTATCGCTTGTTACCACAAATACATTCATGAGCTGGCGGAGGAAAGTTTAATTAATCCAAGTTATACTGCAGCATGAAGTCGGTTTGGTTCAGTTCTGTGTTAGATTCCTTCCTCGAAGGTAGGTAAAACGAGAAACAGCACTATTCCAAATCATTTTCTTTTCATAACACTAGCAACGGATGGGGCACGCCTCAGTCAAAGTGGTCTTAATCCGCACTATTCTTTGCACCAAGCATTTGCATCAGCTCACCCGCAGCTTTTAATCCACGAACCGTCACCTCCTCATAGTACGGCAACTTGGTCAGCCGCTCGATCCAAGCAAAGGTTTTTGGAAAATCGGCCGGTGCCGGCTTAAGCATAATATGCAACGTGTTAACACTGCTGATGCAGCTTAAATCCGCGATTGTCAAATGATCACCGGCGACATAATCCGACTGCAGCAAACTTTCCAACCGCTGCAAACCCTCTATCGCTCGCTGCAAATTTTCCTCCGGGATTTCACTCTTGCCCAGCACGGTCAGATTGTCCGTACAGAAACGCAACCGTGCGAAAAGGATCGAACTATCGAAGAATAGGGCCGCATTGATACGGGCCTGCTGCTCATAATCGTCCGTGTATAGGTTCGAACCGGTACCGTAACGACGCACGAGATAAATCATAATCGCGTGGCTATCCCACAGCAGAAACCCATTATCATCCAGTGTTGGGATCGTTTGTACTGGGTTAAGCTTCTTGTACTCATCATTCATATGCTGACCCTTGAAGACGTTCATTTCCCTAAAAAGCGAACGGTGTTTAGGGGAACAATTATAGAAATGCTTATGCTAACGGCCTGTTACGAAATAGCAATTAACCTACCGAATCTCAACGTCAAGGTTCAAGGCCTTGATGGTGAGCTCAACCGCACGGCCGGCGGGACTAATGGTGTGCGTATATAGAACCTGCTTGTTAGACATCTTGTACGTAACTAACGGCTCGAACCGTTGCGTTTCGGACAAATGAAGCCGAATCTATCTCATTGCTGCCCATTTTGGACTTTGGGTTTTATGTGTATTGTGAGTTTTTTTTTTTCTAGATAGAGATGTTTTTTTTCATTTTGTTTTGTTCGCCTTTCATCGATGCGTACCAGTGGTGACGCTTAGCTTAAGGTCGTTTGACGTAATCTTAATCGAACCATGATGATGGTGTGGGGGGGTAAATCGATAAAATAACCACACCTCTCTATTGAAAATATGTTCCGTCATTTGAAGATATAAAAGTAGTTGCACTTTTGCCAAATTAAATCATGAAATAATATATTCAAACGTTAATCAAATTAGCCAACAACAATGTTTGAAAGAATCGTCACACGGTCGGGAAGTTATAGTACCAAATAACAAACAAAAAAGATTTAATTCTTATACCACCCAGAAACGAAGTTACCATTACGGAAGTTAGGATAGTAATAGAAATAGAATTTAATTTTAATAATTGATTGAACTTTTCACTTACCTTTGATATCCGGATGCCTTAAATACCTCCGCACTATATGTAGTATTTCTCATTCCCACGGTTGTTGGATACTTTTCTTAATGATATCTTTTTGTTCGATAACGCTGAGGATGCATATTATCCTGTGGAAATACTTAAAACTGCGAAAGAGCTATAATATTTTAAACAATCAAGTAATAGGACTTCTACTTACTGAGCACTCGTCTATCACTGCTTAAGCCTCTCACTTCTTAAAATGCTGCTTTGCTTGTATTTCTTTCAAATTACTTGCGTTTCTCTGTTTTCACACGGGCACGTTTCATTAGGAAGCTCTGAGCCGTGCGATGATGCATTCGGTTCAAGTTACAAACCAGATTTACCATTAACCACAAAGCTATCGCTTGGTCTTTCCAGTTCACTCAGTCCGAATCTTGGCAAACATTAAGTCGAACAGGATTGAAGCAGCACATTCTTAACCATGGCTACACCGAGCATGGTTCTGTATTACGATGAAGTTAGTCCCCCGGTACGTGGCGTACTGCTGACGATTGCTGCACTGGGTGTAAAGGATCGGATAAAGTTCGAGTACATCAACCTCTTCAACGGTGGTCATCTAAGCGCTGACTTTATAAAGGTATTCGTGTTTGTTATTTCACGCGTTTAAATTATAGTTGAGATCTTAACCCAGTTCATTTCTTCACAGATTAATCCTCTACATACAATTCCCGTGCTGCGTCACGGTGATTTGACGCTCATCGATAGTCATGCCATATTGATGTACCTTTGCGATACATTCGCACCAGCAGAGCATACCTTAGCCATACCGGACACTCTAACGAGAGCGAAAGTCTTCAATATGTTGTGCTTCAACAATGGCCACCTATTTCAGCGTGACGCAGAAGTTATGGTAGGTCTTGAAGGCGCTCTCTGATGCACTTTTTTTAATGCACGTTTGTAATCCATTTCATTGAACCTTCATTGTAGCGTAAAATTTTTAGTGGCGATATTACCGATCCAACAAAGCATCTCAAACCGATCCAGGAAACGATCGATGCATTGGAACACTTTCTTCAGCAGACGCGTTATACCGCACTCGATCGCCTTTCGGTGGCGGATCTCGCTATAGTGGCCACATTGAGCACACTGAATCTGTTGGTACCGATCGATGCCGATCGATGGCCGCGTGTGCACGAGTGGTTTAAGGAGATGCAATCGCTGCCCTACTACAACGACCAGAATCGAGTTGGGTTGGAAAAGTTGCGCAAAATATTAAGCACAAAAATTAAGATCTAGATAGGGACTTTCTGCATCATTAATACATTCGAGAGCCTAGGCGGTTATACGTTTGGATGTTTTTTTCGGTTCCTTTTATTGTGCATGCCTTGAGTGTTTTTGAAGTGCAGGATTATAGATTCCCTCATCATGTATCTCAAATGTTTCTTTTTTCGCCTTGCTTTCATGGGAATCAACACAGCGGGCCGCAGCTTTGGAAAGCTAAGTTTGCAGAGTATCATTCGCTGAAGGATGCGTAACATATGTCGGTTTGCTACTGACTCTTAATAGTTAATAGTTTCCTCATGAGTAATATATTCATCTCAACAATAACCTGACAAAGTGTGACTATTACTCAACACATCTAATAAACTGCGTCTATTTGAACCTGTTTCTTCACCTTTAATGCAGCTCTATAGAAGACATCTAACGCGCTGCGGTGTTGTTATGCTAACTTTACATGTTTCAAAACAAAATTATATGTATTTTTAATATCTTGGTACTTTCGTGATTTGATTCGTTTAATCCTAATGGAAACGCAATGAAAAATAAAAGAAAAAAAGTTTTACTTTCCCCAGACATGCATCACGTTAATTTGTACGCATAATTCCTTCCTGTAAGTAATCGTTCTCTCGTTCACGATATTGTAAAGAGTCATGAAATCTTCATTTATCTACTTCTCTACTCTATTCCTGCACATAATTCAACTTCGTTGCTTAATGGGATCCACAATATTTACACTGTTTAAATTCTTTTGCTCTGCTACGCTATCTTGTTTTGTAAAGCATTCAATTTAATCATGAAAATTTCGACTACACCTTCATTTATATAGTGTCTACACTTTAACAGTTTTAGCTAACTCGGAACTCTTCTAAGAAGTCGCCGTAACCGAGCTAGTGTAACAATTTGAAGAAAGAAAATGTAAAGATAAACAGAAAATAATTAAAGCTAATCTTGTTTCAAATTGTTACATGATTTCAAATGGAATTGTTTTGTTTGTTGCGTTTCGCTAATTCTCGTTCTTCGTGTTTATATGTAATTCGTTTCAGAGTCATATATATATCGTTGTTCATACTACACGTTCGGTACAACGTTGGATCGTGATGTAGAAGTTTTGCATTATGTTTAAACATGTTGCATTTTGAAAACTAAACATTATTGGAATCGCGGTAACGTCAATGCGATAAAACTGTTTGGTAATACAAAGCAGGACACATTCACAGCATCATTATTGTATCCTACGTCACCAGCAGACGATCAGCGTCGTGCGAATGTTCATTTCTCGACCAGTGATCGCTGCAGGACCGCTTCCAGGTCGGCATCAAACGTTTCACCCTTCGAATAATCGGCATTAAATCGTTCGACCAACTTCGGTGGATCGGCACTACCATCGGGTCGCTTTAAACTACCGGTCATTGGACCGTTTGATGCTGATTTGGAACTCTTTGCCGGTGGAGGCAGTGTGGCACCAAAACCAACGCCATGCCGGTTACCATTAGCAGTGCTGCCGGCATTAGCCGTCGATTGCGTTGTCGTTGTGCTAAATGCACTGAATGCATCGTCAAACTTCGCGACAAACTCGTTGCCACTGGTGAAGGATGCAGTTGTGAGATTATTGTTCAGCGCATTGTTTGCGTCCATTTTAGAAAATTCATCCTCGAACGACTTCATCATGGTTGATGATGTTGCGGGACTGGTGGAATGAACTGCGGGTGAGGTTGTTGTAACGCGAAATGCATCCAGCAGGCCATTGTCGGTAACATCCCCACTATCATTCCCAAATGCGTTGAATAAACTGTCCTCTACTTGATTGGTGTTTTTGGAAAAATTATCATTAAATGCATCGAACGGATCGAGTGCAAATGGTTTCGACTTTCCAATTGATCCGACCGCACTCTTCGACGATAGCGCACTGTTGTTGTTGTTAAGGCGATTAGCGTTGTTGTTCAGGGTTAACGTATCGTTTGCACCGTCGCCTGATATACGCACACCCTTAAACAGTTCGTCCAACTTTTCCATGGAACCGGTGGACGATTTGCTAAACTTGGCTTCGAATTTGTTCGATAGAATGTTGTTGTTATTCGTCAGACTATTGCCTGCTGATGAGAAAGGATCTAAAAAAAAAGAATAAAAATCAGTTAATTGCATTACTTTTGTCAAAACGAAACAAAATACAAACCATCACCAGATGGAACGTCGTTTTCAGCATCGGCGAATGGGTCTTCGATGTTAAACGGATCCTCGTACCGATAGTCCTTGAACGGATCGTCCGCAAAATCAACTACCGGTGTCGGTGTCGGTGCCGATGAAAGGACTGGCACGGGTGTAACAACCGGAACCGGTGCAGTTGCTGTAGGCGGAGTGGGCGCTTCGACAGTGATCGTGGCCATTGGTACACCGGATACGGTGGAGAAGGGCGTCGAGTTGAAGGCACCCGTAAGCGACCGATTGCTTCCGAATGCGTTTCCACTTGATGCAAAGGAGGACGACGCTTGTGCTTGGGAGGTTACTGGTTTGAGATTCTGCTTGTGTCACCATTTCACACCGCAAAACGACAGATAGTGTACGTAGTGAATTGATTGTTGCATACATTATACAGTGTCATTGAATTGGTACAGCATACACGATAAAGTGTGATAAAGTGTGTTTAAAAGATTATAGGAAAAAAGTAAACAAAACAAAAAAATAAATGAGCAAATCAATAAATATAAAAATATAAATATAAAAATGCGTGTATACATCGTGGAAAAAATAAAGAACAACAAAATGCAAAGGTAGAAAACAATATTAGATGGGAAAGGAAAGTGATGAATGAAATGTAAAAGGAAAATTAATAAAGTAGTTTTGGCACGAACTAATTGCAGACGAATCAAAATAGAAATAGAAAATAGAAATAAGTGACTCATAGTACAGTGACTGTAAAGGTGTTCATTAACTGTAAAGAGCAATGTTTTAAGTAGTTTATAACAGTAGCCGATTACACCACACACACGCGCATTTGCCCGAAACAGGTCTGCTAGATTATCGATTGTGCAGGATATATGGTTAACATAATTGATTATCAGCTGTATTAGAAGCTTTTGATTGCGCACATTTTGTCAACTTTGTTCGTAGTTTGCAATACTTTGCGTCGGGTATTTTATTACATTGTTTAGACATTCGAGAGAAGTTCGGATATGTTGCGGTTAGAGGATTATGCACGCTGAATAGAACATCCCTTTTTTTCGGCATTAGTGGATTAGTCCAAACGTCATCCAAATCACGCATTACCACTAAAAATAGAATGGTTTCAAACGATAACATACGAGAAATAGATGCGAGTTAGTACGGGTGTGTGCTTTACGTTATTATCTGTATTTTGTTTCGTCCGATCCTAGGTAATATTAGTCTAGTGTTGAACGCTTATTTGGTAAACTATGTGAAAAATATGATTTGTTCATTCGATGCTTTACGACGCGCTTGACGTGAAATGGCAATAACAATGCTACAATAAACATGGTATACACTAACGATGGTTTACTAAAGTGATTGTTTGCAAACCAGAACAGAACGTACGTTGTGGCCAGGACTATCTGCTTGTGATATGACTATTCAGTCCTTGCACAACTGCCGAAAGACAATTGCATTATGTGTGCACTAAAGAAATTATTATTCAACAAAAGCGATCGTTTTCTAGAGAGATTATAGAAAAAAAACTTTAATTTATGTCGAAGCGATTTGTAGCGTTTTAATTCCAAAACAATTGTATTTATAAGAAGGTGCTGCTGTACATATGATGGAATCATTGAGAATTTTCTACTATGAGCTGCCCAAGGTATTTAAACAGCCAGACAACAGTTGACCAGAGAAGAGAAAAGTAAAATCTCTTAACCAATCCAAAAACGATATTTAATCACATTTTTCATACCCTTCTAGACAAGACATGAAACCTTCAAATTATTATCTATTTCCTTCCACGGACTTGTCAATGAGCGCAATGAAGCTCCAAAGAATTTAGTTTTTCTCTTGGGAGAAATTCAACATTCAAAGTAATGGTAGGAAGGCGTACAGCAGAAAAAATAATATCAGATAAATTAAAAATAAATGTTTTGATTGAGCATATACTGTAAATCGTTCTGCCACCAGTTTAGCTAAAGGTTAAACGTATTAATTGTATCCATTGCCTAGTAATTGTTAATTAGATGAAGTTCACCATACTATGGAGTTTATTATCGCACATTAACAATATATTTTATTTTTTCTCGCCAGACATAATCTTTAACTTCACTGAACGTGTCCATGCGAATGCTCACGAACGATACTATCTTAAGTGTGTTTGTATTATAGAGTAAATAGTCCTAATTTATTTGCAGCAAATCGATGATTACTTTTACTTCATACAGTTCATCGTTACGTGTGCATAGCATTGAACAACTTAAACACGCCCTATTTAGAAGTGACTTTTGGCGAAATGGAAAATTCAAAGCCATTTATGAACATGCTGCATACACTGTATGATGGCTCACTTGCATTAAATAATTGCTACAATTCGATTTACTGTTTAACAATGTTTACTAAAAGCGAAAAGAACAACAGTGCTGTGCAATTTAAATGTAAAAAAAAAAACAAATTCTCTTCAACATCATTTGTTCCAATTCGCATCTGGGTAACGTGATGTGTAATCAATTCTCTACCATTGATGGCCACATAATGCAAATGCAAAATAATATCCCTACCCCAAACATGCAGCACATTGGTATAGGTATACAAAAACCAAATCCGTTGCAATTAAACTGACCTTCCACAGCACATTAGTGATACATGTGTGACATGAACAAATACGATTAGATAACTACTAGGCGTTTCGATTGTAGGTATTTGTTATCCGCATGTTTCGAATTAGAAATGCGCTGCTAAGGCATTCATTTATGGTTTAATATAAACAAAAGAAAATAAATAAAAACATTCAGTGAAAGCGTCCTGGGAATGTTTGCCTTCTATGTAAGCTACAGTTGGTATATGCCAAGAGAATTTCTTTAACGTTACATCTAATCCCCACGATCCGTGGTAAATATAATGCTTGTATATCTATCCATAATGCTTCTGCGCTAATAATGTCGCTAGTTTTAATAGTGGTCATTTTTTACTCAATCCATGATTAGTCACTTTTTTGATTAGAATTTAACAATAAACAGCAAAACAATAGGAATAGAATATACACACCACCATCATCGTCAATACGGTACATAGTTTTGATAGTTTTAGCAATAAAGTTCATAGAATTCAGTACTAGCAACTATGCAAACTTCCTCCACACGGGAAGGAAATTAATACTTGGATTAAGTAATTTTTTTTTGGTTTAATTTAAATTTCAGCACCATTTGCACGTTACGGAACGATAGTGCGGTGCGATTTGATTCGATGCGCAATATTAAAACTCTCTATCTCTATGTACATCGTACATACGATACCGGTACGATATTATTAGGAAGGTCGATTAACATATTAGTTAAACACAAAATATAGAACATCTTAGGGTGTTTTGTGTTTTGTTCCTTTAACTGGTATGATTTTAACCACACGCATGAACACTGCTCTGCTGCTTGCAACAGTGAAAAGTTGAGTAGCTTTCGTTAAGCATCGCATAAATAGACTAATTGCAATGTGGCTTTCTTTTTGCAGTTTGCTGTAAGATGTTCGTGCATTGGATGGAGCGCGTTCGTGCAACGGATTCGAGTATTTTAGACGATATACGCGGATGGTACACTACGGGTCTTTTTTTGTTTTGTTTATGTTCGTCTTCCACTTCAGTTTTTGGTTATTTGTTAGTCTCTTTAGTACTATTATCGGATGATATTCACTGAAATGCGCGATGAAACGATAGAAGTGCAAAAGAAGAAGAAAGAGAATGTTAGATATCGCAATGAGTGCACACAGCCAGCCTGTGTCAGGTGTGAGTATTTAACAAGCAAGTTATACAGTGGCAATCGCTTTTTACGCATAGCAATGGTACCTAAACGATTTTTATACAGGATGACTAAATTACAGAAAAGGGGTAAAGTTTAAAGATAAAAATTAAAGGTAATAAAGTAATAAGGATAAATATATTACTAAAAGTAGTAAATAATAATAAACATATAATTATTAAAACTACGCAATTCAAAAACACCTACCAAAATTTGTGAAATAAATAAATTTAAAATTAAACCATAAAAAACACAACAACCAAAATAAATAATGTAAAGAATTTATTAGTTTTTTTGTAGGGGTTATATCACTACATTAGCTTAAGCTGTAAAAGGTAAGCATGCATAATATAGTTAAAGTGATTGTCCTGCAGTGATTATAAAGATACTATTAGTGCTTAGGTTTTAGTATAAAAGGATGAAAGATGCATGAATAGAGAAAAATACTGTTTTAAAATACATCATCGAATGTAAACTATACACAAATACTTCAGAAATAGGAAAATATTTATATAGAAACCGCCATGACAGTAAGGTAGCATCGTGCAACGAAAAAGCACCATAAAATTAGATAAAAATATAAGAAGAAAAAAAACACTAAAGAAACAACAAACAAGCAAATGGCAAAAATAAAGGACGATAGTAGCATGTAACAACACAACACAGATTGATGGGAAGAACAAGGTCTAATTCCGATTCAGAGTTCATCGTCATGTCCACCTAGGGTTCGTGCCAAAACGATGAATAATCTGATTGTTGATAACTACCTTATTGTCGAAATCGGCAAAATTGGCAAAGCTGCCACCGCCGCTACTATCACCGAATGCATCCGACGCCGGTGGTGCAGGTTTGGTAGGCGTAGGGCCCTACCGTTTGTGAAGTGCAGAGACAGGAAGGATTTTGGCGATTTGGTACAAGATTGATCAGTTAGAAGATTACGTAGGTTAGAAGAGAAGAATAAGAAGAAGAAAAGGTACAGATAAGAACTGTTACAAAGTGCGCTACGAGAGTTAGTTACGTTCTGCTTCCCATCTACACTCTACGCAGCCGAGAAGGACGCTACACGGTGCAAAACGGCGTACATGACCGGGGAAAGGAACACTTACCTGCATTGGTCGTGGCGGTGCCGGTCGCGGTGGTGGCTGCTTAGCTTTCTTCGGTGGCAGGGCTGGGCTAGGCGATTCTGGACGCGGTGGTGCAACGGATTTGCTGGGACTAGGTGTCAGAGCTTGACCGGCAGTGGTCGGAGCATGCAGTATAGCAAACGGATCGCACCCGAACTCATCTTTGGCGGGCTAAAACAAATTTAAAAAAGAGCACACAGCGCATATTAAAAACAGAAACTCCATTGTTTGATTCACTCTTAATTACTCACCTCTGCTGCACTGCCTTTCCGTTCACCGAACGGATCGGCACCAGCGGATGCAAACGGATCTGCACCGCTGCTAGCATTTGTCTTTGCACCGAACGCACCGAACCCGTCGTCCCCGAATCCACCGCCCGTTCCGTGAAATCCTCCATTCGAACCGACATCGAACTGTGTGGTGAAACCGTTCGACTTAAAATCATCCCCGAAGCCCGTTTCCGTCTCGCCGGCACTGAATCCGTTCGCTCTGTTATCGCCGAACGGATCGCGCTTGTTAGCGTTCTCAACCTCCTTCTCTTCCAGAGCCTGTTTCGCTTCGCGGAACTCCGGCTCAATCTTGAGCGAATAGTCGGACACCAGTATCGGATCGTTCGATTCGATCGCCGAACGGAACATCGAAAGTGCGTCCGTCATTTGACGCTGGTACTCTTGTATTTGAGTAACCATGGCCTTCACCTGACTGATCTCTAGCTGCGTGTCCTGCAGCTGCGATGTCAACCGGTCGACCTCTTTGGTGCTGGTGTTGTACTCCTTCTCGAGCGATTGCTCCTCATCCCTCAGCTTCTGCAGCTCGGAACGGCGCGAGTCCAGCTCACCTTCTTGCTCCTTGAGAGTTGCTTCTTGCTTCTGGCACTGTTCGCGAATTTTGTTCACCTGTATCACGTATTTGTCGTTTGATGTTTTTGTGAGCCACGTAATAGAAACACCAAAAGAAGGAAATAAAATGTTAGTGCATATATTATGTGGTACAGGTACGAGAAACATATAACACAATTTGTATCTATTAGGTGCGCAATAACGTTCTAGTTATTTATTTCAATTTAAAAAAATAAACATAGGTTGTCCCAAGTAAGCACATCAACTACATTTCTAAACCAATTATAAATAATCTTAATTGACAAGAAAATAAATTGTTTATTTTCCGAGCGTTATTTGTTCATCAGCAAAAACGAATAATTGACCATTCACAGCCTAAACAAATCTCTCAAGACGCCGAAATCAAACAACCGATATGAACTACAGAAATGTTAAAAACAAAGCAAGAACTTAGTTGCGCACCTAACAAATATTTTCAAGAATGGAATAACGTTGATGGTTCAGTCGCTTGGATTAAGGATACAAATTGGATTGGAATAAGGGTTCCGTTTCACAACTGTCCGGTCAAGGTGTAAAGAATGATTGAATTCGTACTATTTTGTTTGAACATGTAAAATGTATGGAGGTTGCCAAAACACAGACAGGCTCTTAACTTCGGGTCTGACAAATGTAAGCAGCAACCTATCATCGCAGAATGTTATAGAAATGCATGGCGGAAATGTAAAAAAACACAACCATCTCACAGGATTACTTGTTGATGTTTCTTTCAGAACATTCGTTAACCAAACATATTATCACAATTTAAATAATTCATAATTTTCGAACATTATTTCTACTGAGAAACATAAAACAAACAATATGCTAAACAATAAAATATAAAAAAAACAAAGCAAAACAAATTCAAATTAGATTGCAAAACATGAAAGTGATGTGAAAAGAAATAATACTAATTGCAATGATGTTGAGAGCCACTTTGACCGGACTCGAAAAACGGACGAAACACAATGACATAAATCAATAGGAAAGAACATGTTGTTACCATAACCAAGGCACAACACAATGGAATGGAAATGGAAGGAGCCATGAAGAATATGAAGTTACAGAAACAGAAACACAAAACAAACTCAAACGAAAACGCAGTAAGGAAAATGATGTATGAAATGTACGGGATGAACACTAAACCACTAAAGGAACACACACCAAACAAAATGAAATGATAAAGAGGAAATCATAAAATTAAACGAACCTGTTGACGAGCATCGTCAATGTTGCACGCTACCGCTAGCAAGGCTTGATCTACATCTACTTGCTAGTAGTGACAGTGTGGCACACCATTCGAGAAGTTTGTTTTGTATAGTTTTTTTGTTTGTTTTATTCAGGATATGTCGGCACAAGCACAAATCAAACCATACAAGTAGTAGTTATAACAACCCAACAATCGCAAAAGAAGATACGAGCAGAAATGTGAAGCGCATAAAGGTGTAAATCAATTAAATTCGAATCAACAATTAAATACAATGAGAGTTGTTAGAGTGTTGCTCTCCAATTTTATACACGATAGTTAGAGTAATTGGTATTAATTAGAACAAACGGTATTAGATATTCCAAGTTATTAGTACTATTAGAGGTATATAAATGGGAAATAGCATTTTTTTTATAATATTGACAATAGCATAATGACCATTGCGCGATACAAGCGGTAGAACAAATCCCAACCACTTGAATAAAATTGTTCTTTCTTCTATCATAGCGCAAAATCCACTACCAGGGAACTGAAATATTTTAATACAACTTTAAATAACAAACGGAGAAAGAAAACGGGAATGTGAATGTTGATTGATAGTTGTTCAAATTGGCATTCGCCTTAAAATTCCGTAAAATAGACACCAAAACTTGAATTCGAACTGGTAAATATTGAACAATTTTAAATGTGAGAAATTAATGTTTGCGTAAATATATTCTGAGAAGAGTTACACTCGAAGAATTTATTAAATTTCAGAATGAATCCATAGGAAGTAAAAAATAAAAAGTGATGGAGATATTAAACAAAAGCGTACTAAATATTTAACATCTATTAAGGAACTAAGTCAGTACATAAAAAAGAAATCAAAATGGCTTTATAAAATTAATGACACATTTACATTATGAAAAATGAATGAGAATCAATCAAATATATCCGGCTTACGATATATTGTCAAATTAGACTAAAAAAGGGTAAGATTAAAAAGGTAATTGAAGAATACGGAAAACAAAATGAAACATCTCGTGAAAACTATTATACAAAGATGATTAAATGATCATTAGTTAAAATCAATATGCAGACAGATTATCTATTATTCACTAGCACAGTAACTCTTAACCCAACCCAATTGTTTACCGAAAGGAAGTTAATGTTTCTCGACCTACAAAAGATGTTGGGCCAAGACAGTTTGTTACAGTTTGTTCACTGTGCATTATCACAGAGCACTGATCGGTGATCTGTACACAACCACTGATAAGATAAATTTACATAGCTTCATAGTGTGTGAGAGCACCCGAAAACGCACGCCTACAGGAAATCGCTATCATATTTTACAACTGATGCTGCACAAAAAGGAGATAAGACGTATCTCACGAAATGCAAAATTAACATTATTTACAATACAGCTGCCAGATATACTTCTGAGAGCTTTTGTTTGTTAGCTTTGGGGTATAAAAGTACGAAAGGCCACTAACATCCAAAAGATTATCAGAGGATTGCATGTTATGTTAAGCATAGTAAAGAAGCAAAATACACCACAGACCGGAGGCTGGGACCCGTTGTATCAGGAGGGAACCACCGGTAGATTAGGAGGGTGTAAGACGATCGAATAATATCGCGTTGCGCGGTTTTTTGCTGCTTACCTGATTCTTAAGGTCATCCAAACGCTTCTGTGCTTCACCTTTTTGGTTTTCCAGCTGCTTCAACGTTGCTGTTAGCGTGTCCAATTCGCTCTGTCGAAGAAGGATCACAATAGTGCGTTAGTAATGTATCATTTCCCGAAGGCCGGATTAAAAAAAAAGCTTTACTCACTTGCAGGCTGCGCAATTCACCGCTCTTAATTCGCACGTCAGCCTCCTTCTGGGCAACTTCTTGCTCCAGCAAACGGCGCTCCTTTGCAAGCTCGTCTATTTCTTTGGAGATCATTTCCAACTCCGGATTGCTGTAGGTCGGTTGAGATGGTTCCTGGTAAAGAGTATTGCAGTAAATACACTAAGAAAATTGCGAATAACAGTAAATGGTCTTACCTGCGCTTGGATGATTGAACTCTTCCGCAAACTGGGCGGTACCATGTTCGGGGCCAACGCCTGAGGCGGATCGATACCCTTTTTGGCTCGATCAACGAACCACATGGCTAGACAGAACTCTTCTAGCTTAAGCTTGCCCGACTGGTTCGTGTCACACAGTGCCCATATGTGTGCGAGCAAGTTCTGCGCCACACCCGACTGCAGAAAGACATCCTTTATTTCCAGACCCGACACGAGACCATCCCGATCGGTGTCACTCTTGTTGAAGATCTCCTCGTACTTGCAACGCTCAAGCGGTGACACAACCCAGCTGGTCACCTCAATCGGCGCAGATGCGGAAACGAGTGGTACCATCGGTACGGGCGGAATGATAGGAGCGTTTCCAGCCATTGGTGGTGGTCGTGTGAGTGCAGCCGGCAGCGGTGGTACGACCGGTGGCGGTGCAATGTCGGTCGGGAAGTTTGCCACAAAACCACCACCGTCTGCGGCACCACTGCCAAACGCATCGAACCCACCGGCACCATTCTGTGCCGTTTGTGTGCCATAGTTACGCTGTAACTGAGGTGGCAATATGGCCGGGATGGCGCGCTTATCCAGCGCTTCGTACACCAGATGCATGGCCACGCAGAATTCATGTTTGTCGAGGCTTCCGTCCCGATCCTGATCCGCCAGATCCCAGATGCGGCCGAGTGTGTCGAGCGGCAGCTTCGAGTTCATCAACGTCACACGGACCTTCGCTCCCGGTAGTAACCCGTTCATGGGACCGAGGGAATCGAACAGTTGCTCGTACTGTTGTCGCTTTTCCGGTTTCATCGACCAGTCTGTACTTTCGGCTGGAAGCAATTTTACCTGTGCTGGAGGTTTTGGTAGATCACCCTGTAGCAAAGCAATGGAAAGTTATTCCAAACAACACTTAATCAATGTCATCCGCCGCATGTGCAGTACTTACCACCTTCGGAGGTTTCGATAGAACATGGTTGATGTTTTTGAGACTAATGTCTGAACCTTCCTGTGCCAAACCGATCAGCTTGAGTGAGACGAAAAATCCTTCCTTCGTCAGGTAGCCTTTTCCGGTTGGATCTGATAAATCCCATATGCGACTGAGGACGACATCACTGAGGCCGGATTTTTTGAGGAATTTTGCTGCAGCAAGCGCACCGATTTCGTTCGTTTCTTTTGGATCAAGCTGCAGAAGGGGATAGCAAATTGCTCATAAATTAACAACCAAAGAACAAGAAGGATTTTGAAAATTATAATAACTGTTAATGTTATGCAATAGCGATTAGGTTTTTATTTCTATTACAAAGCTTATTCAAAGCTGTCAGCAAAGGGTGAATTTTGATTCTCTTCCAAGAAAAAATACATTTCATAATAATTCAGCTTGAGTGTTATACGATGGGAAAATGAATACTGCTGTAGGTACTATTTTGCACGCACTGATCCATTTATCGATTTTCTCCACTCAGCAAACGTGTTCTATCGCTTTGTTTTGAGTGAAAAGGTAGGTCAAACGGTTACTTCAGAACAAGCCTTCTTAGATCTATCACACGGATGGATGTAAAATCCTTGATAAACTTGCGGGGTATTCGTAAACCATGTCGCTGCTAAAACATTTCCTACTTCCGCTTATGGTTCATGTAATCTCCTGATTTGGTGCTACTTTAATGGCCGGAATGTGCGGAATGTTCCACAACACGGCTAGCTCAACAACAATCAGCCTTGATTTCGTTCTTCCTTCAACTCACCTGTTTATAGTAACCCTCGTATATCAGGATGTGGTCTCCTGCGAGCTATATATGACGTAGATAGGGTAAAGGAAAGAAAAAGAACAAAATACACGGATTACTACGATATCCTACTACCCAGTGGCAATCGAAGCAACAATTGCCTTATCGTATTAAATTAATTATTTTTGTTGGTCACTGTTTGCTGTGTTTTTACTGTTCAGTTCACTATTCCCGGTTAAGCTTTGATAGTCTCTTCGATTGCATCCAATTGCTTTGTGTAAATTGCGTGTAGGATTATGGATACTTTACTATTGGCAGTATTTCGCCAAGTGTTTTGAAAGCATCGATNACCCAGTGGCAATCGAAGCAACAATTGCCTTATCGTATTAAATTAATTATTTTTGTTGGTCACTGTTTGCTGTGTTTTTACTGTTCAGTTCACTATTCCCGGTTAAGCTTTGATAGTCTCTTCGATTGCATCCAATTGCTTTGTGTAAATTGCGTGTAGGATTATGGATACTTTACTATTGGCAGTATTTCGCCAAGTGTTTTGAAAGCATCGATGAAGCATCGAGTCACTCCAACGCATTTTCCTCCACACTGATAAGCACATAAAAGGGCGTTGTAAGTATAATGGATTGGTTCGCTTAGTAAAAATCCTACCGCTGTAGCAATATTTAAAACCAAATTCACAATACAAAAGCACTTTCGCATTTTTCGATAATCACTTTACACGATTACTCTACCACCACTTGGTCTACACCCACAAGGGTGTATTGCAGGATCATGTCTACTAGCTTCAGCAAATCTTTTCTTATTCCACCGTACACTTTTTCTACGAATCGCACAGAAAGCCTGATGGATTTTCTAGGAACTGAAAAGCTCCCCGTGAACGGCAAAAATTACCTTTACAATGTCGGTCATTGTGATGGAGTTTGCTGTGGGACGTGAAAAAGTGCGCAATCGAAATCGATCGGTTCTCGGTGGGCTTGGTGTGGTATGTTTTCTGGCTGCTCGCGTCTCGCCTGTTCCGTGTGTCTGCCTTGCCGAAATGTATGTGCATCCAGTATGCAAAACGGCCAGATGCACGACGAAACACACGACGAGATAATAATACTGATGCAGTTATCTCGCTGGCGTTGAAGATTGTTTTCTTCGCTTCTGCACAACAATCGTCTAGCAATGAATTTTAGGACGAACACGGAAAGTGTTTCCTGCTTCGACTGTACGCACTTTTTTCCTTCTCTCGTTTAACTTCTTTGACAGCTTGTGAGCGAGCTTCTCTCGTAATTTTGTACCGTTGTTCTCGCTTTCGCATGCGTGCATAAATGAGACAAAGCATGCTGTCAGAAATGGACGTCAAAGTGACGTTACGAGCTGTGGATAGTGGGTGGGAAAAGCGGTCCAAAACGGTTGCTCAAATAAAGGTACTGCTACACGATGGAAAGCTTTTGAACTGCCTTGGAGTTTTCCGAAGAATCCGAACAGATGAAAGCGGAAAAGCGCCTTCCTGCATGCTTACAATTTAAAACAAACACTTCAAGGAGAATTTGTTCGAATGTTTTATTGATTGTTATTGTTTTGATCGTCTAGTACTACAATTTCTGAAGCCTATGCGAACGAACCCGTTTAGGAAAGAAGAATGAAAAATAAATGCGCTTAACGAGACACTTTAAATGAAGCTAAACGCAACGAATTTTCGCACTTATACAAACAATCTCGTAGTTATTGCTACTGTCGTTACAACTAATACCATACTTGCTAGCACATTGCCTGTTGGAAGGAGGAATATTACGAACTGAAAGTTGTAATAAAACATGAATCACAATAGAAGAAACAAAACATTTACAAATGCCGCGAACTAACACGATGTTTTGTGTGCGACAATTTCCGCACCCAGATGTACCAAGTCGAAAACGACGGCGGTTTGACGAATTTGGCAAATGTTTTAAAAGGTCGAGCACTCTCCACCGGCACACGGCACTAGTGATGGTGACCTAGCGTTAAGAATAATGGTGCCAAAGCACCAAGTATAAGTAGACCCAGCTCGTAGTTTTTCAGTCCACCCGGACCACCCGACGATGGGGACGGTTTCCCACTGACGGCGGCCGATGAGCTTGGGGGTTGCTGCTCCAGCAAACTGTAGTTTCCGTGGTGATGCGCATGGCTGTGCCCGTGTCCATGGTCGCTACGATGCGTTAGCTCTGGCAGGACGTGCACAGTGGCCACATACAGGAAAGTTCCAGCCGAAAACAGCATTGCAATACCGGTCGCATTGAGCGATTCGAGCGTTTCCTTCTGTTCGCTACCGATGCCAAAGTATGTCAGAAGGGTCAGTGCCGGAGCGGCAAGGGCAAAGATAAGGAGGTGCTTTCGAATCCGGTCTCGCTCAACACCCTCGTGTAGCAGAAAGCTCACCAGTCCAAATGCTGCCGGTGCTTTGTGTAACATAATGGCGAGGAACACAATGATCTCCACATCCGAGTGGCTTGTGGTGGCGGCCGCTCCGAGGGCCACACCATCCGCAGCGGCATGTACCACCAGTCCGATGGTGGCAGTAAGATTACGCTCGCTCGAACCTTCCGTACGTCGTGAGGACACCTGATCCACGAGCATCATGAACACGAATCCAAGCACCAGGGACAGCCCTATCGTAGCGGAATGCTCATCGTTGCTGTGCTCGTGCTTGTGCTCGTCCACCGGAAGACCAGATGATGTTCCGGGCCCTTTGGCTGCTTGTTCTAATGATCTTTCATCGTACAGAGACCGGATTCCTTCGGGTATGATAACGGTCAGAGCCGTACCAACCAGCAAACCTGCTCCGAAAATGGACACATTCTTTAACTTTTCCTAAAAGTAAAGCACAATAATTACCAGCCTTGCCGTATAGTAAATAACATAAACATACTATCTTACCTCCGACAGTGACATTATAAGGGGAATGTTTCCGGCCAGGTAGGACCCGACCAACATCACGATAACCAGCGCGAACAACATCGCTGTTTCATCCATTCTGACGATATTTTATGCTTTTGTGCTTTCTCGTTTTACAGAAAATTGTGTGGTAGCAAAAATCGATGCTACGTAAAGAGGGGAAACCATCCAAAATTGATGACACGGCTTCTATTACTGCTGACCAGACATGATTACACAAGGGCCCAAAACCCCCAAACAAGTGGAAACGAGCGGAAGCGACTACTTTTCGTTTTTGTTTATATGCACAGTTGATCGACGTGTCCTATGCTGCAGCGGCCACTTGCTTTCGATGGGAATGTTTTGCTTGTTTAGGTGTATTTCTTCCCTTCTTTCCTTTCTTCCTGTTGGTACGCACACCTGTTTTGACACATTGCCCGTTTGATTTCGATTCTCAAAGGCGAGCTTGACAATTCGTGGTTTTTACTTTCTTTTAAAACGTTTTGTAAAGAACTAATAAGAATAAATTGTATTTGAATTATTTCGTTCAGTTTATCTTAATAATTGTATAAATGTGTGTGCTTTTCCGCCGGTCGGCAAATAGAAAACGATTGGTTTGTTTACTTCACGTGTGTCATTCCTTACTTGCTTGAATTAACGCCGCTTAGTCGAATTTTCTTTAAACATACCGGTGGATTATTGAATAGAACTTCAAATGGCTATAACTATTCTAATTTTGCATAATTTCAGTTAAATTGTACTTATTCTCGTGTATGATAAGCTTATTTGAGTGATAAGATTTCACGTTTATTAAAATATTCGTTAAAATGTCATGGCAATTAACCCGGAGCTAGCCCACTTTGCATGATGTTATGGTTTCGGTTTTTGAACGATTCCGTGTTGACCGGCAGTGGCGCTTGAATGAGAAAGTTGCACATTTTTGGTGTAATTTTCAAGCCGTATAGTATAGTTTCTCGGTGCTTAAAACATTCTCTCGCGATGATGGATAAAACGTTCGAGTTGAATACTGGGCACAGCATTCCACTGGTTGGTTGTAAGTATTCCATTCCCATGGGTTTGAAACCATCGTCAGCTGCTGGTGGTCAATACTCAGGTATCATTGCCCTTTTCGATGGATTGTTCTACCGGGTCATTACTTATTCATAAGATTAAATTTGAATTCTGGGTTCACCTCTTTCCCCGTACGGTAACGAGAACTTTTTTAAATGCTTAAATCCTGTTGTTATTTTTTTTTACCCAAAAAGCCGCAGTTTTGAAGCGCACCCAAATTGTAATGATTTTGTAAGACGAGATGCATGTTCTTGCTTTCCATTTTAGTTGGCACTTTCCAAATCCACGGTCAGGAGCTAATTTACCAAGTGCTGGATTATGCTCTCGGCGCCGGCTATCGACACATTGGTTCGTATGGAAATGGACGGTGATGGTGATATGTGTGCGAAGAAATTTGCATAAAGGTAGCACACCTTGTTTTGTTTGTTTGTCTCACACACAATACACAGATACTGCGGTCGTTTATCGCAATGAGGAATACATTGGCAGTGCGCTGAAAACTTTGCTACCGAAGTACAATCTGAAGCGTGAAGACATCTTCATCACCTCGAAGCTGAGTAAGTAATTGTTGGGGTCCAGTGTTACGCTCCCCGCCTCTTATCAAGACACTTTCATTGCTGAACGATTTTTCTTTCTCCAGTTTCTCAAGCGGGAAAAGATGAAGGATTTGTAGAACAAATGGTGCGACAGTCGCTTGCCAACTTGCAAACCGAATATCTCGATTTGTACCTTATCCACTGGCCCGGTGTAAGTGGTGAGTGGTTTGATTATGTTTTGCTAGCCGAATGGCGATTTTTCTAACCATTATATTGTCCTGGTTAGGTATGCAAGTGACCCATCCGGATAACGTAAAGTATCGGAAGGAAACTTGGAAAGCGTTGTGCAAGATGCAGAGGGGCGGATATCTCAGATCGATCGGTGTATCAAACTACACCGTGAAGCATTTGAAGGAAATGATGGCATATTGCGATGGGGTCATCCCTGCGGTTAACCAGGTACGGGGAAAGTGGTTGAAATGGAAGATGGCAAAGACTAATTGTGTTTTTTCTTGTTTTTCGCCCCCAACAGGTTGAGTGGCACCCGTATTACTATCAATCGGAATTACTTGAATTTTGCCGCAAAGAGCGTATTTTCCTGCAAGCGTATTCTTCCCTCGGATCATCCAACACGAGCGAGCTGCGAAACGACGAAACGGTGAAAGCTGTGGCAAGCGGTCTTCAGAAAACACCCGCCCAAGTGTTGTTACGTTGGGCGATACAGCAGAATATTGGAATTCTGCCGAAAGCACGTTCGCGAGAGCATATTGAGGAAAATGTAGCACTGGAGTTTGAAATTCCAGCAAAGGAGATGAAACAATTGAACGAGCTGCAAAACAACGTTGGTCATAAGTTTGCGTGGAATCCGGAGACGGTCGTATAGAAGTTAGGAACGCGGAATGTGCCAGCTTTTATTGAACGACTTTGTGGTGTGTGTTGGTGCCTTTATTCGTAAGGAATTTTAAGAATGATTTTTAGATTCTATTGACAAATTTTAATTCCGAATCACATGCTGGTTAACGTTATGTAGTTGAACTTTGGTGGTTGTATATTGGTTAGGAAATAAGAAATCTTAAGTGTTTCTGCAAGCAGTATAAACATTAAAAGAAGATGGAAAACAATTTAGCCAACCGTATCGCTGCAGAATGTTTGGCAAAGTTTGAAAGCCTTCCGAAAAGTGGCAAACCAAACGAAACGTTCGAATGGACCATTCTTTCGGCGATTGTGCTGGAACGGATGAAACCGCAAACAGACACGAGCGAAATTCGTGTGGTCGCTTTAGCTACCGGTACGAAATGTTTGGCAGGCAACGAACTTACCACTCGGGGCGATCGTGTGAACGATAGCCACGCGGAAGTGTTAGCGCGCCGTGCATTTCTGCGCTATTTGCACGAACAAATCGAAAATGCCCTGGATGAAGCGAAGGAAAGCATATTCGTGGCATGGCAAAGCTCGGAAAGGGACAAATTTACCTTAAAGGATGGCAATTTGTTTCATTTCTTTACCACCCACAGTCCGTGCGGTGATGCAAGTATTTTCGACATCGAGCACGATGAAATGTTGCCCCAACCGAAAAAGGCACGAATGGAACCAATGGTTGATGGAACGACGGTGGGGATGACGGGTGGTAAGCTGCTACAGTCGGAAGAGCACGGTGACCTAATGGCGCAAACAGTCGGACCGGTACGAACGAAACCGGGCCGAGGTGTTCGAACGCTTTCCGTTTCCTGCAGCGATAAGTTGGCCCGCTGGAACGTGCTCGGTGTGCAGGGCAGCTTGTTAATGCTGTTGCTAGCACGGCCAATCTATCTGGCAAGTGTAGTGCTATGTGACGGAACGGATCACTCGACAGTGGCAATGAAACGTGCGATTTGGGGCCGTTTCGATCGATGGGCGGAGGAGAAGGAAAGCTTACTGAAACAACCGTTTCGTCGATGTCGGCCGGTGGTTTCTGTGGCAAACAATGGGCAAATGTTTCGGTTTCGGAAAAATCGACAACTTTCTACAGATGATGGAAAGTATCAACCGTCGCCGTGTGGCGTTGTTTGGTGCGATGTTGCGAACAGGTAAGTGTTGAAGAAGATTAATCTTTTTTCTTTATTTCTTTTTTACTAAATCATTAACTTTTGTCTAATAAATAAGAAGTATGCCTCGCGTGTTTAGGCGAGATTTCATATCTATTCTGTCGCTTTGTTCAGTTATGCATCATCGTTTAAACATTAAAATTGTATAAAAAAAACGTGTAAACTAACTTAAAGCAGTAGAATTGGTTTGATTCACGCATACATTCGATCGCGATACGACGATGCACGCAAAAGAACCGAGGCAGTAATTTAATTACACATTTTCACCATAATTACGAGTCACCATTACGTTTCCGTTCGTTATTTTACCTTCTTCGGTGCAGATTATACTGCATTGCATGTTCTTATACAGTGTTCCATTGCATTAAGAATTACACAAAACCATCTTAACACTCAAACCACTCACCTCCGGAGGCGATGCCGATTCGGTTCTGTTTTGTATGTTGTGTTCTTTCCTTAGCTTCATGTTAGGTAAAACCCTTCGTGCACGAAATGCGTCTCGATTGCAGCGTGTCAATTACCCTTTCCTTGGCTTTGCCGAAGGGGAATTAGTTAGCGAGAAGGAAGAACGACACATAAATAATTATTTCTTGCACGATTGCGATTACTTTTTTGCCATGCCGGAGGGAATATAGGGCGTTTCCTATGGTGGCGGTGTCAAGTACGATTTGCTCTGGAAAATGGTTTGGGAAATGGTCACCTACCTTGCACCAAGTTGGAGCAAACGATGGATGTTGATCATAGGCGAAATGTTGTTGCGTTCTGCTTATTTATTTGTTTTTTTTTCTTTGATTTTAAAATCTTTTATCTTCTTTATTCTTCCGCTTAATATTTTTTTACTATCTCTTTCCTTTTCTGCTTTACTGTTCTTATATTTCTCCCCTACGTTTCACATTTAATAATTTGATTCACTTTATGCAATTAACTGTTCGCTTTAGCATCATTATTCTTACTTACGCTTCACTTTCTTCTGTTCGCGTTGCAGATCGCACGAGGTGGAAGTAGCAGGTCGCCGGCATGGAGTGACGAAGCGCAAACTTGCCACACCGGCAGCTCGTTTGCAGATTTCTAAAATCGAATTATTTAACCGTTTCGCACGAACGTACGGGCGTACCGTTGCAGCCAGCAACACACGAGACGCGCTGCATAATTTAGTTCCGACCATGCTTGAGGGAAACGAGTCCAGCGTAACGCATCCCGGTGCAATCGTTCAACCGAAAGGCGGTGTAACGGCGGTTGCTGAAAGGATTCCGAATATTGCCAAACTTTCTTACATGGACGCGAAAGCAACATCGGTGGAATATGCGAATCAATGGGATTTCGTGCGAAACAGTATGTTTGGCCAGTGGACGGTAAAGCCAGAGAATTTAGGACAGTTTTTCATCGATGCTGACGTAGGGGTGTAGGTAATGTGTTGTAGTTGTCACGCGGTAGTTTTTTAGTTAATTTAATTAAAAATGCTTTTAACAATCAAACATTTTTGCTCATGTTTCAGCGTGAAGAAGAATATTGAAAATATAATATTTGTTTTGCTTTAGAGCGAGGTTAATAATGATGACTCTTTAACTTAATTTAATCCTTCTTCAATATGATTGAAGTACATAAAAAAACTTCATCTTCTTCATTATATAAACTTAAACAAAACATTCTATTTTTTATAATACTGCATCAACACCTTTAACTACCTGCACAGGGTTTTACCAGCTAACACTATCCTTCATATATCCCTCAGTTCCCAAGCCACCGATTTGTTGGCACGGTACAAGAAGCAGACAACCGGTAAATTGACTGAACCGTGCAGCATACACAATCCACACAATACCCAGCATCAACTGTCTGCAACAAGAAACCTCCATCGGTGCTTGGGACTTCTCCCGGCGAGAATAATAGCTTTCCATGCTGGCATTCTTTTTTTCGGGAACGTTCATTGTTTGGCTCGTGTTTCGTACGAGTGTAGACAAATGGTTTTAGACAATGTCGTAGGGATAATATAAGGGAAAAAAACACACACACACACACACAAACTATGGCACTAAAAACTCGGTTAAGCTCGGTGTCCCTTTACGTTTTACGCTCTCGGTGTTGTGTTTAATTGGCTTCTTCTTCTCGGAATGGAAATGGTTGAAGAAGAAATGTGATCGAGTGCAGATTTCTTTCTAGCTTTGTGTGTTACAAGGGCACTTTAAATTGTTTTGAAACTGTGTATATGATTTTTAAACCGAATTATACAACAATGATTTTTGTTAATTTTTGAGTAAACTTAAGCAATCTGGTGTTTTTTTTATTGTTGAGTAGTGAATTGAATTAAAGTTCTGTTTTCAACTATCTAGTGTGAAACATTTCATTGTATGATATCTGCCGCGTGTTTTCCTACTTCCTGGAATTTTATTTCTTCCACAAAGGAATCCATTTCGGTGCAGCCGGTTGAAACATTTGCTTTTTGATTTTTTATTTTCATTCATTCCGACCTGGTATATGCGCTGTGGCTTTTGTGACTGGTGTTTGAATTGCGTCCAGTGTGTGTGTGTGTGTGTGTGTGTGTGTGTGTGTGAGGTCATACGAGGCGAATTTTTGCCTCAGTTTTGTGTGTACACATTTCACATATTCTGTACGTGTCGCTTCGCTTACTACTGCAGTGGTA
>CM028124.1:5879653-5927993 GCA_016254315.1 Anopheles parensis
GTGTGTGTGTGTGTGTGTGTGTGAGGTCATACGAGGCGAATTTTTGCCTCAGTTTTGTGTGTACACATTTCACATATTCTGTACGTGTCGCTTCGCTTACTACTGCAGTGGTAAACAGCTTGCAATTGGGCAGATAACCGTTGCTTTATGTGCCTGACCTCGTCCTCGTGCGCCGAAGAAGCATACCGATTTACCGTCGCAGCAGAAGGTGTCGCCAGTATGTCATCTAGTTAGGATTGTTTGAGAGAATGTCGAGCTTTTAATGTGCGCTTTAAAAAGAACAAAATCAAACTTGTGTTGCAACAGAGATAAGAATGTGCGGTTCGATTGTTGCTAATGATACATTTGCTTGGTTTTATTACTTTTAAACTTGATTGAAATTATTATACGAAATTTCCCCATTTGATTCAGGTTTATGGAACTCCAAAGTTCCTGTTAATTTTTTGTTAATTTTAAAATTAACTGTTAGAAGAAATTTGTTCTTTACTTTTGTTCAGGTTCTCTATTGATGAAAACATTCTTATATGAAAGAATAAATTACTAAATTGTATTTTGTCTTGGGAATTGCATAAATGTAGGCGGAATAGTTTTATTTTTTTTATAAAACCCTCTATATTATCTTTATTTCGCTGTAAGAATTTTTTTTAAATTGTTTATCGCTGATTTCAATCCAAATTTAAACCAGAATAATTGGCTATTGACGAAACCACACGTCTCACGTCTCAGGGTGCAGTAAGCTTTTGGATGGAAAACTTAATTTGAAAATAAAAAGGCTACTCCAGGCAATATGGAGTTACAAACGGAATTGGTAACTAGCAGAATGTCGGAGTAAAAATAGGATACGACAAGAATAAGCTTATTGTTGTTATTCTTAAGCTTTTCGAAGAATAGGCTCTCTTTATTCTACTTCTATCCAAATAAACCATCGTCGGAAAGTTCTTCCCAGAAACAAGTGCTATAGGAGCGCTGTAATATCGTCTGTCCTCAACATCTTAGTATAGGACCATTGCGTTAAAATCTTCAGTTTATTATCTATTAGTTTCAGTATAAAAATTTGTCTCAAACTTATAAAGCAACACACAAAAAACGTTTCTTTTTTTTAACAAAGTCTTACGCTTACGAACACCTCAAAACATTGGGAGTTTTCTGTACTAACTGTTTTTATTGCAATTTCAACATGAATTATGTTGTATTTCGTCTGTACCTTTTCTTCTCTTCTACTTGTTCTACCATTGTACGTAAAGCGTAACGAGACCTCTGTTTATGTGTTACATTAGCAATCAAGACCTGGCTAGATTGTAGTTTCGATTGCGCTTAGCTCATCGAAATAAAAGCACAAAACTGTCCCTACCGAATGGATCGCGTTTCGACATAAAGTTCACTATTCGCCCCGTATCGTTACGATGGTCGCCCGGGAAACACCGGGATACATCCGGGAATGGTGCAATTTTCTTCATCGCTTAAACCTCCCCCCCACACAATCGGTACTGAACCGCTGGTTTGTATGGCGAAAAAAACTCAATCGGATCGTTTTGCTTTGTAATCGTAACCAGGATCGGGAACGGGCATCGGTTTGAAGTCTTGGTGGTAACTGTTCGCGTCTGCAGCTTGAGCGCGTAACAGTGCAACCGTTACGTATCAGATTCCGCGCGCGTAAGAATAAAAAGCGCCTTTTTGCCTCAACCGGGTAGAAGACCAAAGAGAGAAAGAAAGAAAAAAAAAGAAAGACTACCAATTTAAAGGAAGTCAAACGGAAGTCGGCAAAACCGCAAAATTGTTAGTCTCGTTAGTGCGTTCCATCGAACAACAATCGATTGTTGTGCAGCATTCTTTTGCGTTGCCGCTGTTGTTGGCCGGGCTTTCATTTTCCGTGTTGAGCGGAGGGATTTGATCCGTAATGCAATCTGTGGGTTGCTGCTTTTCGTGCCAGCTCGTGCAACTGTTATTGCCCTGTGAGCTTATTCATTTTGCCACAGTCGCTTTTCTCAAGCTACTAAGGACTTGTAAGGATTACGAAAGCGGACAAATGCCGGCCTCGACCCGTTCCATTGCCTGCTTTACATTCATCGATGCGGCATCGTTTCCGGCAGTTGTTTATTTGACCGGAAAATGCAATTGCTCCCCCTTTTTTTCGCATTACAACACATTACGTGCTCGGGCAGAAAGGAGCGTACGATCCGGTTGGCCGGGTTAAGCACTTTTCCACGCCACGGTTCGGGGTTCGGGGTTGTTTCCGAGTTTTCTTAACTCGTTTCCCGTGTCGTTGAAGCCGGTACGCTCGTTATTGTGTATCCTTCTAGGAATACACGAACACCCGCCGAAGGTCCTGCGGGTTAAGGAAATAATCAAAAATGGCTTGCCTGTGTGCGTTGGTATTACACCAGGGGCATGAAGTAGTAATGGTTGATGGTGAAGGTGATGGCAGCGTTATAAGCATCACTTCAGTCCACTTCCTTTGATCAAAAATCCTCCCAACAAGAGCTGTGTGCGATACTCCTCCGAAAGGAACTCCACTTGGCACGTGGAAACAGTTTGCTGGGAGCTTTTGTGGACGAATAGTCGAAGTGGACGAAACGCAGCGGAAGGTGTGACCACGAAGCTGAATACAGAGTGTATTGAAACTTCAAACCTCTAGCAGAAGCTACCGTCCGTTTTGTTCGTTACCGGAATCGGTTTCCTCGCACGGTGAAAGGCTTTATCCGTTTACCATTACCATAAAATTATCATGAAATTACGCTCATCGAGTGCAAAATCTCGACCCGATAATCCATTCCTGGCTGGGCACCAGATGTTCGTACCGGGAAAGTGTAGTGCAGTTTGCTATCTTTGTTGCACGCAGCCAAGTATTACGATGGATTTTGATTTCGATGAATTATTTATTTCTACACGCTTTTTGTGTGTGTTAGAGTAAAGCAGTAAATGGCTGTTGAATGAAATGCACCAAAAGTAGTTCTGCAATTATTTTCTAATAAAAGCTCAAATGTAACAAACCAATCGATACGGATGGATGCTGAATTTAAGGCTACATTTCAACTTTGTAGATTAAAGTACAGCCAACATTGTTTCGGTCAGTAATAGCGGAAAATGGTACACTTAACAACATATGGTGCCGTTTCATTTACTGCTTCCTTCCTGCCTTATATGAGCCATTCGAAGCTCTATAGCTCAAGATGGACATTCTTTTTATTTTCTCTCCATCGTCTTTGGACATCTTTTACACGCGATCAGAGTCTTTTGTCACGGTTTTTATATTTCCTCTTGTCTTACAAGCTTGTTTTCCAAACGTTAAAATGCGTTTGAGTGAAAAAATCAGCTAAAATTAAAAGGGTTTTTTTATTAGTTAATCCTATGCTTGAATTGTATTGTTTGATTTTATGTATAAACTTTTTAATTAAAAATAAATTCCCACTTACCACGATGCTTTAAAGAAAGCTTAGATACATAGAGTTCTAATTTCATTTTCTGTATACGTAGAAATATTTCTACCACGTTTTGTCATGTGTTGCTGGTACGTGTTAAATGTTTTGTTTCAATAAAAACTTTTTTGTTTCAGAAATAAGTTCTTATTAAAGCTGTTTAAACTGTTAAACAAAAATAATGAGTGTACCAAGGTTGGATACAGCATGTTTCAAAATATGCTTGTAGTTGTACAATTTATTCAGATGGATTTCTTAATTTCAATCAATTTAATTTAAATACACGATCTTGTCACTAACGTGAACAAAAATAAAATATTCAACATAGTATCAAACATACCACTAAATGGAGACGCCTGGTGTTTTATTTGCTCGAAGGTAATGGAGACGCCTGGTGTTTTATTTGTTCGAATGTAATGGAGACGCCTGGTGTTTTATACGCATGAAGTTAATGGAGGCGGAGGTTAGTATTGCTCTAGATATTTATTTTAATACGCTTTAACTATAATTTATAAAAGAAATTAATTGGTTTTTACCTTCGTGTGTCAAAATTTTTATCAAACATTAACTTAAATTGTATCAATCTTAAAAGTGCGATAATAAATCTGTAAATTATTGCGTGCTGCAATACGGTTTCATACTAACGTTTTTTTCTCATTCCCCTCCCGAAACAAACAACTCATTAAACGGATTTGCGTGATGCGTACGAAAACTAATGTCAAGGGCAAACCATAATGTGTGTTGTTAATTACGGGCGCACCCACCGGGACCACTGATAGTGGTCTTGCTTTTGTAAGCGAACTTTCATCCGGATTCATCTGGCGGTAGTGATTTTGTGCGTTTCTTTTTTGTTTTCGCACGATCATTGTACTGTCTGCCACTTACACCAGCTTGCCTGTACGGTGATTATGGGGTTTTTGTTTTGTGCCCCCAAGTCACTTAATACTCACCATTATGCGATAAATCTTCATCGCCTCACTGTCGGTTGGGCATACTCTGAAGTATGACATTAAGATTAAATCATCTATCGGTGGCTTAGTGGTGCAGGGGTGGGGTGCACGACAAGTGGAATGAGGAGCAGAGTGGTTTTTGGGTACAAATGTTGCTACTTCATGCAAAACGTTCGAGAATGATGAAAAGGATCCGGATATGGTATTAATGTTCGATTATGTGTGCACTTTTGTGTGATGGTGTTGTTGTGTTTTAGGGAGGAACAAGATTTCCTCCCCCCTTGGGATCGATCACGCAGAGGGGAAGCGACGGTACCAAACGTAGCATGATTGCTTCAACTTGACAGGACACAGACTCAACACGAGAGTGGTTTCGATGATGATGATGATGAAACATTTGTCGGCTAGTGTGTGGGTTGAGATGTGTTCTTTTTTTTTATTTGGTTTTCTTGTACACGTTTTGGGCTCAGCCAGGCTTACTTAATTTTATCTATATTTGCTTTGGTTCCAAGTGCATTCAGTTTAGTGTGACGAGATGTTGACGTGTGCCGGTATAGATATGCGATAAAGCCCAGCAATCGATCAACCTTGGGCATTGTTTATTGTCTCTGCCTTGACCATGAATTTGATCAATCATATTAGTGGAAATAAATTTAATCAAAACATTTGTCTGGCTAGGCAGCTGTTGACATACATTTATATTTTTTTTATTTGTAAATGGTTGATATGACTTGCTTCACTTATTTATTTTATTTTGCAAGATATTAAAAAATTTTACGTTTTACGAAAAAAAAAGGCGTTTTACGACTTGTACTTAAACTTCCAATGTTATAAAACTGTTCACATTCAATCTTCTAAAAAGAAAAGCTTCTGCTAAAAAAAAACGAACCCAGAAAAATGGATCATAAATAAATAACGATGCCACACAAGAACCACAGAGAAACAGGTAGGCCAAAGCTGACGAATAATAGCTGAACGATGAACGGACGGTCCAGTGCACAGAAGCATCTGGAAAGCAAAGCGTATCAACGAGCGCTAAAGGCGCATCAAATGGCCGGCCAAGACAAAGCGATTGTCTTTCCGTATTTATGAGTGCTTTTATTTTTAGCCCTTCACACAATCGGGGCTTTCATATGTGAAACATATACGAAGGGTCAGCCCTTTTCGTGCATTGTGAACCATGGTGAGAGAGTAAAGGAAGGGAAAGGATTATGTCTAATACGATTATAATGACATTGAAATGTATTTATTGATATAGATTTTTCGGAAGGCTTCCTCGCCATTCGCCACAATTTGGAAAGCATTCCTTTACGGACGTGGAAGCCACACTAACAAACTGCAGGTTGTGTGTTTGATCGTTCGCCTGCTCACGTTCCAAGTCCCAGTTGGTTTTTCAGTTTGTTGTATCGCTGTTTTGTGGGTTGTGAACGATTTCGTATTCATTCACCGTTGCGATGGCCGCCGGTGATCGTCTGACTTGGAACCAGGAAGTTACCCCCGGAATGTCCAAAAATGTGGATCGTGGTGCTGTGCAAGAAAGCCGAGATGGACGAAAAATAAATTCAAATCGAATTAGTTCCATGTGATCGGAATCGGACAGCCTGCAGCACTGTCGAGCGTTTGGCTTCCGAGCTCAAAATTATTATTTTTTATTCATCGCCTGTTTTAATTTGATTGAATTCTTCTTCCGAATGTTTTCAGGGGTGGAAATGTTCAAACCATTGGTATGTTGAATGGCACATTTTAAAATGTATTAGTTTGGGAAAATGAAACCAGCGTGACATCAAAAAAATGTATTATAACAACAATTAGATCTAAAAAAATAAAAAAATTAATTTTTTTAAAGCTAATGCTATTCACTATTCACTCTAGAACAAAAAAGGTATTAAAATAACTAATGGATATGCTTCAATCCACAACTTCACCCATGGATGAAAATGATAAAAACGTGTTCAACTTGGTTGGAATAACTTTGTTGTACTGTTTTAACTCCTACCACCCACTCTCCCACCCTCAGAGTTCGCTTTCCTTCAAGGATTCTTACCGACAAGGATCGTGTTTTGGGATCAAGTCAACAACTAACGGTACGCCTCCGCATGCCTTCTTGGCAACATGCATGAGCATGGCATATGCATAACATATACTATAAAAAAGGACACACATCGTACACAAGCGGGCCGTCCTAAAAAGAAGCAACATAAACAGAATTAAATAAATAAAATGTTGACCGTACAAGGTCGAACGTCGAACGGTTGGGTCGGAGTGTGTCATCATCATCTTCCACTAGGGTATGGATATTTTGTTTTGTTTTGAAAACAAATACTGTCAAAGAGGGGACAAACAAAACAAAAAAGAAGGGAGGAGGTAAACAAAGCACGATCAATGCAGAGGAGGCCCCAGTGGCCTATGATGATGATGTTCCATTTTAATATTTCCTTCGGTGCATTTGTGAGTTGAATTTAAGTTTTTTACACATGCAAACTCAAGTTACAAATGTTGAATGTTGCCTACTTAAATATGTACCTTATTGTGCATAGGAAGTCTTAGTAGGACAATGGTTCATCTTCTGTGAGTTGAATAATTGGTTTGATTAAAGGTGAAACCATTAGACATCGATGTGTTCCTTCCCATATCTACTCTTTAAGAGTATTATTATTATTACAAAATGTTCGTTCGAGAAAATAATTCCCTTATAAAGGTTTTCAATTTATTTTTGGTTTTAAATATAAATGATACTTCTAATGATTTATCATTAGACTAATGATTTATCAAGTAACGCTTATTGAAGAGGTGAGTACATCTATTCTGCAACCGAATTGCTGAGGCCTCAGTGTAGCTCCGAGTATTCAACCCTCACAAGGCCTTAGTGACAGATTAAATCAAACATATTTTACAAATCAATGATTTGATTGAAATACTTGATGATGATGCTTAATTTCGTTCATAAGGAAAACTTAAATTATTTTCATAAAATTATGTTTGTATCTTACTGCAGGCATTATGTAGAAACTTTGCCTTACATCTCAGACATGTTAAGTTTCATATATAGTATTCCTTTTTGGTTTTAAACAAGGTCCAAGTCCTAACCTTCATCCATAGGCGGATTTTCCTATAAGCGGACTAAGAGGTCGCGTGGGGCCGCCGGCTTGAAGGGGCCTCGAGCTTAAGCACCAAACTAATTGGTTAACGGATTAAACGGTACGCAAACTATGAAGATGCTTGGAGCCCTGTGCTTACAGGGTTTTCCGGTCCTATTCGACGTTGTTGCAAGCACTGCTGCCATCCTCTCATTTATTTCCGTCACTTTGGCACAACATATCGTCACTCGCGCGCACCGTTATCGCATCAAAATAGTCAGTTCACAGGGCTAGTACTTTGAAGTATACAGCACATATCGGGTTTGTAATGTCATAGAGTTATGCTCTAAACAGAGCACTTTCCTCATCAGGACCTCTTTTCTCAAGGAGCCTTATTTTCTCACACAGTCCTCTTTTCTAATGGAAGCATTTTACCATACGTTGGCCTCCTCTTACTCAGGTTTCATTCCGCTCCATGACCGGAAAAAATTCCAATAATATTTTCTCCGAAATCAGACAGTGCATAAGCCGCACCACCGATGGATTGATATGTTTGGGAAATTTATTAACAATGGGAAATTTATTTTTGATAAATAATAATTTCTATTTCCCAATAGAACCAATTATTAGTTTTGGTCAATATACGACATCGCTTTTTTTCTAAGAATAATTATCCACCAGTTTGACCAACGAATTTAGCGTTTAGCCGTGCAAGTAAAAAAGGTCATCGAGAGCCTGTAAGCTTGTAAAAGAGAGTAAAAATACTTCTTTTGGAAATAGTAAGAAACATAAAACAAATAAAAGATCACACTCACAGGTGTCACTTGAAGGAGTTGGTGGAATCGCGGAAGTTTTGTGCTTCCTACCCAACACTAGTCACTTAAGAGGAATAAAAACATTCTACTAATTATTTCATCAAAACAATGGCATAACATTCTTTATCATAGGCTTCCTTAATTAGCATTCAGCTTCTATGTCGCCTTCTGTAAATTAGTAACGAACATTAGCCATTCCCTAAGTAATGAAAAGTGTAATCGAACATGAAGCAAACACGAAAAAAAACTCAAACAAAAGAAATCTTAACAATCATGAGCATGCTTTATGCTTCATTTTACATCACCGTAAGTTCCAGCCAGTTTCGCACAGTAATGGGAGGGATGTTTCCTGTCGTTCGGTCGTTTAGAAAAGAGCGAAACGATCCAATAACCAGCAAATCGAACACAATGACACACTGTTCGCGTGTCGCTGGGCGTTTTGTGCATGTGCAGCCGAATGTGTGCGTACCACAACCGATTGCGTAGTCAATAGATTGTCGTTGTGTCGGAAAAATGGTACCAACAAACAGGCAACTAAATTTTATAGTTTTCCCTTTCTGCGTGGGGTGGCAGAAAAGGGAAAGGGTACCGCTGGAAAATGGTTAATGGTGCACGGGTGACTTAAAGAAAGGGAGAAATACCACGTAGAAACTAATAAAATTGACTGTCCGGATTGTTCCATATCACTACCAAGCGGTGGAAAACTCCAACAACAGTTCCTGATCGATTTTCTTGCATCCCTATCCAGAAGTACCATTTTCTTCACTATCATGCTAGATTAGCTGGGGGCACAAACAGGGGAATGGCCCCCGATGTGTGTGTGAGTGAGTGTGTGTGTGAGGAGAAAATTCCGTTGATGCGAAACGGCATAAAGCTCGGGGAGACCCATTTTCATCAGCGAACTGTGACGATAGTTTTTCCGCTTTGAATAGCATTGATTTGTTTTGCGCTTCTATCGCAATGCGCATTGTTCGTGCTGTGCTGTAGCGTAAGTCGTGCGTATTGTGGGTGGACTTGGGTGTGGAGACAATTTGAAATTTCATGCTGTGCTCTGGCGGTGCTGTCATACTTAGTGCCAATATTGACAATAGACATAGACGGGGTATTGGGTTGTCATCCGAAGCGTGGAACGATTATGCATCTCCTGTTTTCTTCCCTCTCTCTTTTTCTCTCACTCTCTCTCTCTATCTCTCTATCTCTTTCTTTTATGATATCTATTACTTGTCTAAGTTTGTGTGATCGTACTTGAAGTGAGCTAGAAGTTTATTTCAATAGTTCAATTGTCTTTATGGGTATATGGGTTTCTTCGAATTTTAAAATTATTACACTTTGCCTGATCATATCTTTGTTCGTGGTTTTTGGATCAGTTACGCTTCCTTAAAGGTATTTTTGATTCTGATATCACTCCATACAATAATTGTGAAATATGTTTTCCAACGACAACAGTTTCAAAATAAGTAGTAACAATGATTAAAGTGATGATTTATTTATGTTTTAAACACATACAATTAACACCATATAAAATTTTATAAAACTTATGTTTTAAATTGCCTTTTTAAAAAAATTCTTTAAAAAAATAATCATAACAAAAATATGACAAAAAAAAATTCGCAAATAGCAACATAAAAGGAGAAGCTTTCCATTCTTATAATGCAAAAGCCCAGCATAGGGTGAAAACTAACTAACAAATGGAAGCTCCAGGAACAAAACACACCAAAAGCGTAATCCACATTCTTCGACAGAATAGTGGCACGGTCAAGTGAATGCTATAGCTAGAAAAGTGGAACATTCATACGGAACATTAAACCGCACCCAACCGTCTGTACGTCAAAACGCACCCAACCGTAAGGGTTTGTGGAAAATAAGTTAGCAAGTACAGTGGTGCAAAGAACCAGACGGAGATGAAATGTTAGGAAGCAAGAAGAGGTTTTGTTTTTGCTTCGGTACGATGAAAAAACAACGGCAACTATGAAAAGATGAACTGAATTTTTGTGTTTTGCTTTAGTGTTTTTTTTTTCATACAGTTTTCATCATATTTTGCAGGCATCCAATCATAAAAAAAGTAACTAAAACCAAACAGATAAGATAGTACTGCATGTTATGAAAGCAGAAAACGAAGAATGATCCTTCCATTTCACGGATTAGTCACTTTTTTTTGGATTCATTTTTCATTTCGATGTGTTTATGTGTGTGGTTTCATTGCATTGTCTTCGATTGTGTGTTACTCTCGCAAATGCTGCGTTCTTCGTCGGTTTTAATTGTTGGATAATTTCTCAATCTCTGTCATTCTTTTTTATCGCTTTCTCTACCTTCGGTGGCTAGAATGTGCCTTAAAAAAATTGCCTATTGTATCGCAAAAGAGTGTTATGTTTTCAGCTATGCTCGTGGATAAGGATAAGTCGTTCCATTCAGACAATTTGTGCCCGATTGAGTGTCGATTTCCGTTTTTGTTTCGTGTGTTTATTCTTTTGTTGTTTTCTATTGTGAGCATGACAAGTGAAAGATTTTTACCCCTCATTGTTATAATATTATGTGACAAAGACGATACTTCTTGGAGGTGGATAGTTATTTCTTCGTTTTCCCATTGCAATCAATTCAGTATTTTATAGAGTGGAAAACAAAAACTTTCATCAACCAAGGGTTGGAGTGTTGACCTTAATTTGCATGCTGTTTATTTTTTATAAAACAACAAAACCAACTAGAGATTTGCAAAGTGAGTAAGAGTGAGATAGTGAGTTGAAACGTCGTATTGAACGAGTTTCGTTCACTCACTACGAGAAGTTTTAGCGATTCTTTTTTCACTTACTCACTCATGAGGGTAAGCATGTAGCTGTGGTAAGTCGAGTGACAAAAAGAGTAAATACGTGAGTTGAAACGAAACGTTTGATATACATACATGAGTTGCAACCGAATACACGTGTACTATACCCAAATTAGCCAAATATGTATAACTAACTATCAAACCTGTATAAGCGAACAAGTGGGCTATTCTGATTGGCAAGGACATGAAACGGGATCCGCCTCTGCTTAGAAGATTAGTAAATTTATAGATTAAAAAAAAAAAGATTATTATTTTTTATTCGTTTTTTATTAAAAGCATTATTTGAGTAAAAAGAAACTTATTTCAACCAATTCGCATTAAAATAAATCAATTTATAAAATTTTGCTAAGTTTTCCGAAAAACAAAAGATTAATTTTGTTAAATTTTTTTGTTAAAATTTTTCAATTTTTCAATAATTTTTTTTTTTTATTTAAAGCATTATTTGAGTGAAAAGAAACTTATTTTAACCAATAGGCATTAAAATAAATCAATTTATAAAATTTTGCAAATTCAAAAAAAAAAATGTAAGGCTATGTAGCCTTAGGAAATTTTCAAATTTTTAGAATTTTTTAAATTTTTTATCAGTTTTTATTCTTTTTTTATTTAAATTTTATTTAATTTAAATCAATTTATAAAATTTTGCAAAATTGCTTTTTTTTTATTTAAAGAATTATTTGAGTGAAAAGAAACTTATTTTTACCAATGGGCATTAAAATAAATCAATTTATAAAATTTTGCAAATTTTTCAAAAAAAAATGTAAGGCTATGTAGCCTTAGGAAATTTTCAAATTTTTAGAATTTTTTAAATTTTTTATTAGTTTTTATTCTTTTTTTATTTAAATATTATTTAATTTAAATCAATTTATAAAATTTTGCAAAATTGCTTTTTTTTTATTTAAAGAATTATTTGAGTGAAAAGAAACTTATTTTTACCAATGGGCATTAAAATAAATCAATTTATAAAATTTTGCAAATTTTTCAAAAAAAAAATGTAAGGCTATGTAGCCTTAGGAAATTTTCAAATTTTTAGAATTTTTTAAATTTTTTATTAGTTTTTATTCTTTTTTTATTTAAATTTTATTTAATTTAAATCAATTTATAAAATTTTGCAAAATTGCTTAAAAAAAGTAAGGCCTTACGAAACTTTCAAAATTTTAGAATTTCTTGATTTTTTTATCATTTTTTATTTTTTTTAAAGCATTATTTGAGTAAAAATAAACTTGTTTCAACCAATTCGCATTAAAATAAATCAATTTATAAAATTTTGCAAAATTACTCAAAAAATAGGTAAGAGACTTAAGAAATTTTCAAATTTTTAATTTTTTTTATAACTTCTTATTCTTTTCTTTATTTAAAGCATTATTTGAGTGAAAAGAAGCTTATTTCAACCAATTCGGATTGAAATTAATCAGTTTAGAAAATTTTGCTAAATTTCCCAAAAAAGGATAAGGCTATACTAAAAAATAACTAACGCTAAGGCTAAGGCCTTAGGAGCAGTGGTGGATCAAGCTTCTCGAAGGACCCTAAGCGAAATGGTAATTGGGGCTCCAAAACTAATGAGAGTCGCACTGTTGATAAACTTAAAACGATGAGGTTTATTTTGCATTGTTCCACTATGATCCGATCGATCATAGAAGTCAAATTATGAAAATACTGACCAGGGGGTGGACTGATTTCAAAAATGCTGACTTTTGGGGGGTTTGGGAGGGGGGGGGGGTGGTAGTAAGTTTTGGAGGCCCTAACTGAGAATCCTCGGGGCACTACAACCGGCGAAAGAAAATAAGTAAAGTATTACAATATTGTAAGACATGCGTATTGTAAGACATATTGAACTCTACAAGCGCCAACAATTTCGGGGCCCCTTTAGCCTCGGGGCCCCCGTGGTCGCTTAGTTTGCGTAGTGAATGATGCGCCTCTGAGTAGGATAAACAATATCCTAAAAGTATCCCGTTTCATGCCCTTCAGACTAGCTTGCTTGTTCGCTTATTCAGGTTTGATAGTTAGGCAGAGCGAGCAGTATATTCATTTGGTTCTTCTTCTTCTTGGCTTTAACGACCTTACAGGTCACGCCGGCCACTTCTGGCTTACTAGACTTATTTTTACCACGTAGCTGGATAGTCAGTCCTTGCTACGGGGGGACGGTCCGGATGGGATTTGAACCCGGTCCGGCCGTGTGGACTGGCGCCGTTTATCACAAGCACCACCGGGCCGCCCCGGTTCATTTGGTTAGTTTGGGTATTTTACACATGTATTCCGTTTCAACTCATGTATTTACTCTTTTAGCAACTCGACTCATCACGGCTGCATGCTTACGCTCATGAGTGAGTAAAATGACCGAACCTTAACTTATAAGTTTATGCCGGGTTTTTTTATGACTCCGAAATGAGTCGTTTAACGAGCTCCTAACTGACTCCTAACTGAGTCGTTGACTCATTCACTCTGAGTTAACTCACTAAAAAGAGTTGTAATTATAATCTCTAAAACCAACTAGAAACGTTATCCAGTCAGGCAGTCCAGGCAAACATTATATCTATCACGTGAGTAATGCTTCAGAAAATAAAATAAAAACATGGAATGAAAATGGAAGTAAATTTAAAACCAATTTTCCAACCCATTTAAAAGCCGACAATTGGAACAGTTGCACGAGCCATGCTCGAACCGAAAATTAACGGATAGAAGCGATTAAAAATAAATTTATCTATAAACTATTGACTACATCACGAGAAAATAGGAAAAAAATATATAATGTAACAGGCATCCTTTACCAACTGCAGCAGTGAGGGGGAAAAATATCGCACTTAAAACAACTGCTCTGGCAGGAGTTTATTTTCATTTTCTTTTATCTGTTTTCAAATAGTTTCAATGTGGCTTCCTCGCTTTGTTTGCTTCACAAATACGCTTTCGTGTGCTGTGCCGGCCTGCCGCACGCAAGAAGGATATGGGTGTGGCAAGTGTAAGCCTTCGGGTGAGAGGGGTTGGAATATTCACTTCACAATCAAGTGGATGGGAAATTGGAATTGTTTTTCCTACGATATTCTATCGCTTTTACGGAGTGCGTTTTTCGTGGCTATTTTGTTTTTTTTCTTATCTTCATTTTTTTTGCGTTGTTGTGTTGTTAGAAAATGCTACGAAGAGTGGAGTTGTTTGGACGTTCCGTTCCGTTTTTCAGGGCTGTTTGCTTTTATTGTTTAGTTTGTTTTGCTTTTTGTGCTGTTATGAAGAATAGAAAAAAAAAGAAACATTCCTCCCCTAGCCACGAGGTTGCATCACAATGCGGCCGGTTATTATACGGCCGTGCTTTCATTATAATCGGTTAGCTTCAATATCTTGCCTCGATTGTTTGCCGTTTAGATTTTCATCTAATAGTTTCGCGTGACATGCTGCCCGGTGCTGAGTGAATTTAAACGTCTCTCTCTCTCTTTCTCTCTCTCTCTCTCGCTCTTTTTCCATCTCTCTTAAGCTCCTATACATTCTCGCTCTTCCTCCACTCTCTTCGTTTCTATCACAAAATCCAGCTCGAAAGTGAAAAATAAATGGTTCCGTTTCAAGCTGGCAACCGTTTCCGGGCGATCGGACAGGCTTTATAGGTTCGCCACCAGGCTGGGCTATTATACTCGTTTGTAACAATAAAATCGACTATTCTTCCAGTTTCCGTAACTAGCATTTCTCTTGTTTTTTTTTATGAATCTACATCGCTGTGCATTCGAAAGGCACAGTACGGGGAAACTCATTTTACAATCTATCAGTTCATATAGCGCAAGCGTGGGTAGATATTTTATGATGAACCACGGTGAAGAACAAAAGAAAAAAAAAAACTAGCTCGTGTAGAGAAACTTTTTCGCACCAGTAAATGCGTTGTGTGTGTGTGTGTTTCCTGTTCCATACGAACCAAATATATGGAAAGCTTTCCGTTGCATGCTAATGGATCTGACGCAAATTGTTTGATGCACAATTATACCGAAAACAAGTTGTTTGTTCTGGTGTGATAACAAAAGGTATTTCTATTTTCCTAGTGCATCGTAAGCTGATTTTCTGTTGAATGGCATAAACATAAACAATAGTCGATAGAAAACATTTTATCTAGAATTTGTGAAAGAAATACAAATAGAAAATCATGGTTAACATTAGAACATGGTTAATAAATTTTCATACATACAATCTGTTGCGGCGGTTATTATAAGGATATGACATAAATATTTTATTCTTTATCAAATGATTTTTTTGAAAAATGTCTTGTTATTAATATGATTATTTATAGCCAAACTATTGGACTGCAGTATATGTACAACAGCTAACAGTGCGTTACTTTAGTTGAACAAACAAGAAAACATTTATATTGCATACATGAAGGCGTGTGCATCGATTTACGGTGAAGTATGTTGAACTGTTTTAAAAATTATTTTAATCTTTTAAATTAACCCTTAATAATTAATTACTAATTCATTAAAATTTATTATTTTCATTTCTTATTTAAGAAAATTGTATGTATGTATGTGCTTCAGTTGTCTCATCTAAAAATAAAGTCTCACTACGAAATGTGTAAAAAACGAAATGAAAGATAAATTTGAAACGAGTTTGAATAATAAGCGTCCATAATTGGAATCGAAAACCTTTCATCCGATCGGGACGTAATGGGATTTGCTATTTTGGTGCTGGTTGGTTGTTCGTTTTCTGTTCGCACTGTTAGTGGCGTTATGCTGGACGATAATCGAGCTTAGTGATGCTGTCATTCGCATCGACATTATTCGGATGCGGTTTTTAGTGCTCAAGCTGAATGAGGATAAGACAGGTTTGGTTTGATTGACAGCTACGCACGCCACAACGGAAACGAAAAAAAAGGTTTGAGTGGATTGTGTGATTTTTTATATTTTTCATTGGATGAAAAATAGATAATCTATTTTTATATACGTTTTTATTTATGTTATTTATTCAAGCGAAATGAGTTCCTAACGGCACAATCTCAAAACCATCATTGGATGAGATGGAACAATTTTGGAATATTTCTTTGAAGTAAAAATAGTCCAACGAATGTAACATATTTTGATGAGAGTCTTATAAATTTTCGTTCGCTTGTTTTGCAAACTAATCTCTATAACAACTTCGATCCATGTTGCATTTCGAGTTCAATTTGGAACTCACTAAAAACCCTAGTTGGGCATGCATTTGTTGATAGGGAACAGAAGAATTCCCACAACAAGCTTCGTACTACTTGTTTGAGCAGCCGACTTTGGTTTTCGTCTTGACAAAATTTGCAATTGCACTTATTCAATTCTCAAGAGGCTCATTAAAAGGAGTACGTGTTTGCATCTTCCAGCTGTAGTATGTTCGTTTGGAATCAGCTAGAATGCGTTTCGAACAACCAGCATCATCAAACTTGCTGGTACGAAAGGTTCTCGTCTCAGAGGGACCCGAGACTGTCGTTGACATTCCGATTGAAATTTAGTTATATGGGTGAAGCATGTCGACGATGTATAAACTGCCGACTGGTGGTAAAAAAATAAATAAAGTTTTCACTGTAAGACATTTGTCTTTGCAATCTTTGGTTTTGTTTTGCCTGCAATAGTTTTGTTTTATAGATTCTTTCAGAAGAAATCAATAAGCGATGTTATACATATAGCTAAATTACTTTAAACTTTTTAAAAAGTATAAAGAAAAGTTCCACCTAAAATGCTATTCTTCGTCGTATGTGGTACTACAACTACAGCAGAGATCTTGGTTTAGATGAATTTTAGATGACGTTATTTGATAATAGAAAATACTATTTACAAAAGTGGTTTAAAAACATAAGCAGAAAAGACGTATACTCTTTAATTCGGCATTGTGACTTGCATACTTTTAGGCGTATAATTATACAGACGACAATTTTGATTGAAATTAGGTTTTTTTCTGTAAGGAAACGGTTAAATAAAATAAAAGATAGTAAATAATCAGTGGCATGATTTTATTTTTGAGGTTTGAGGTGTGAGGTGTGAGAATTAAATCCCATCTGGACTGTATCCCCATACGCAGGAGTAACTATCCTGCCATGGGTAAATAAACTCAAGCCAAACACAAACCTGTTATACCAAGACCATCTTGAGGTTGTATAGACCCACAAAAGCAATAGAAAAAATATCATCCTCACGTTAAGATGGCACAACATCTTTAGACATTTTGAATTGTTAATAAATTTGTGAAGATTCCAGCTCCATAAAATATTAATACCATCTTCAGAACAGCAAGACACTAGTCGTAAATAATTGTATCAGCATGCAATTGTTCACACCTGAACGGCCATCGCATAAGCAGCATCACGAATAAAGAAGCTTAAACCGTAGCGCAGCATTCGCCCGAAATGGCCGTGGCTGCTGGCGCCCAAAAGTAGGCAATCGTTGTTGTTTTGCCTGCGAGTTTCTCAGCGCATTGTTGCGCTTCATTCACGCGTTGCCGTGCTGACGTTGGTAGATGGTGCACGCGCAATTTTCGCTTCACTTCCTCCGATGAAGCAATCATGCTAGCGAAACTATCAAAAAGCTGGCGGAAGTAATTGCTTTTGAAAAAGGTGGATTAAGCGCAGCGACATTATGCACATTACGCGCGTTACCATTACATTAAGCGTCACGGTTCGCTCGGTGCCGTTGTGAAGATGGCTTACTGCCGATGGCCCATTCTCCGGATGCGCGCCGTGGAAAGGTGAAGGCAATGGGGTTTATGAATTCATCGCGTAATCTACCGTTTATCGAAACTGGACCGAGCGTAAAGGCGAGCCGAGTGCGGGTGGGAATGGTTTCCCAGTGAAGAGCGAGAAATAGGCAAGAGATAATGTACGCTATTTTATACGGTAAATATATCCTGCTTCACTTCTGGTCCGATCTTCCCCGTTAACTCCTAGCCGGTGGATACGCTGTAACGGGCTTATGGACCATAAACAACGAAATCATCATGAATCTGTTCGGTGGATCATGTATCCCGATCGGCTTATCGTGTTATTGTACAGTTATAAGCTTGACTTCAGGGTTGAGCGTTCGTTTTAATTACAATCCTTCTGAAAGATCTGTTCACACGCGTATTGCAGGAGAAGCATCTGAAGCTATGCCATAAAAAATGATTATTTTATGTATTTATTATTTTAAAATGTTCTTTAACGAGGGTTTTAGAGAGCCTCAAAATACACAAAAAATGTTGAGATAAAAAAATGAAGTAGCATTCAGTCAACACCTGCTTGAGAGTGTGTTCATTGATGATGAGATAAACGGCTCCAAGCTAGGAATCGGCTCCGACCAAATACAGAAATACTTGGATACAAATCCGAAGCAATAACTCCGGAGCCGATTTTGAATCCACAGCTTTGATTTCGATTTAGATCAATTCAGTTTAACGCTGATTATCTGCGCTTATCGTGTCTCAACTCCAGACTGATAAGTGGATAACGTGGAAGTAATAAATCTCTTTTTATTGATACATATTAGTTTATAGATATTATTTTATCGGGCTTTTTAAAGTCTTCATCTTTCTTAGCCTGCTCAGGGTCGAGCACGTCGCGAAGACATGGCCAGATCTCCAATCAGTTTCCAGGAAACTCGGACCAGGGCTGCAGTTCTCTCTCCACGGCTGCATACGATTTCTGACTTGAGGTTGGACTCCACTTAATCCAGCCAACGAGTACGCTGTGCTCCTCTCCACCTCGTGCCGAACGGATTGCTGACGAGTATCTTCCTGGTGGGGCATGAGTCGGGCATCTTTGACTTTGACAACCGTAAGGATATCTACACCAGCAAACAGCTTAACTAGCTCGAGGCTCATTCTCTTTCTCCACACACCGCCAAAGATAGTCTTTAACACACGCCGTTCGGAAATAGTGAGCCCTTGCGTCTTCCGTTAGCATAGTCCAGGACTCGTACTCGTAGAGAACTACTTGCTGTGTTGCTGTAGTCTTCTGGATCGCAGGAATTTGTGGAGCCCGTTGGAGGCACGATTGCGCCTTCGGATTTCGCTGCTCATGTTGTTGTCCTAAGTTACGATCGTACCAAGGTAGTAGAACTCCTCTACCACCTTGAGACCTCGTCGCCATCAACTGATACTCTGACTGCTTTCGGGTCGGGCTCTATCACGGTCAGAGTCTACGGCAAGCAGGTACTTTGTCTTCATCGGTCTCGCGTTTTAGTCGGGTGTACGCGTCTCGAAGCCGAGAAATTGGAGCCGCACCAGCTTCCCTGGGAATCCGCACTGCTGCATGGTGTTCCATAATGCCGTCCGATCTATGGTATCGTGGGCCGCTTTGAAGTCAATGAACAGGTGGTGCGTAAGGATCTGGTGCTCTCGGCATTTCTGGAGTAAAGTAGTAGAATGGAGTAAAGATTTGGTCGGCGGTCGATTTGTCCAAAAAAACCATTTTGGTAGCTTCCGACGAAATCGCAAGTCTGCAGAAGAGTATTTGATTTGACAATAAAGATTTTTACCTCTGTTTAAAATATGGTGCAAAAATGTAACTGTTACGAATACTTGTAACGTTTGATGTAAGAATGTCACTTTTCGAACCTCTTACTTTTTCGAACATCATACTTTTTGCCATCACTTTGTGGACAATCGCGAACTTACTTCCCGAGGAGGATTTCTATTGTTTAATGCGTTTAGGCCCTACCAGTTGTCGGAGGACTTTCAACGGTCTTGAAATAACAACACAAGTTACATGTCTGAATTCCAGTCTCGATCTCCGATCCTGGTTGATGATTTGGCTTTTTTTTTAATACCAGAACTGTTGCTGCTTAAAGTGGTTTATATAAGATTTTATGTATTCGTTATCTGAACTTTAGTCTGTTTGACTATCTCACGGTACCAAATGTTTCTATTTTGATGTTTGAACCTGATCAAAGAGGTCCTTTTTCCTTCACGGTATCAAATGTTTCTATTTGCACCTGATCAAACAGGTCCTATTTAGCATCCTTTGGGAGTTTACTATTTTATGATCTTGTACACAGGTATATTTCCCACTGTTTTCTCGGCATTTTTATGATCATTATCCTGTTGTACGTTTGTTCCTGTTTAACTAGAATCCTTCTTGTCTTGATCCGGTTTGTATGTTGGTTATTTAGGATGAGAACGTTTCTCAAGTTACGCTGCCTTGGGAACGAAATTATTCTGTCTTGCTCCAATTAGTTACCTGTTCATGTTATTACAAAATCTTGGTTTCAACTAATCAGATTTAGTTTCTGCATTCTGTTTTCTGCTTCGTGGTTTATGATGTTTTGGTTCACCGTCGATAAACAGAGCGTGTCCGTTTGCCCCGCGTTTTCTATTTTTAATTAAATGCCCTTTTTCTACATTTTCGTTGTGTTGTACTATTATGCTGTTTCTTTAATGTGTTTTATGTTGACCAGTTATGTCTAAAATTTTCATAAAACATTTATTGATATATGTATAGCAGTTATGCTACATACTGTTGCTACAAAAGTTGACATTTTTACAGAATTAAATTTATATTTCCATGTACGTCGGTCATTTCAAAGACTTTTTGAGAGGGCTGTGTTTGCTTTCTAGTGAACACATTCAAGGAAACCAAAGGANTGAAGCTATGCCATAAAAAATGATTATTTTATGTATTTATTATTTTAAAATGTTCTTTAACGAGGGTTTTAGAGAGCCTCAAAATACACAAAAAATGTTGAGATAAAAAAATGAAGTAGCATTCAGTCAACACCTGCTTGAGAGTGTGTTCATTGATGATGAGATAAACGGCTCCAAGCTAGGAATCGGCTCCGACCAAATACAGAAATACTTGGATACAAATCCGAAGCAATAACTCCGGAGCCGATTTTGAATCCACAGCTTCGATTTCGATTTAGATCAATTCAGTTTAACGCTGATTATCTGCGCTTATCGTGTCTCAACTCCAGACTGATAAGTGGATAACGCGGAAGTAATAAATCTCTTTCTATTGATACATATTAGTTTATAGTTATTATTTTATCGGGCTTTTTAAAGTCCTCATCTTTCTTAGCCTGCTCAGGATCGAGCACGTCGCGAAGACATGGCCAGATCTCCAATCAGTTTCCAGGAAACTCTGACCAGGGCTGCAGTTCTCTCTCCACGGCTGCATACGATCTCTGACTTGAGGTTGGACTCCACTTAATCCAGCCAACGAGTACGCTGTGCTCCTCTCCGCCTCGTGCCGAACGGATCGCTGACGAGTACCTTCAAGGTGAGACATGAGTCGGGCATCTTTGACTTTGACAACCGTAAGGATATCTACACCAGCAAACAGCTTAACTAGCTCGAGGCTCATTCTCCTTCTCCACACGCCGCCAAAGATAGTCTTTAACACAAGCCGTTCGGAAATAGTGAGTGCCCTTAGGTCTTCCGTTAGCATAGTCCAGGACTCGTACCCGTAGAATACTACTTGCTGTGTTGCTGTAGTCTTCTGGATCGCAGATTTGGTCTGCGGTCGATTTGTCCAAAAAAAAAACCATCTTGGTAGCTTCCGACGAAATCGCAAGTCTGCAGAAGAGTATTTGGGACAGGCTCTTGGACTGTGATGGCTCGGAAGTTAGCAGAGTTCAGCCTGTCGCCCTTTTTGTGTATGTACTGGGTGTATGACAACTTGTTGAAGTGCATACTTTAATTTTCCTTGCAAAAGAAAACTGTACTTTTTAGAACGGGATAAAGGTAGTAGTTTGTAAGTAATTATATCAAAAAATGGTTTTTACCTCTGTTTAAAATATGGTGCTTAAATGTAACTGTTACGAATACTTGTAACGTTTGACCTAAAAATGTCACTTTTCGAACCTCTTACTTTTTCGAACATCATACTTTTTACTTCCCGAGGAGGATTTCTATTGTTTAATGCGTTTAGGCCCTACCAGTTGTCGGAGGACTTTCAAAGATATTGAAATAATAACACAAATTACTTGTCTGAATTCCAGTCTCGATCTCCGATCCTGCTTGATGATTTGGCTTTTTTTAATACCAGAACTGTTGCTTCTTAAAGTGGTTTATATAAGATTTTATGTATTCGTTATCTGAACTTTAGTCTGTTTGACTATCTCACGGTACCAAATGTTGCTATTTTGATGTTTGAACCTGATTAAAGAGGTCATTTTTCCTTCACGGTATCAAATGTTTCTATTTGCACCTGATCAAATAGGTCCTTTTTAGCATCCTTTGGGAGTTTACTATTTTATGATCTTGTGTTCAGCTATATTTCCCATTTTTTCCTCTTTTCTCGGCTATTGTATTTTTATAATCATTATTCTGTTGTACGTTTGTTCCTATTTAACTAGAATTCTTCTTGTCTTGACCCGTCTTTTATGTTGGTTATTTAGGATGAGAACGTTTCTCATGTTATGCTGTCATGGGAACGAAATTATTCTGTTTTGCTCCAATTAGTTACCTGTTCATGTTATTACAAGATCTTGGTTTCAACTAAACAAATTTAGTTTCTGCATTCTATTTTCTGCTTCGTGGTTTATGATGTTGTGGTAACTCATCGATAAGCAGAGCGTGTCCGTTTGCCCTGCGTTTTCTATTTGTAATTGAATGCCCTTTTTCTACATTTTCGTCGTGTTGTACTATTATGCTGTTTCTTTAATGTGTTTTATGTTGACCAATTATGTCTAAAATTTTCATAAAACATTTATTGATATATGTATAGCAGTTATGCTACATACTGTTGCTACAAAAGTTGACATTTTTACAGAATTAAATTTATATTTCCATGTACGTCGGTCATTTCAAAGACTTTTTGAGAGGGCTGTGTTNGTGTTGTACTATTATGCTGTTTCTTTAATGTGTTTTATGTTGACCAGTTATGTCTAAAATTTTCATAAAACATTTATTGATATATGTATAGCAGTTATGCTACATACTGTTGCTACAAAAGTTGACATTTTTACAGAATTAAATTTATATTTCCATGTACGTCGGTCATTTTAAAGACTTTTTGAGAGGGCTGTGTTTGCTTTCTAGTGAACACATTCAAGGAAACCAAAGGAAATTAGTACAAACGGCACTCAATTACCCTTTGATGCATAAACACTTAGTAAACAAGTATTGACATCATAAATAAAGGAGCATTACAGACTTTGAAGTTACTCAAACTCGGGCTCTTGTGTCACATGTTTATTGTGCAACATTATGAATTGAACACATTTCAATAATGGATTGGTACATAAGCAAGGCAAAAAGTGGTCAATATTACCATTATCATGCGATGAAATCAAGCACAAATGATGGAAAAAAGACAACACCCGAGTACGTGCATTGTTTGCTAATGTAAATATATACGCCCTGGCCTCGTTCCCCTGCCTTCCAGGCCTTGTTGCTCTTCCGATTGCAAAGGCATGCACATTCGTAGCAAAAATGGCATCTGGGTCACACGTTCCGAATGGAGGCAGGTACGATGAATGAACCAATCGTGGTGATACGAGTAAAAATTTGTAATATTTTCAAACCTGTCCTTTAAAATGCAGCAGATAAGAGAAGCCGAGATGTGGGTTGATTGTTTTGATGTGTGTGTGTGCGTATTTGTTTTTTGTCGCATCTCATTGATATGGACGATAGCTTCCGATGTTTTATCATGAGTGTAGGTAGCATTGTTGCACATCAGGTACGAAGTACGTCGCTGTGATGCTCGATTCTAGGGAAATTCCACCACCATCCGGTGGTATCTTGATCTGATTCTAACATATCCCTTGCAGCTGTCAGTCGCTTCCGACCCAGTATCTCGTAGCCATTTCAATGTTTTCGCGCTCGTGTTCCATTGTCGTACATTGTACAAACGGAAACGACGCACATGCATGCACGTTTCAAATGCAATCAGCAAAACAACACAACCTTCCACCATTTGGGTCCACCGGTAGCACAGAACATGGCAGGTGTTTTTCGTGCTTTTTTTACACTCTCTCTCTCTCTCTCTCTTCGCGAAAGGAACCTACCATCCGTGACAGATATTTGTTGTGTATGTCTTGTGTTCTAAACCACACTCACAGAGCGTACTTACAAGCTTTATCCTGCACACCGTGTATTGTATCACCTACCGATGTTAATACGACGTACCGAACACACATCCAGCAGCCCACTCGTGGAACACACCGTCCCACTTTGAAGGATGCATTGTGTCGCAGATTGCAAATGAGATTCATTTTTAATGGGTTCAAACACAGCGAGAGACCAGCAAGCAGGGTGACAAGGGCTTTGACTCATTTGTACATTATTATGGTTCGCGAAAATCCTTCACGAGAAGTCCCTTCCTTTCCATCTGCATGGTACGCGGAATGCGGAACAGAAAACTTCACCGTACGGGGCGATTTTTTGTTGTTTTTGTGGTACCCGACTTAAGGTCTTAAGCTTTCGTGTCACTTACACAGTTTGTCTGCGGTACGGTCGTTGGCAGGAAAGACTCTATCAAAACTACGCCCGTTTCACAGACAAAAGGCGAAACAATTATCATATCAAGCACTTCCGGTTCCATTAGCGTCCCGGTACGGTCACTATCTGGTACCGGAATTCCGGAATAATTGTTCTTCACCCGGTGATTCGCTACAGCCGGGGAGAGAGAAAGGGAGAGCAAGAAGCAAACAGAAATATTAGAAGTTTTTTGTGGTGATTATAGAAGAAAGGCATACTAAATTATTAGAACAATAATTTCTTTCTCATGCATTTTGCTTTCGGGTGGAAAAGTATTTTTTGCTTTCAGAGCGTTCAAATCACAACCGGGAATAGTGGAAAGAAAATAAAACAAAATTTTCCCAGAAATGGTCGCATGGGGTGGGAGAAGAAATTAACATTTTCTTGTCCGAAAGCGTAGTTTACCTAGGCGTCGAGTTGTGAGCTAGTGAGGCACGTGGTTGTACGTAGAAGAAGCCTACAAGCGACCGAGAACTCAGTCCGAAAGCTGTGACCACATTCTGGTAGTAAAAGTTTGTGGTAACTCTTCTTTGCTTCCAGCTCGGTGTAGGGGCCAAGTCCGAGTCCGTAGTTGAAGCATTCACCCCACACAATGACAATGCCTATTCTACACGGACAACTATCAAACATACAGACACCCAAAAAGGGGAGGGAGAAAAAAACTAACTCCAGTTCCTTTTGGATCTCCTTTTTTGTGTTTGTGTATGTGTACCAAAGATGATGCAAAAGTCCCAACCCTATATAGGGATGATAAGGAAAGGAAGCTGAAGTGGACCGAACCGGGGGGGGGGGCGAGAGTTAAGAGTTGGCCAAAAAGTTTTGGTCGCCCCGTTTTCTTCGATGCCTTTGGTATGGTAATTTGATTCTGTGATAATTTTATATGAAAATGTGAAAGGAATATAAATTGTGTCTGCATCGCCTACCTTAGGTTTTCGGCTCTGGTATCCTTCGGACCGTGCTTCCGAAACTGTCCGGTCGGGTTTTTGTTCGTCCCAAAAACCCCTTTTTTCCGCAACTCGAGTGGAAAGCTTTGCGTGAAGGAATGCGAATGAACTAAAGCGGTGGTGGGAGGGAGATGGCTTTTGTAGGTTGGAGTAAGTTTTTCCCGGCGCTATCTCCGCTCGTAGTAGACAATTTGTGGTCGGAGATCAAAGTGCTGTGCTGCTGTGCTGTGTTGGTCTGTGTGTGTGTGCGAGGTTCTTCAAACTGTACAGTAATGCTCGACCACCGGAGTACCACCAAATGTCAACCCATATTGACAATAGCAAACTGCAACTGCACCGTACGCAACGTAACGCTGGGAAAATGCAGCAGCGATGCATTGTTACGAGCCTGGCAAGTAAGGGAAACGAATTAATGGAGAAAGCTTTTTGTTTCCTATTAAGCAAGGAGCATCAGCTTTTGGGGTTGGTTTTTAGAGCGTTGCTCGTTGTGCGACGGTGTGCGATCAGATCCGGTGCAAGAAGATGAAAAAGGGGCCAAAAACTTTTGCCCCAAGTGTGTAAGGAACAAGGGGGGGGGGGGGTCGTGTTGTTTAGCATACAGCATACAGCATACAGCATTGTGGTATGTTATTTATACGCAACGATGAAGTTAAATTAGTACAGCTATCTAAATGGGTACGAACTTATCTTGGGAGTGGAATATTTATACTTGGTGGTATAAGTTTTCTAATCAAGTTTTTAAGAAACATAAACTGCATTCTTGTTTTGCTTAATAAACACCCTGATTTACAATTAGTCTCGGTTAACCGACGTCAACTGCATGCAAGATAAAACACATTGAAGTGAAGTTGAATTTCTTATGCACTAAACTGGTGTGCTGCAGAATGTTGCTTAAGATATTGAGGAGAAATTTGTGGAAGTTTTGATTGAAGGTGTTTTTTCTTTAATAAATCCATGGTTGTTGAAGGTGAAGAGTACTTCATTTTTATACTTCAGCTGTGCTACATGCCAAAACAATTGTTTGTAGTGTTTGATATTAAGGAGAGGACCGGATATCAAGTCCCAAAATCCGGACCGTCCCTCCGTAGAAAGGAGTATACGATTACGTGGTAAACATAAGTCTTAATAGGGCCTAGTAGTCAGCTATAAGCATTTAAGTAGAATTAGGTCTTTCAACTCCTTCAACGAAGGCTTAGTTCTTTTAGAAATGGGGCAGCATGTTTCAATGATAGTGGCCCTCCCAGCCAATGGGAAATTTTTGACAAAAGTAAACACCTCAATTTGTCCAATTTACACACAATTTTGTTATTTATCTATCGAGAAATTCGACATGCAAGAGGAGAAACGAAAATTGCTTGTTGAGTGTGTCAAAATCGACAGCTGCCACGAGTGATTAAAAAGTATAACGAAACTCAGACGATTGTTCGTAAGGTGGAAACTAAGCGTCGTCTATTGCGATTGAGAGTCTTTCTCAAAATCAAAGCCTAATCCTAACATCTCGGAACTCGATTTTACCAAACATCCCCACGCTGACCGCATTACTGCACGATGAATCCGAATTCGAGAAGGATTCAGGGGTTTCCGAGCAAGTAAGCGTTGAAACCTCAAACAACAAACAATGGCCACAAACCGGCTTCGGAAGCTGTAAGATCAGGTGCTGTCGAAAAATGTTCGTCTAACTGACGAGTAAGAACATGAGCTCGGATTTGTATAAGAAGGAGTGTCTTGACAAACGAATTTTACCATTTATAAGGACTTACGATGAGCCTGTCATATTTTGGTCAGATCGAGACACCATTCCAGTACATTCCACCAAATTACACACCCCAGTTTCCGCTTAATACAGATATATTGGCCAATGATGAAACAGAAATTGAAGGAAAAAGTTGTGCTGTAACGAAGGACATTGGAGGAGTGATGAATTGGTGGACAGCCAAGACAGTGACTGAAGCAGCTTTGCGTAGGTTGATGAACAGTATCAACAGTAAAATCCGAGAATTTCTTCACGAAAATAACATTTTTTAACATTTTACCTTGGTTTTATTCTTAGAATGTGATTCAAATTTCAAAAAAAAAAAAATGGGTATGCCAGGATAAGGAAAAGTACAAGGAGGAAATGCCTAGTAAAAATTGTATACTCTTCAGTCTTTTGAGGTTGACAAAACGGCTAAATGCTTTAATAATTACATTTAAATCAATAAATAAATTAATTAATTAATTAATTAAAGGAAGTGCCCCAATTATAAATGGATCTAGCTTTATGTCAACAAGTTTATCGAAATGAAAATATTTTTAAATGCCTTAAATTATTAATTTTTATCGGATTTGTGATTCAAATCAAGCTTAAAAATTACTCTTTTTCGTGAGAAAAAAGGGAATTAAATAAAACGCTTCCATAAGCAAAAAATTGGCTCATCTACATAGTTCCAACGTACGATGAAGTAATTTCAATAAAAAAGAAATCTTTACCTCTCACTTTGCTAGCGAAAAGCCATCCCCACATGCGCTTGCAGCAATGCAGCCAAAAAGGCTAGTCAAAAAGCGTAGAGCAGCTGATCTGCTGCAAAAATATTAAATTAATACTAATCACATCGTAAACGGCTTATAAAGGTATTTCGCTCTATTCAATTTGTGAATTTTCTGAATTTGCACCATCCTCTGTAGCGATACGCGCTTAGGACACTCGATGGCATACAGCGGTTCATCTGCAGATTGTTAATTTTATGCACCCATGTGATGCGGCACTTGTGGCATATTGTGTTTGTTGAAGTTAATCCACCGCTGAGCCAATGACACGGTTTGGTATGGGAAGGGGTTGTTGTTTTTTTTTTTTATTTTGGGTGATGTGTATGCTTTAGTTTCGAGTTTGTGTAAAACGGAGTTTTGGAACGCAAAAGGATTCTTTTGAAGGTAGCATTATAGTGCGCGGGATGCAGCTAACATTATCGATTCGACCGTGGGTTTATGGGTAAATTTGTTGGAGTTTAGTGCAAAATGTGTTATGCCTTATTAATAAAGCCTTTATGCTCGGATGCGACACTCAATGAGATTGCCCCGCCATACATTGACAGGAGCAGCATGTTTTTGTTGTTTCAGGTATGGCTGCTCATGTTGGAGGCTGGTTTTGCAACGAGATGCGGTTAATACTGGTGGTGATAGAGAGAATATTATTATCGGCACACTCTCGTAACCTTAGCAGTACAATATTGTGTAAAATAATTTTCCCAAAATCGTCCGGGTGAGGAAATCTAATTGGTGGTCTTTTTGTACCAACTTGCCATCCAGTGCCCACTTTCGCCCGTGACCACCGGACGATCGCTATCATTACGCGCGCGTACACGGTGGTCGAACAACCGTCAACCGATGTTGCCCCGGGTTACGATGCGTGGTGGGAATTTTAATCAACAAATTTCACCGCACTTTTGATTGCTAATCAAATAAACGTGCCACCGGTGGTGGTGAAGATAGCCTTTGGCGTTGGTGTCGATGATGCGGGTCAACCTGTTCGTGAGCGTTCGCATCCCGTATGCATTCCTGCTGTGGGAAGGGATATGTGGGAAAATGGATGAAAGGAAAGGTAAAATTGATGCAACGGTGTGATATGCATCCCAACGCATGCTAAACATTTACACACAACCAAGCGCACGCCAGCACACCGTTTGTATGTTGTTTGAATGCTGATTTTTGAAGCATTCCCCTTTTGCAACCCTGGTGCCCCTGGTGAGATTACCTTAAGGGCATGAAACGAATTGATAATAATGATCTGATGCAATGCGTTGGTAGAGGGAATAGGGATGCAATCGGGTGCAGATAGGTTTTTGAAATTTGATTATACATTTGGCTTCTGCGGTGCGTGTGGATTTTGCTGTGGAAAAAAAGTATGCAACCGTGATGTGCGAGGGTTAAATTATTAATCCGAAATGGATGTGAGTGCAATGCCGTGCATTATGCAATCTTTCGCGGGCGTTGGTTCGGAAAAACATAATGTTTTGATTGAGCGTTGAAATATTCATTTCTGTGAGCCTATTAGCTAGTACCGAAGGATTATAATCGCTTATTATAGACAAACCAAGTGCGTAATGTTTTTTTGGCTAACATTTAAATGGCCGTTTGTTTGAAATCTACTATTTCATTTGTGTTATACAATTTGTAACTTGAATGGAATTTTTCTCCTTACAATTATTACCAAATGGTTCGAAACTCAATCTCCTACCAAGCTGAAGGAATCTTGAAAATCTTCCAAGAGAATGCGGATGAATACATTGCTTCATTCAAACTGACATTAATCGTAATGAGGGTGAATATGTGCCACCTGTTGCGTTCCTGCAATGCGGAATTCCTGAAGATACTCAAGATGCATAATAAATTTTATCTCTTCACTGGCTTCGATATTAACCACCCAGCATGTTCTTTAGAAATGGATCTTTTCCATTCCCGCCCACCCCCACCAAAACCATTTTGAACATTCGTTTCAAAACGGCTAGTGTGGTCCGATGGAGACGCCTGGTGCTTTTGGGAAAAGTTTCCACGGTAAGGCGCACGCATAAGTCCAGTGAATTATTATTAGACTAATTAATTCATCCATAAAGTGGTGAACAGTCCGGAACGATTGAACCTGATTAGAGTGAAGCGTGATGAGAAACGAGATCCATTCGGGAATGGGTGGAAATCGATTTGAATTTATCTGCTGTCTTTGATGATTTGGATTGAGTTTGTTCTTTGTAGTTAATTCAATTTCGAACATTTCGAGATGGATTAGCCGAAATAAAACGGATCGAACAGACGTGATCCATGCGGGTTGTGTTATATTTTTAGGACAAAAGTATTTTGGTCTTGTGGTTTTAATAGAAAATATTTTTTTTTTCAGATTAAAATTCTTTTATGTTTGTCAAGGTTTTGAAATATTGCCCCACGCAGTATCGTTCTTTGCGTTGCATTATAGATAAAGGAAAAAAATCAAAAAACAAACACTTCGTTTCATTGAAGTTCAAACATGGTGTCTTGTAAGAGCTGAACTTACAAACAGACCACTAGGTGGTTCAGGTCCCTGTGCCAAATGGACGTGCTAACACAAGCGTTGTGAGTTCATTGATAAAATAGTCACGTTGTACAGTCCGCTGCTTACAAACGGCAGTTAGGTAAGGTTCGGAACCAGACGGTCACGATTTTTACATCAGTTTCTATTGCCTGTTGGAGCCATGGATGAAGTTTTCTTCATGTATGTGACCTTGAATGTCTGTTCAATAGACTGTTTTTGTTTGTTTGGCTATAGTTCAGCAAAGAAAGGCACACATTTTGGGTAAACTTGAACGGATTCTATCCACGAGCAGTTCATTCGTTTTCCTAATGATTTGAAGCGATGGTTGAAAATTGATTTCTCCTTATGTTAAGTATGGGAAAAGGAAACATTTCACAGGTTTAAGATAACACCGGCTCGATGAAGAGGATTGTCACCGCTGTAGGAGTTTTATCTTCGTATGTTGAAGCATGTAACAATCTAATAGATCTCTCCGTAAAAGGAAACCAAATAAATGCTTTCAAAAAACTTAGTTTGCTAGTTTTGGTTAGAAATATGTCCCCCAGTCGGAAAATTGATTCGGTTTGCGTTTTTACCTTATTTTTTGAGCTAGTCGATGTAAATTTTCAAACAGCTTAAGAGAATAAATTTTATTATATGGTCAATTTTTTTTCCTGTTTTTTTGGTAGAAGATTTCAGACGTATTTTAAAAAGTATAGTTATTCAAAAAGATAGGTAAATGAATATAAAATACAACAGAAAAATTATCTTTCTAAAAATCTTTTTCATTTAGCCATTTAGGAAAATGTCACGGTTGATGGTTAGGTACGAACATATTGACGGTTTACTCATCACTAAGTGAATCATCAATAGAGCTTCATCTTAATGATGCGAGGCACTGCCCACGATAATTCATTGTTGAGCAAGACAAAATGAAGCGTCCGTACCTCGTGGGTGTAATTTATATTACAACGTTCTATTATTCATCAATTTGCAATCGATTGCAAATGTCAACGAGTTCCATACCCTTGGTCACATTTGTTTCACGATGCGGTTCATTTGAGCATGGACACTTTGAGAAGGTTCGTGGTATGATATCCAAAAGCAAATCGAAGTAATTAATTGAAGGATTTTCAAGAGTGATACTCTATGAAATAGGCAAGATTAACGTACATAATCAATTTACAATCAGCGGTTGTACGATTTGATGAGCGTTTTGTATGAGGTGTTTTGTAAAGTTCTCAGGTTGAATGTAAATTAAATTTGTTAAACATTGTATCATTTATATAAAAGAGTATTTTTCCAACCTTTACATACTTTTAATGGTAAATATTAAGCCATAAATTGAATCACAACTTCTGATTACTCAATTTAAATTCATGATATATACGAATTAATGTAATAGCACTCGTGCACTAATACTATTAAGATATTCCTTAGGAAGCGTGTAATGGTTTTGCAGCATAACGAATCAATTAAACGGCTACTGCTGGTAGTATCAATTGAAATAATAGGCAAGCTTACCGTACAAAGCTTGCTGTCGGTTGCAATTGTACATCGGAAGTCTGAGATTGGGGTGCAAAAGGTGTGAACCCAGAATCCTAACCATCCAATCGTGGATGCTCTGAACCGCCAGATGAAGTTCAGCAAATACTACAGTGGCGATTTTATATTTTTTTCTCTCCTTGTGTAGCACTCGATGTTTGTACATGTGACTGTGAATCTCTGTATTTTTTGTCGACCTTCCCATCAGGATGCACTTTTGCACTTCAGCGTTAGTTTGCTGACTCGACGTGAAACCAATCGACGAATCGATGGGATTTGTTGCTGCATTTGGTCACTGCAGTAGTTTCAATTTCATTTCCTGAGGTCTTGTTCTGTGAGGTGTTTTTTTTAAACTTTCAAAATCTGGACAACCATACTATTGCGAGATAGTACTCGTTCGTGCTCGGATCTCTGTTGCAATGAAAAACGAAACTAATAACGAGCGATTATCGTTGCCTTTCGATTTTCATCGCATATTCTTCATTCGTTGTTCGCTTTGTGGACAAGATCGCGATCCGGATCGAATAGAAACACAGTTAGAGAAGAGACGAAAAAATAAGTAAAAAAAAATGTTAAACCATAAGAAAAACGATAACCTAGATCTGGTTTTTTTCGTTACCTTTTTTCTCCATTGGATGGAAAATTTCATTTCGTGTTTGGCTTTGAGGTAAAACGAACGGGCTTATGATTATGGCCCATTACAAACCGCACGATTCACAGCACTTACATCGACCGGTGTGTTCTGCCGAGAGCAAATGGTGCAGACATCAATGGAAGGAGTGTGCTGTGTTTGTAGCTTTTCAATTTCCAGCCATTAAACCAATATCCGGAGGCAATTGTATGAAGCCATTCAGATTATGATTTGATAAGTGATTTGTCAGACGTACAAATAGGAGGAACGGCGGATTAGCTACATTAAAGCGTTGTTACATTGCTTGTAGAATGTAAATGAATGATATAGAAACTGTAAGAAATACAAATTTATAAACATCTTTTCTTGAGTTAAATGTGAAGCAATTTGTAGTGTAAAATGTTCATAACTACCAGGCGCCTCCATTTGCATATAAAGATTGATGTCAATAATTTCCTTTAATTGAATGTTGTAAATTATCTCTACTTTAATATTAAATTTAATTTTAAATAAATAAGTTAAAAGAAAAACAAATAATAAGAAACTACTAACAGGAAAAAATAACAATTTTTTTCTCTTGATTATGTAATCAAAATATAACTATTGAATGATCACTTGCTTATATTTAAATAGTATAAGCAAAAATATAAATTTGATTACAACTCATCAGATGGAATCATAAATATCAATGTACTAAATTTCCGTATTTTCCGTAGTGGTGCTATACATGCAAAAATACTGTATTTCAAAATCTTTACAAAGTACTAGGCGTCTCCATTTTAGGGTAATTATTTGATAAAACTTTTTTTATTTAGCTTTTGTTATGTGGTTCTTTGATGTAAACATAATTTTATCAAAAATAAGAGAATTTTTTTTTACTATAATGTATAATATTTTCAAAAGTTGAAACTAAATTGACCTAATAATTTCCTTCTCTTGTACAAACATTATGAAAGGTGATCATGTAAATATTAAATTAGGAATTAGTTCCACCTAAATGTACAAGAACAAAAATGCATTTTAATTTGACAATATTCCAAAGATAGAATGTACTTTAAGCTTATTTAATTTAACACCGAGTGCACGATTTATATGGTGTTAACCATTGCATTAGCATCAGAATTATCATACTGTTATAGTGAGAGGAACTAGTAGAGACGATATACGGCACACGAAAATAAAATATACTGACTAGGTGATACGAAATAGAGTCGTCGGCTCATTTGCGAACCGGACCGGTAGTCGAGGGATACTAACTGCCTGAGCTAATCATCAGCTTAGTGCATCGCCATCGTCAACAGAAACGGAAAGGCAGAATTTTATAAACTCATCCAACTTGCTAAGAACTTCCGTTCAGCCCAAAGTGACTGCTTTTGTTTGTACTCTTTCCTTCTGTTCGGAGCATAGAAGAGTGGCAATGCCAAATTACATTTTGTTTAGTCTCCGGTGCTTAACGGAAGCACAAGAGGCCCTACGAAACAGGCCATTCTTTCGAATTACCTGCTGCCGGAAATAAAAACAAAAGGCACTCGACCAAATGTACTGCCGAGCGGTTCGGTAAAGATTCTCAGTTTTACATTGCACCAGCAGCAGCACTGGGTGTATCCCATTTTTGCCTGCACAGAACCAGCAAAAGGGCAACACCATTGGGCCATGTTCCGGGGCCGGGTTTCCTGAGTTGCTTGAACTGGTTATGTTTTAATTACGGTTCAGTGGTTGGTTCGGTTTGATTCCGTACAGTTGGTGTGGCTACCGTTGCTTTTCGGCCGAACCCCAATGGGTTGAATTAATTTCCGGCAAACGGCAAGTGCCTGGCCACACTGGTGAGGAAGGATGTGAATGTCACTTGGTCACTTTTTTTACCATTCTTTCGTACCTGTTGTTGCTATGGATTTTTTTTTTGTGTGGACAATTTAATTTCCTCCCGTATGGTGGAGTTTTTTTTCCTGATATTGTTTCATTTAAGGTGAACTTTACAGAAGCGTTTACCAGTCGGTATCCAGTTGGTTCGTTTACCATTATTCTACCTGATTCATTGCACGGGTCGAAAGAGCCATTTGTTCCGATGCTAATGAGGTTGTTGTTTTATTGGAACTTAATCAGACAACGGAGAAAATTTATTGAATTCAGTGGCTTTGGAACGCTTGGAACGGTTCATTAACCATTCAAAACCATCGATGCAGCGATGGTGCATGATAAATGGTTGAAACGCTTTTAACCATTACGGGTATCAATGGGTTAATGTTATTTTGCAACAAGCATACAAATGTGAGCGAGCTAGTAGAAACACACACTCCGACCTGGTAAGGTGACAACTGTTACCACCGATGCAGTGTTGTATCCACGATGGAGTTTATCATCTGCATCTGACACGTTTTCGTAGCGATGTTTCGTGGACTATGGTGGAGTCATTTTTAGTGAGAAGTATGACATCACCTCTCAAAACGTCAGACACGTCAGGAGCGTTAAGTTACACTGGGATTGTGTAATGGCTGTAGAAATCTGATGCTAAACCGGTACCACATTTCTATCGTAAACTTTTACCCTCTCTGGTGCCAACAGTTCTGGTGTCTGAGTGTCTCTATTTATTGTCAGTTGTACCGGGGAGGGCGAGCAAAAAAAAAACACACGCCAGTTTCATTTCAATTATGACCTTCAGGAATATCAAGCTCGTTCGTTACGTTCGTTACTGTCTTAAGCCACTTTAAGGAGCGTTTGACGCCATGCAGCGGTGACTTATTTGCTGGCAAAACCTCCGATTCTCCGTGTCATTCGGTACCAAGCGGAGTACTGCCTCTGTGACAGTGTGCACATGGTGCTAAGGCTAATGTTCGTTCCCTCGGTACGGTTGAACGACGACTCTGTAATGTAGCAACGTTTCATTAGCTTCCCTCGTTTACGAGACGTAGCCGTAATCAGGCGGCAAACGAGCTATCGGTCACGTTTGGTTTGAGGTTGTGGATGCAGTTTACGGTGCTATTTAGCAATGCATTTTACGGGATTTTGGTGCTTTCGTGTGAGTGTTTGTGTGTGTGTGCAATGGAGGATGCAAACCAGAATTTTTGGCACCCGGTGCAACTGGTTTTGACCTTACTGAAGGAGAATACCGAAAGAAGATTGTTCGAGATCGGGAAAGGTTGCTGAAGAGCAATTCCATGGATGCTTAATTGTAGGATGTAAAAATTTAATTACTATCTTCATTTTACCCATACCAAAAACTGGTGTTGGAAAATTCGATGAATGAAGCAGGATTAAGGTACAGGATTGAAGATGGTAAAGGTTTTATGGTAACAGTATTTTCAACGGAAAGTGTCTCTTTATATTAACGATCACATTAATATAAAGTTGTTTTACTGAATTTTTTATATTGCAAAGGAAAATTATATTTTTCCCTCACTGAATCTAGTTTAGTGAATGTCTTTTTAAGTCGTTTATTACACCTAAGGTTATTCGCACTCACAGGTAGATCATCTAGCCACTCTAGCCGTGAATCCATTCTGCGGAATGAAACTAATTATAAATTTAAGCATATCTTCAAGCTATGGTATGATATGATATGCCAAAACCATGCTCATCATGCCACGAATGTGCAGTAAAACTAGCGTTTAAATAGATTTTGGTAAAGCGTGCGGCAGTAAAGAAGTTCCGCCATGTTTCATCTTAACATGGTAGTAATGGCTTTTTGCAAATGACAGCTTCCAACCTTTTTTTGTTTTAGCTTTTCGTTAGCTACATTGCAGCCTTTTTGAAACTTTCATTCTCTGCAGTTTGGTGCATATGCGTATGCAATTTTATAATAAAAAATGAAATTTAAAAATGATTGCGGAATGGTTTTAACGCATGAAGTGTTTTGATCACTCTTTCTTCTTTCTGGAACTGAATTTTTGCTGCTCATTTTCATCGACTAGAGAAACAATCGGGTAGATAACACTATTTCCGGCATTTTGTGAAGTCAGCCCGTTTAGAGTCCAATTTCCTTCACAAGTTTTAAGAGCATTTTATACGTATAAAGTTGAGAGAATGTTTTATACAAGCCGCAAATTAATTCTTTATGGTGTCTAACAACAAAAGGCAGAATCAAATATCTCGGTATAAGAGTGGAAAAAGTTTTGAAAGTTTAACTGAATCTTTTTTTTCTCATTACGTCTACTGAATGTTCATTCATCATCTTGAAGGATATTACTACCATGTCATGGATAGCATGGTTATAGGGCAGTTACTTATGTGCGTAGCTAGTGAAGCTTTGAAACGTTGAACATGAGATGGTGAGATGATTGATCGGTGTAACTGTTGAAACAGAACTCCATCATTCTTGTAACAGACAAATAGGTTTTTTAAGAAGTAAAAGAAAGCTACGGATTTTTTACATTATCGTTGATGCCTGCATCGAAATAAGAAGAAACGAAGAAAGAAGGAAACATGAGTAGATGATGAAAAGGTGCAGTTCTTTGGAATGTTAACATTTATGTCAAACGTAAAACAATCAATAATAATTGATAGCAAATATAAGCACAATGAATATTGTTGGTGTAACTGTAATGACATATTCTTATTTATAATTATTTTTTTAGTTCAAATTCTATTGAATATAGTATGCTACCTATTCCAATTATTGGCATTATTAAAAGCAGAGCTTACATAAACTCACTATCGACAAGTTTTCTTATCAAACGATCTCTGCACGAACTCTTCAACGTTGATGTTCGAAGTATTTCTTCGCTGCTATTTGTGTATTGCCTGGTGGAAACTTTTATTTTGCATTTCGCTGGATGCTTCTTCGCTAGTGCTTCGTTATCATGCGGACACAGAGGACATACTTGTGTGCAACTATCAGACGAGCGAGCGGGATTCTTTCCGTTGTTTGCCTCTTTCAACGAATCGCTCAAAGACGCAAAAGACGTGACAGTGCGCGATGCTGTGTGAGAGTGTACATACAGCAAAGAAAACGACGCGACATTATAATAACGAGTATTCCAATAAAAGTCATTTATCACTTTCTGCATGCAGCGACAGTGTACGGTGGAGGGTAAAATGAAAAAAAAAAAATACAACCCCGAAGAATATAAAACCATGCATCCACAACACAGCGGCACGTCCCAAGTCCGGTGACGCTGGTACGCCGGGAGACTGGCCCAACCCACGCATCCGGTCTACGGAAAAGCCCTGCCGGCTTGTGTCAGGCTTAGGAGTAATCTTTCTTCGAGCTTAGCGGCAACTGCAGCAGTCGGGCTGGAAAACCTTCAAGTATTAATATTCCCGGTGAGCAGCATTTTCTTCTCCCTGCTCTCGAGCACGTAAATGGAACAACAGCTGACTAGCGGGATGCGCGTCCTGGTAGACGGGCAATGCGAAAAGACGAAATTCGTTCGACTCTTCCGTTCGAGCGGAGGCGCGTTTGCGTACGGTTGCTGTCACGGGGTATTGCAAAACGAGCGATAATGTGTCCCTGTCAAGGAATGAAACGAGGGCCTCTTATCGTGGCCCTTCCTGCGAGACGCCGTATCCATCATGGTGCTTTTGCCAATTTGAATGTAATGAAATATTACAGTGTCCGGTGTTAAAGATAATGGATTACTCGCGTGTAATGGTGCAACGCAATGATTAGTCGGGCCGGTCACTGAGTGGAACTAAAATTGTGTAACAGATTTTAGCTGCTGCGCCTAAATGTATGCTACACTCATCATTTTTAAGGCATGTTTTAAGACTTTATATACGACAAATTTCGTCCTGACATGAGACAAATTAATGTTTTGATTAAAATTATTAAAATTTCCAAAATGTGTATGAGTATTCAACTACAAAAGCAGTATGCTTTTTTCCGTACCATAAATTGGCTTAAAAAAAACTACAACCCCGTAAGTAATTCAAGTACAAGAGCTAACCTTTTTTCCCATCATTGATTACTGATCAAAAGCACACCAAAGAGGTAGAGTGAAATTCAATTACTTCCACGAGAGTTTACCTTTTTTTGTTGTTGCTTGTGTTCTGTTTTCTTTTTTTTGTAAAGGTTTTTCGTTCAAATTGTAGATGGTACTCTTTCGCAAATTAAAAATACCTGATGAGGATGATGATGGTGTGCGTGTTTGTGTGTTTTCTTTTTATTCTGGAAGCGGTTTTTTTCCTTTGATGCGTAAAATGGTACCGGAAGTCATCAAACGATCGGGCTGATGATTCTGGAAAGGTCAAGCAATCTTTTTGCCAGATAAATGGCTGGATCGTTTTGAGTGGAAGTGATTGGATGCATGTTTTATTGTATGAATGATTTGTTTAATGAATGCTGCTGTGTGTGTAAAGATCAATTTTATAATGTCAATTTCATCAAACTTTTCGAGAGTTTTTGAAAAAATATATGTTAAAATAATAAAATACTATCTTTCATTATCATTTTTTTTCTCATAAACTTTTTATATTCCAATCGGTTTTTAAAGAAACAAGCAAAATTTGAGTTATTTGAAAAGCATCTGATTTTAAAAAAAGTGAGTTCAGCAATATGGCTTTATTATGAGTGAACTAAATATATAATACTTCTCAGTCTTTTATTGTTCTTCATCACTACAAGCACCAACCGATAACATAACGTTGTCCAGAAAGATGCAGCTTCACCTGAAATTGGTATTTTCCCATGGAAAATAAGCTTTGGTGAAAAATCACTTTTAACAGTCCGAACACGTCTCTCGATGCCATAAAAAAAATCTCCCCTACCCCGAAGAATGCTCGGTAATCGTAAGTAATTATAACGACCTCAAACCTCTTCCTTCATCCGGGTAAAGGACCACACTGCTCACAGGTGTGCCGTTCGGGAAAAAGGCATTTTCCCTCGCACACATACATACATACAAATATGACCACACAAGTCGATTCACACAATCTTACCCATTTATCATTTCAATACCATCCCCATCTGGATGCAGTCGTGCATGTTCCGAAAGGAAACCGGACCTGACTCGGTTGGCTCGTATTGACTTCGGCCAGGTGGTGCAGATGCTTCACGGCTGCCAAAGAATGGTTGCTTTATAATCATCAAGCAGCACTAGCCTTTTTGGAATGGCGCGTTTCTGGACGAGTTTCCTAGCACAGTGGAACACCAGTCCTCGATGGGTGTTGTTCATAATTCTTAATGAAATAAAATGATCACCGCAAGATCGTCCGGTCCAGCACTAGCTGGACTTGTTTGTAGTGGCACTTGGTTCGTGCACTGCTGAAATCGGAATATATGATCTAGCTGGACGGGTCCGTTTGTACCAGGAAAACGAGGTATGAATCCGGATGCTCTCCCATCTATTATGTGCAGCACGATGTGCAACCGTGGAAAATGGGTTCCAAGATTCATTTCTGGGAGTGGGATTAAAAAACGAGAGCTTCAAACTGGAGAGAGGCGCTGGGAGACAAAAAGAAAGGTACATTTTGCCACCCAGGTAACATGTTGGTTTGTTTTATGTCCGTTTGCTATACGTTGGAACATTTATTTTAGAGAAAAAGCGAAAAAGCTAAAAAAAAAAGCACGTTCAAAGTGTGATTGGCTATGGGAAGGGCTGCGTACTGCAAATGGAGACGCCTGGTCGGTGGTGAACAATTTTGGACCTTACAGGACAAACACACATACATTTACCCGCACGGGTGACGCGAAAGGAAAGGAAAGGGGCAATGGTATCATAAACTTTAATGTTATTGCATTTCTGCCACCATTCGACAATTCTTTTCCGACCATCTTTTTTAACTCACGGTTCGTCGTTCGGACAAAGATGACGACATCCATTCAACGTGGGGCATCGGGATTGTCTATTTAAAATCGGTACCCCCGTTTGATTCCCATTCCCCCAGGGTATCATCACACTATTTCCCTGTGTCTGTGTGTGTGTGTGAGAGAGAACATTCTTGCAAAGAATGGTAGCCATCCGTACAAAAGAAGCAGCTCATTTTTATGTTCTCATATTCTGCTCGGTGCGAGTTACGACCTAAATCGAGCACCGTCCGGAAACGAGCCCCGTTGGATGCTTTCATATTCGAATATCTTTCGGCTGGTGGAGTAAAGAGCGAGTGTATGTTTTGCAACCGCGTGTCCACAGCTCGTCCACCCGTGCAGAGTGTCCCGAAAGTGCGCCACACCGAACGGTGGCGCGTCAAAAAGATAGAAAGCGTGTTCGCTTGGGAATGACTCTTGAAATAATCGTTCAGCGGAGACGGTGGATGACGTGAAGGGGCAGGAGTGCAAGAAGTAAGGGCACTATGGTGCAGTGGGTGTACGTGACCACTGAGTGTGTCCAAGAGGTCCGATTCAGCGTGCAGCTGGGAATAAGTTCCTTTCCTGCAATGCGATACCGACACCGTAAAGCGCATACGGTTGCAGTCGTGCGCATCCTCGCGATGGCTTCAGCTGGCCCGGTCAAGAAACAATCCAATCGGCAAACAATTCCCACTAGATTCATCGTTTTGCTTGCTTTCACCCTTTTTATGCGACCGGGGCAGCAAACGTGTCCGAGTCAAGCATTCTGGACGGTAGTTTTTATGTTTAACTGTAGAGCGGTGGTACTTTTTTTCTTCCCTTCGCACGGTTCGTGTTGGGGTGGTAGTGATGCTATTGTCTTTCTAAAATGAATGCCACAAAGTGGAACATTTCAAAGAAGCAAACACCGGCCGCTCAGCGAGTGAGAAAAACGATCTAATTACAAAAGCATCTCACATCTCGCGTGCGCATCATCTGTGGTACGGCATGTGTGCTGGGTGGACGTTTGCTGCGGAAAGAAGACGCACCCTATAGGTGGTTGTGAGCTCAGTGAATGTGTGGATGAAAGCAGAAGGAGAAAAGCTGACGCTTTTAAAACTGATGCTGCTAGGTAAATAGGGAACAATTGACCATTTGAAGGACTTTGATATGTGAGGGAAAAAATAATTTTTAATCACAAAATGAAGGCTAAAGAGAGTTTCGTTAATTTGTTATTCGTTTTAGTATAATATATGTATTTTAAAATTTGTAAATAGCTTTGCTAGACCCAGACAAACCTTCCAGACAAATTGTGACAGTTGAAAACCAATCTAAAAAAACCTAAAATGGTGTTCATTTTAAAATGAATTTTGTCCAGCCTAGTTCAAAACACTACTTCAGATTTTAAATTGTACTCTTTATATAATACGGTATTATATACCTCTTTACCATAATTTCATTTCACTAATCAAAGGATTAAATCGAGTTTGCTCCATTAGAGTAATGCTTACCTCATCTGATGGCTTCCCGTAGACTTTTGCGTTTAGTCATTTTAAGTTTACGTGCCTGAGCTGCTCAATGAAGTCGGCAAATGATAGAAGCCTTCCTCGATCATGGTAGAGATTCTACAACATAACCTTCTCTTCCTCTTGTTTGCGTGGTTGGTGACATTTTATTTAAATTTAAGCAATGATGGTAAAATGATACGAAAGCACAGAAAGCACGTGCTCGGTGAGTCCATGAATCGACACCTCTTCTGGGCACACTTCCGGGAGCCTTTTAGGCCGGATTGGTCATACGGCTTGTGTTGATTACCGTCGAGCATGTACCCGCAGTATACCGTGCGGTTGTCGATATCGTTGCTGACAAATAAAAATAGTCGTTTCGAGTGTCCAGTGAATAGCATCGGACCCGAACGGACATGGGTGTGTTAATGCGTGAAATGAGTATGACTCATTGACTATGGTCGATGGGTTCGCGCGCACACGGTTCCGTAGCAAATTTGGAAAATGAAGTCATTTGTGGTTTCGCTGTGGCGGCAAAATGGCGTTCATCCATTTGAAATGGTCAAAACGTGCCGCCGATCCCGAAACAAGAATTAACGAATCGAACGGAGCGTGTACGGTGAAAGGACGTACATTAAAATAAAAGGAAGTTCCTTTTCGTCAAGCAATGGTTATGTCGTTGGAATAGGAGAAAGTGAGAGAGAGAAAGGCACCATCGCTGGTCCGAAACGAGTGTTAGTGGCCGATTTGGAGCAGTAAATTCGTGACATTTTTGAATTCTATCCTCATCGTACACGTAGCGCACGATGCGTCCTAGGGGATACACGGAAAATCGGACTGCTCGAGAAACAGGATAAACAGGGCAAGGTGGTGGATTTAGGCAAGTGGCGTCAGGAGGAAGACATGGGACGGGAGAGAAAGAGAAGGTAGGGACATTTGCAAAGAAGATCAAACAAATGGAAGGGAAATATTTGTGGATGAACTCAACGAAAGTACGAGTCCATTTGCCCCCATTAGGGATGGCGTCGTTTGTTGATATTTCTATTCCAATGGTCACCGGGCAGTGGGGTGACGATAAAAAAGCAAAAAACAAAACAAAAAAAAAACGGTCCCATCCAGCATGATTTCAAGTAAAGCTTTTCCATTCCCATCTATTGGAGACATTTTGAACAGTTTTTCTGCGCTTTAGTGTGTGGCTGTGCTTTCGTGTTTTTTCCCTCGTTGTGATGTCCTTTACTTGGAATTTGGATTGTTTTATTTGTGTTTTTTTTTTGGGTTTTGCGCACGAGTTTTTCGCTCAAAATTTTCCAATTCCCGTGACCATCACTTTCATCGGGTGCGTGGGAGAAACGGGTGGGAACTTTTGTTATGAGTGTTGGAAGCGTTTCGGTTTGCCAGTTCGACTGTGACTTCTATCGACCCGCACGGTGTCGAATGTCGTGGTGAATGTGATGGAAAATTGGAAAGCCGCTTTACGGTTAGCATGAAATGTAAGTAAACTTTTAATTAGTACACAAACAATGCGGGAGTAAGGTAAAATTTTGATACCCATAGATGTTTGTTTGCCCTCTCTGTTATTCTGCCAGTTTGATGCGCTTTCCCAAAAAGTTCTCGAAAGCTGCGTCACACGGGCGTAGTATCATTGTGAGTTAAAGCGCTGCTACTAAAAATGGGTCTTGCGTCAGTTGCTGGGAAGGGTTTTTATTGTCCGATTTTTTGGTAATGTAAAATTTCATCAAGTTTTTTAACTGCGTTGAAATTTGGTAAATTGGAATGGAAAATTGGAAAAAGTAAATTTGTTTTTCAACTTCCTAGTAGAGCGCTTGTTGTTCAATTTATTTTATACGCATATGTTTTTATGTTGGAAGTAGTGATAGTTTGTCATTCATTTTCCTATGATAGTTTCGAGGGTAAAGGTACCAAACCTGGCCTGATTGCTTTTTTAGTTGATTAGTTTGGGACATTTTGTGTTGTAGATTGCATACTTTGAGGCGTTGAAAATGACTGCGAGTTTCAGTTAGTTTGTAGTTGAATTAAAAAAGAGAAACCACGAAGCTTTATAATTTGCGACCTAGGATCTTTATAGTATTCAGAGTTCAGAATATACTATATTATTCTCATTGAAGAATTGATCCTCTGAATCGGTCACGGTCAAGAGCCGTCCCCTACTGACACATTATTCTCGCCTTTCTGGCGGACGCATCAACAGCATCGCTTCATCTCAGTTTGGGTCTACTATGCCTTCTCTGCTCATGTGGAAGATCAAAAATCACTTTACGGGCTGGGTTGTCCAGTATCATTCGAATGACATGATCAGCTCACCAGAGGCATATGACTCTAGTAGTCGAAAGCCCTAGAGCCCTTCAACATGGCTGAGGAGGTAACTTCTTAGTTTCATAGATGGTAATGCCCCACCCAAAAAGAAGAAGAAGAAGACCAGCTCATCAAATAATGGCGATGCTATAAAGTGTTAACGGATTGCTATAAAGTGCGAACAAATCAAAACATTTAAGGAGGAATCTCTTGTTTATAATGATCGATTTCAACGTTTACTAAAATATCTTCACAATTTTAAAAGCCTCTTTTTTAAACGTATTTCGTCAATAAAGTTATTCTACGCCTCTATTTAGTTGAAATAGTTTTACAAAAATCTAGCATTTTAATGGAACATCAAATGCAAACCCTAAATTGGAAATCCACAAAATTGGTAAAGTGTGCGTTCGACGGTGGCAGTTCCGATAAAGTTGTGACTAAAAACTTTAAAAGTTGTAACTGTAAAGACACGAATAAGAGAAAGGATGTTTGCCTGCAAAGCGACTAAACCGCTATCGTGTTTCTTCCATATTTGGTCGCGAAGAAGACGTGTTCACGATATGAAAGAAAGTTCGAAAAACAGAATCTTGCGCACGAACCCGACTTAAGCAGGATGAAAAGTGAACCTTAATTTTTGGTCTCTTCCTGAAGTGATGTAATCATATAAAAAAACCAACCTTTTGCGCGAAAGCTTCTGCATTCCGTCAACATTCCTGTGCAGCGTTCCGCGTTTGCTTGAAAAAGTGTGCAGTAAATACGGTTCCACGCTATGTTCGCCTACATCGTCGTCTGTATTGCCTTCAAAAGTTTCACCACCATCCAGTAATTCGCCCACCAAGGAGATTGGGTAGATTTTGGCTGAGTCAAAGTTTGTTTTCTGTGTTGCATTCCACGCATCACGTTACTCATCAATCAACGTCCGGTGCAAAAGTCAGATGAGAAACACGTGCTTCTGGTCTTCTCTTTATCTTGTTCTTGTTTTATGTTTATACACACGATGCAATCCACCGAAACTTTACATTTTATGTGTGAAATTTCCGAAAACGTAAGCGATACTAAACTTTTCTATCTGCTTTATCTTACCATTCGTACATGTATGCATTCGCGATACGAATAACAGAGGGATTTTTTCGTGTATTTTTGAACTAATTCCTTTCATCGCATAAATTCAGTTCGTATTACACTTCTTATGTGTAGGAGAAAGCTTGCATATTTGAGAAGTGCTGCAGATCACTTTCTACCAGGTTTTATTTTCCTCGACTATCCAAAAGTTATGGTGAAAACAAACCTTTTTGTAATAGAACACTTGTTGTTTAGTTGAATCATCGTTTTTCTTTAGGAATCTTTTATGTATTACGTTTTATTTGTTTGTCGTTTAGCAACACATGGTCTGATACGTTAAATAGCAGCTAGGAAAATTGGAAGTAAAAAGCAATTAATACACAAATGAATTACTAACCTATTACAGAGAACAGTTACGCTACAGCGCCATATGAATTAAATGCTTAAATTTAATTTTTATTTTTAGAAAATGTTAAGGATTTCACTGCAATTGTTTAAAGGTGTAATTGCAGTTCTAATTTTATTTTTATGATGTGTTTTATTTCAGTTTAATTCAGCAGTGTTCAACCATTCTAATGATTTCTTATCTTGCCTTCATATGGGACGACTAAATTTTATCCCAAAAGTAATTATCAAATAGATAACGAATTTGAATAACGAATTGAAAACGTTTCAATTCGTTTGATAACGAATAAAAAGAAAAGAGTAAAATGTCAAGTTAGGAATAAAATAATTTTACGTTTTAACATCTAAATGAAACTCTACAACTCGTACAAAAAAAAACTTCATTTCCCCTGCTAAACACATCTCATCTCATAAGCGATAATAAAATGACTTCTTCAGCAAGAAGTGAACGAGTAAGAAGCGATCGATCTTAACACAATGTTTTCCAATCTGCTGTCCGCCTGTTCTCCCCAGGTGCTTTCCGCTCCCTGCGCAACGTCCGGCGTTGATCGATCACATACGAGACTTTAATTGAACTGACATTGCAATGTTGCACCCAGGATAATGCGGGCTAATCTTGCAAACGGAAGTGACCCTTTACGTTGTGCTTAGAGCGTACTGTGAAGAAGAAGAAAAAAATCAGGATTCAAAATCGTCCCTTTGTGCCCTGTTGCACGTTTGCAAAGTGTTGTTGAAGAAAAGTGGAAAAAAACAAAACTAAACAAAACAAAAAAAAAACAGAAAGAAAAAGAAAACAAATAACGCAAGTTGGCCGTAGTTCGTCCCTAGTTCGATCTGCTGTCAGAAGATGTCCTGCGGTGTGCCGTACATCTCTCTAGCGCTTGGCGTTTGCCAACGGGCGTTTGCCAGCTTTCCCATGTTGCAGTCACTTTGCTGTCGTTCGCTTTGTTCGTGTTTGTGTTTGTTGGATCGGACGGGTGATAAATTTTGCCGCTGTTCCATGTTCGTTTGCAGAAGGCGCGCGCGACCGTGCGCGCTCCTGTGTGTGTGTGTAGTGGTCTTTTTTTCTCTTTTGTTTGGTGTGTGCAGTTTCACTTGCATCATTGGCTTATAGGCTCTCGGATCTGTTCCTTGTAGTCGAAGAGTTTTTCTCCTGTTATTGTCATTTGCTGGTGTGTTTGTGTGTGTGTGTTTTTTCCTGTGATTTTCTCCAATTTGTGTGCCTTTGTGTCTTGCCATTACGCTTATCGTACCGGATCGTCCGGTGGGAGATTGGGAGTTTAGTGACAATTGGAAGAAATTTCTTCCTCCATTGTGCTGTCCCGATAGCTGATCGTGTACACTCTTATGGGAAACGGTCACTTCCTGGGTGGTGGGGATGGATTTGAGTTTTTTTTGTTTTTTTTGACACCACCACCAAACACACACACACGCCCTGTGTTTGGTTTGCCAAGTGTCAAGAATTTCTCTACCGAATCGATACGATACTGTTGATGGCTATCGGACACCATGGATAGATGTGCAAGCCGCGATAGGCAGCCAGCAATGGCCCAGTTGCATGGGAAGTTACAGCTTTTTTTTTAAACCTCACTTTTTTATCTCGCTGCAACTTTTGTGTAGCAATGCACAAATAATTCCGCCAGAAGTTGTTATCATGTTTTTGTTTTAAGCTTTTTTTCCCGTTCGGCCTCTTGTACGGGGTTTTGAGGTTTGGCGATCGTCGTACAGTGGGAACCACATTGCGTCCTGTCGCACAGAATGATGAACAGTTCTGTAGATGACACAGGCAGCAGTAAGGGCGATGTCGCAAGAAAGTCGGCCCAAAAAAAAAAAGAAAGACAAACTGCAACGCGTGACTGGTGAAGAATTTATTGTCTTTTGGGGGGCTAATATCGAATATCGGGCTAGCTGGCTGGTTTGGCAGCTTTTAGCGTTATTTCCAATCAATTGATTTGCTGGCAAGTATTCAAGAAAAGGCACGAACAGTGAAAGAAAACACATTGGGAAATGGAACGTACTGGCCTGGTCGCGGGTAGAGTATGTTTTCGGTCGTTTCGTATTTGAATGTTGAAAATGTACTTTTAATGCTAGTGGAAAAAGTATTTTCCTTTTCACAAAGCGATCGTACAGTTTGCGTTTGAATGCTAATGATTTTATGAACACTTAAATGAGTTTTACAAAAATAAAACCAAAACTGTATTGTTCATTGTGTGTGTGTGTGTGTGTTGCACTCGCACAGCTACACGGTGGAACGCAACTGTGTTCCAACTGGCTTTACACTCAGGTAAACATGAAATGCTTCTAAAGGGGTTAAACTCTTCTCATTGCTACAATTACGATGGGGCATGCTGGCAAAAAAGAAGGAGGAAGAAAAAACAGGAACGCTACTAACCCCAGCGTGAAGTCAAGCATAAATGAAGTACCGAACAGCGATGGCCCCATTGCCCAACGGGACCGGTTTCGGTATTGGTTCGCAGCGGAGTAAAAATATTCCTCCACTGTGCTCCACCTTGCCAATGTTTCCTTCCATCGAAAGTTTGAAAGCCATTGTTTGAATATTGCTGCTTTTAGCCATTACTGTTACCCCGGCTCCACACGCAGAGCATCGCGCCCATAATCGTCATCCGCATTATAATAGTGGCATCATCATCGGGCGAAAGCCATCGTCATGATGATGATGATGGGCGCGGCGCCACACTAAACGCGGCGGTTCAGCATTCCTATCGAAATTTTGCAGCATCTTGCTGGTGCACCATC
>CM028124.1:5928024-5940708 GCA_016254315.1 Anopheles parensis
GTGTCTCTTTTTCTGTTTTGTTTTTGCTATATGGCAGGCTTCGTACTGCTCTAGCATAGGGTGACCCACATTCGGGTATCTACCACAACTGCTACGCAAAAGGGCTTTAATAGTAGCGATGCGCTAGCAAAACAGTGTGTTTTAGCAAATTCATCCATTACGGTCTGGGTTTCGTTTGCAACAATGTGAGCACGTATGCAATTTTCAAAACCGGCATGGGGAAACATATTGTTCGATTCGTTGCATTTCACCATTTTATTCAGAACAAGGGGGAAATGAAAATAATAACTACTTCGGTCTGAATTGCGCATTTGAACCATAACAGCATTAAGCATATTTTGGAGGAAATGCTTGATACTAGCATAATTTGACTTGTTGACAAACTATTGTTTTTAAATAAAACTGTTTTCTGAAGCTTGCCATAGAGGTTTATTACGTACTAATTGGGTTTCAAAAAAGTCTTGTCTACATTTAGGCGCTTTGACAAAAGTGTTGAATATTTGTACCGCGCAAGTAGTGAATTTTGTCTGTTCTATAATTATTGTAAAACTAAATGTTAATGTCTAAAACTAAACTAAACTAAATGTAGGAGAGAGAAAGACTAAAATAACAGTAAGCGGCGAAAGTGTGTACATGACACACGTCCGCATGCTATAATGGATTTGGCTGATTTGACTTATTTTCCGTTTAGTGTTCTTCTATCGTAAATGCTCAACTATTCCATTCTCTCTAAATCCTCTCTTGTTGACTTTGTTGACGACCTCCATTCCAAGGTTGCGCCTGCCATTTCTGAATATCTTTGAATATCTCGCTGGCCATTGAATATCTCGCTCATTAACCAATATTTTGAAGGTGGAATTTATTAGACCAAATAATAATAATAATTTATTTATATAGTTCCCTATAATTATTACGATCAATCAAGAACCATTTCGTTTCTAGAGTGTTGTTCGCCAATAATAACAATTCATCTTATTTTTATGATGTATGGTAACGGACAATACATATTTAAACCTAAGCACGGATTTTGTCGAGATGAAAGAATTTGAAAAATTAATTTTAAACATTTCTTTCCAACATAACGTTTTGATAACGTGTGAACTGAAAATAGTTTCAACGTAGTAGAATTTTCACGTTTTGCAAATAGGATTTTTTTATCCAATGAAATGTTTGTGAAAAGTATGCCTCCAACGTGAACATAAATGGAGGAAAACCGAATTTATTAATAAAAAAAGAAAATAAAACCTGTGAAAAATCAGCTTTGTTCTGGAACTTTGCAACAAATCGTGTGCCAATCTGAACGGCTTTATATCACCATCAAATGTCAACTAAAGACATCGATTTTGCGAAGGTCACAATGACGAAATAATCGGTAGCGTTCGCTTTCAAGCGCGGCAAACTAGTTTACGTTCGTTGAATTGGCCACTGATTGCGGTCGGGTGCGAATATTGCAACCGGCAAGAAGCCAATCACACCACCAACGGTTAGCTTAACGCCGGTCCCGAATTGTGTCGGCCTCTTTTTGTGGTGTTTTTAATTTTTGTAGCTCAGGGTAACGGGGGGAATACTGTTTTTTTCTTTCGGTTGTCCTTGTTGTATGTGCAGCTTTTTTATGCAGCCCTGCGGTTGGCAGTGATTTTCGTTCCGTTTGTTCTTGCTGGTAAACCACAACCAATCGCACCATCTGCTGGTGCCTGCGCTGGTTTATGTGTTTCGTTGAGGTTCATTTTTCTTTTCCTAGAATATCCGCTTGATTCGCAACAATAAGAATCGTATGTTTTTCGGCAACCATTTTCGATTCGAACCGATGGAACCGATTCGAACGGGGACGCGTAGCTGGGTAGGGTAGGAAACTTTGAACGAGAGGTTATCGTTAGGTGAATCAAATCCAAAACCGAACCCGTTTTATCCGCGCGAAGGCTGACAAACGTTGTGACCCTGTTTCGCAACAGTGCCGTGGAACCCGTGAACCCGTGAACCTAATTTTAATTCACTATTCGTTTGCATAATAAATTGGCGAACCGCAAAACCAAAGAGCACAACGTGACTCACCGGGGGGCGTAAACCATGGAGGGGATGGCGGTCGATTATCCGAGATGGTTAGGGTTTTAGGCTACGACGAACAGACCCTTCGAGTTCGGTAAAGCCTGATCCCTAAAAACGTTCCTGCAAAAAAACCGGGAAGGTCTAAAACCCGGGGGCCACCGATTACCGGGACGATCGGTTGAGGTTGAAGCATCTGATCAGCGTTTTCGGTCACCGGCCGGGTTCGGTTGGGTCGAGAGCCAAATTGCAGATGTGCTTTTGGAGAGTAACGAAATTGAAGGGCCCAAGCCGCAGAATTCACAATCTCATACTGCCTGTTCGGGGCGAGTTGGGAACAAAAGTCAATGTCTAATTAAAACTGTGGCCTCTAATTATCTTTTCGATTTTTAATTTCTTTCGTCCTTTGGTCTGTTGGCAAACACTAGTCAAGGCAGGGTTTCTTGAGGGTTTCCAGCCTTGAATTTCACGCTTTAAACCAGATGATTTTATTTAGTATAGCGATTTAATTTAAGGGATTATAATAATAGTAAAAAGATAGTATACGTTTAAGTCGTAATGTTTGAAACATTAACATGATTTTAGCATTTTTACTTGAAAATAAATTTCGGTGGTTTTAAAAGGTTTAAATTGCATACTTTTCGGCGTGAATATTTGAGAATAAATCAAACGTTCGTGGATATGTTGTAATTCACGATGTAGGTATAATATTTATATCAAATAATATTAAACTTATGTTGCACAAATATGGCTTTTGTAGGCGTGGGATAAAATGTGCAATCTGATTCAGAGAACGAAAACTGTATTAAACGTATAGTAAAACATAAATTTTTAGAAAATACCCTTTTTTCATTTTAATATAAAAACATAAAACCATAAAATCTCAAAAGGTACAATAAAATAGATTTGTTGCTACTGATTCAACATTACTTGATTCTCATTTTATGTCGCTTAACGGAACCAAAAAACGAAAGAAAAAAAATATCCCGATTCATCTGTCTTGAGACTTTAATTCCAATGCTTTAGTGTCGTGTTTAGAGCTTCGTTCCAGTTTTCTCAGCGCCCGAAACGTTAAATCTGGCCGCTTGGCAAATGCTGCAATCGTACGCGAACCGAAAGCACCAACCAATTCCCCGGGCGGAAAGAAAATCCGGAAACATTGGAAAGAATGCAAAGGCAAAACAGGTAAGGAAACCGGTCGGTGTTTGTCGAGGTGACGGTGAAAAGTGCATCCGAATGGCGGTGAAAAAGCCATGGCAAATCTCCGCACCGGAAAGCGGCACCGGAAGCGGAAAGGATGTCATTTGTATCGTTTCTTGTGTGTGTGTGTGTGTGCTTTTTCTGTGCAAAGCATAGAATTCAGGCAAGATCCAGATTTATAGCTCCGTGCAATGGTATTTCGTTTAGAGAAGATGTTGTAGTTTTGTGCTTTTTTTTGTTGTTGCTTTGCTAACCATTTTCTTTCTCTAAGTTGGAAATTTTTGTTTGGTGTTGGATTGCAATTGCTTAAGAAAATGTTCACAAATTCCAGTTTCTGCAAAGGATTTAAAGATTCTCAATTCGATTTTCCAAGTTTTTCCTTGCAGTTTGGCGGGGGGTGAATTGTGCGACATTTAAAGAATTGATTTAGTCGCTAAAAAGCTTCACTAAGGATAGGAATGTTGGTTTTTTTTCTCTATTTCGTTGCGCAAAAGTACGAAAACTATTTTAACAAACTCCCTGAAGGGAAACAGTACAGTGTTCCGTGTCATTCCACAGTGCAGAAAAAGGGAAACGAACCATCACTTCAATATCCTTGTCGATTCTTTATACGTAGTCCCATCCCATCCCCATGGTTGGTAGCCGTTTTGATTGAGAGCAAGTGCATTTTTGCCGATTCTCCCCGCGCCACCCGGTGGCAAAAGAGCAAAAGGGCAAACTAAACAGAGCGCAAAAAAAACGGGACAAAACTTTTATAACCCCCCGAAGAATAACTTACATTCCTTACACGCGACGTGAATGGAACCGAACGGTTGCAGCCCGTTCGGCATGATGCAAATCAGCCGGATATACTTGATTTCCTGGGAGCGTTTCTCGAAACGATGGTGAAACGCGAAGTGCATGCTTAAAAATGTCAAAGTAAGCATCCTTGTCTTAAAGGACAAGATGCGTTGCGTTCGGTGGCTTTAGCGTTTGATCAACGACATTTGATTGAGCTTTGTAAATGTTTCTCCACCTCGGGACAGGGAACGGGTAAGTGGTGCAATTTGTGCCCGACGAATGAAGCAGTGCGCGAGAGTATGTTTGATTAAGTTAGGTTATTTCGGGCGTTTGAAGCTACCATCTCGTGTGCCGCGCAGTAAGTTCGGTGCGGAAGGAAGTTTGCCGTAAAATGTATGTTTAATAGTGTGACGTATGCTGCATACGGTTCCAACACGGATAATCCGTAACGAATGGGGTTTTTCAGTTTCAGTCCTGTCTGCTGCTGCCGCTTGCTTTTTATTTCGTCCAACAAAGCATTCACTAGCCCTAAGGCGAGCAAAAAAAAGGGAAAAGAATCACCGAAGATAGACCGTGCGCGCGATCCTTTCGTTTCAATGCGAATGGTGCTGGTGATAAGAAGCAATTGCATTAACGATAGCTTACGATTCGGTAGCAGAGGGAACCGAAACGGATGGTTAAATGCGACACATTTCGCTCGTGTTTGGTGCCCCGAAAGGCGATCCGTACCGTCACTGAATGTGCACATTTATTAACGCTCATAATGGCGGTGCAGCCGTGCCGGACTGCCGGCTGTGTTGCACTTTTTCCTTCTCACCATTGACGTTTGTTTGTTTGTTTTTCGCTGTGTTTTTTTTTCGACTTGCTTCTTGCTGCTCCGGCCTGTTTCGATATGTTTTTGTGTGTTTTTGTGTTTTTCTTTTTTTGCTTTTTGTTATTTTACTTTCATAAATATTCATTCCGATGTATATAGCTTTTCTTTTTTGTTGTTATGAAACGGTTTGCTGCCGCAAGGATTATGCAGCGTAGATGATGTTGTTCGTTTTTTGCTTGCTTTTTTACAAACGGTGTTTCATGGCACACAAAGAAAGAGCGAGAAAGAGAAGCAGAAACAAAAAAGGAACGAAACAGAGCTACATACATAAATGGGGTTGCGATTGCGAATGGGATTTGCCAAACGGTTGGTCATCAGGTCGTCAGCCTGGGATGTGTCTATAAAATTCAATTGGATAAGCACGGTTAGTGTTTGTGCCTTTCTTTGATTTTGGTGGAAAGAGCGCATAATTGACACTGCTGGGTGAGAAAAGTAAATGGATATCGTTTTGTGATTTTTGTTATTTTTTGTTTTTTAGCTCGTTTGTTAGTTCGGTGCTGCAGAGTTGAGTGTAGATAACGTCACGGTGAAAAAAATGTCATCATAAATGACATTTTTATTGGCTCATCAAATAAATAATCACATCTGTTTTTTCATACTATACCAAAGTGCTATACAGAAGTTGACAAAGATAAATTGTTGATTGTGGTTAGATCAGGTGACATACATTTTTAAATGATAAGAACTGATATATTAAACCGTTGAAATTTTTATCTGCTTCAAAAATTAGGACACAGGAATAGGGAAAATTTAATTATTTTAGAATTTTTTAGGAGTTCAAACTAGGAACATATTTTTATGAAATAGAAATATTTATATACATAAACTTCTCGTGACGCGGTATTAGTATAAAACTCCTCTTAAACGGCTGAACCGATTTGTATGAAATTTTCGCTGAACGTTCGTTAGATATGAGAATAGGTTTACCGCTACTTTTCGTTTCGCTAGGTGGCCTCTGGCCAATATTATGAGTTCTTTTCTGTTTCTCCTACGGGAGTTATCAAGTAGGCATAGCCATTTTTTCAACACGAATAATGTAGAACATTAAAACATTAACATTAACATTCATTAAAGCGTAAAGTGAGTGATAAGTAAATAAAAAGGAAGATAAATGTGTGAATAATTAAAAAAGCAGTATAGTGATTTGAGGCTCGGTACATGTGGAATCGGCGCCTTACACGGAAGGACCTGGTATTAAATCCCAACCGTTAAGGAAAGCCAGAAACACCTCCTGACGTGCCAAAAAAGAAGAAGAATAGCTACGAAAGAAGAAGAAAAATTACTTTGATTGGAAATATCATCTGGATTAAGAATGACAATAATTAAAGTATTTTCAAATAATCAACGATTTTCTCTAATCAGCACATTAATCAAGATTGAACACTCAAAATGTTTGCTTTGATTACAAAAGGCATGTTTAAAGGCAAAGCTAGGTTTGCCGGGTAAGCTAGTATTTTATAAATTCTGCTGTCGGTATTTTACTTTTAGCAAGCAGCTTCCAAGAACAGATTTCGAATAATTTTGTCTGTTGGAATCGATTGAAAAGCTATTTTGACAGCTTTTTCCCCCTTGCATCATACGGCCTCGAAGCCATTAAGGTTGTGGATTTCCTCAGAACTCCAACCCGACTAACGAGTTATTTTGAGTGATTTCAGTTTTAAGGAAAACCTGAAACATCGACAAAAATATGAAAAATTTCGAGACAATTGTGAGGAATCGCTTCAAACAGATCAGATTTATCACTTTAAACAAATTCTTGATTTTCTTAATTTTAACTAATAAAATATTTATTTACATTCCTATCCTTATATCCCAATCTCATCCACCATTTATTTACATAAATTAAACAAAAAAGATTAAAAATAAAGTTTATAAACATAAGAAATATGTAATATTCGTTACACACTGCTGACGAAAAGAGAAGCAGCATGGCCACCGTGAGTAATGTTTTGCGAGACTATGGTTTCGAGACGCTTGTCTAGGGAGTGGCAGAAGATGTACGAAGAAACAAAACAAACGGAACAGAGCCTATCGCCTAGATGTATGAATTCGAGTTCGAGATGTAAAACTGCATGATAAATGAAGAAAAATGGTGAATCATTTCCACCTTCACAAGTGCTATATCAATTTAAAATAGAGGCAGACGTTACATATGAATAGTTTGGGAGATATTTTTTGTACTTTAAAGGAGTTGATTGTGCATCGTTATATAAAGTATGGACATTTCTTGGATACGTACGTAGCGAATCGTGAAAGGTGCTTGTTGCACAAAATTCTATAATCAATCCCACGCTCCTAGGCATTCAGGACTCTTCCATATGCAAAGGGTTTTTTGGAAAATGGAAATCCCACCTACCCATGCACTAGTCACCATGGAAAACTCGCACTAGCAGCACACGATTTAACACAAACTCACAACTCTCATCGTCGGAGTTTACGGTGGTATGTGCTGTGTGAATGTGTGTGTGTGTGTGGTTTCTTATGAAACCGAAACATGGTGTTGTGCAACACCGCGATGTGCGCCTGCTGCGATGCATAAACCGGTTCACTAAGAGCCTCCCCCCGTACCCCCCCCCCCCCACCTTTCCACGCGTTGACGCAAATCACAAGAGCACGCGCTGCAATGAATGCAATTTTCCGCCCGTAGCTTTTCTCCATTCGCTGACATAAAATATGTGGCCAATGTCTTGGTGGGTACGGGTTTTCGGCGTGCCATTCATGCTGTTCATGCGTTCCTTTCGCAGCAGGGAATCGTTCATGGTGCCGCGTACGATACGGGGCTAAAATTGCACCCTCTTGCAAAAGGTCTCTTCCCAAAAGCCCTTTTTACCCGGGGAAAGTGGAAATTTGCAATCGAGGTCTAACAAAATTCAATCCAAAGCGAAAACCACCAAACCTCTCGTGGAGCCCGTGTTCGATCATTCGAACGGTTTTGCAACCGAAAAACAGTGGGATCGTCGGTCGACGGTATTTTCTTTCGCACGCCGTTTTGAATGTTTCCGTTGCATGAAGTTTTGGGAGGCCCGGGTGCAAGTTTCGCCACTTTTACCGAATGGGATTCCGGTTGGTGTGTTTGTGTGTTAGGAACTTGTTTAATTTTCGGAAACATTTATCTTAACCGTTGTTGCTTGCCGAAGCTGCTGTCAGCTGTGGATGCGTGTACGAGCTACGAGTACGGCGGCGTGCTAAAACACTAAAACGTCTGATGTTTTATCCGTCCAATTTAAAGACGCTCCTACCAGGCTTTGGTTACTTTGAATACACTTTGAATNTAATTTTCGGAAACATTTATCTTAACCGTTGTTGCTTGCCGAAGCTGCTGTCAGCTGTGGATGCGTGTACGAGCTACGAGTACGGCGGCGTGCTAAAACACTAAAACGTCTGATGTTTTATCCGTCCAATTTAAAGACGCTCGTACGATCGGCTTTGGCTACTTTGAATACACTTTGAATGTTATAAACAAAATCTATCGATCTGTTTAAAAATTATGATCAAACCTTGTTTGTTTTATATATAGATTTTTTGAAAGTTTTTAAAGTTTTCCTCTTACAGTTTTTAGCAAAAACATACGGCTATACATTTTTCGAAAAAAAAGATCTATTGAAATCCTTTGTTAGAAAATTATATATTTATAATTAATGATTACGGCTTCGGCCGTATTGTCAAATTGTAAGAAAATTAATAAAATAATTATTGCATTTCTTTCAATAATTGTATGTGACTAGAATTGAAATGTATATATTCTTAAAAATGAATTTTTATTAATTGCATTAAGTGTACTGTTTGTGTGTATTTTGTTTCCCGGAATCCAATACTTTAGTGCGCTGAGTGTTTTAGTGTAAGATCGCTATTGTCATACAGTAAATTCCACTCTACAGCGTGATCGACAGTCGTCCAACACCGAAGTGAATCCGTTGTCGTGGAAAATCGTTTTCAATACACAATTTTCCAACACAAAATGCACCGCTGCGGGCTTCGGGGCGTCTGAGTTTTTGGGCATGGCAGCGGAGCGAACAGGAGGCTAAAAGTTCTAAAACACTTGACAAGAAAATTCGATTGCCTGCCGGTCTGATGGATGGTTGGATCCGTACATCCGCATGGATGGGTGCTGATGGATTGTTGAATAATCCGCGTGAAGAGCGTGATGAAAAGGCAGCAACGTTATAAGATGCCGTGCCTGATGTGGTACGTCTTTTCTAATTATAGTACAAACAGCGGTAAAGTGTTTTGCCCAACTGAGGACAAAATACGAAAAAGCAAACGATGAATTGCGTTTTGAAATCTTTGAGCCGAGGGAAGTGATTGAAAATTTTGTGGAAAATTTTCTAAAAAAATAAAACCAAAATTTCAAACGCAATGGATTTCGCCTGAAATGCCTCGATTGGTAGTATTTTGGATATAGTTTGCATACACTTTCTACCAACAAAATCCATTGCAAAACTAGTTCCAAGAAAAGAAATTGACTCACTCACGAAACCGTTCCACAGAAATCGATAAAGCCTCACTTTTGGATAAAAAAGACACAATAAAAACTGATAAAATTGTTTCATAAATATCACATTCCAGCGAGAGAAATAATAATTACCGATACTTGAAAAGTTTCGCAACGTCCCATTACCTGGATATGGCATCGGTAAGGACAACGTGCATCAAGGTAACGGGGAATCGCGCAAAATCCAGGCCAAAATTGCATTTTTTTGTCCTCGTTCATGCCCATTTGTGTTATCCTTTTTCCTTGCCGTGCATTCATTAAACACAGTGGGAAAAACTTTTCGGAAAGCCAAACAGGCAGTGACAAAAAGTGAGAGCGCATCGTTAGAAACGCGTTCCCAACCTTCCGCTAACGACACCCGATGCATCCTTGCTGGGGAAAAGAGCATTCCCCAAAACGATCGGCACGGTTGCACCCGGGGCCGATAGGAAGAATGCCATCCGTAAGCGTCCGAAATGACATGAATTTGCAATTTTAAAATGATTAGCATAAAATGAAAAGATAAATATTTTATTTACGGTCGGCTCGTGACACAGGACTACACGGAGGGAGCAAGTTGTCGCTGCAGCACCGAATGCCTTTGGATATTATTGTGTTTTTTATTCTCCTTGTGAATTCTTCGGTCTACTGTTTGCCTTCTACCAGCCCTTGCAACCATGCTGATAACAGGAAGTGAAAAACAGCACGTTGGGATGGGATTGCAATAAGCAGCTCTCGGAACATTGGAATCAGGTTCGGCAATGGCAATTTGAAAGCATCGATGGAGGTAAGTTGTTGTTTTCGTTTCCGTGTTTTCTGGAGTGTGCGGTCGAGTGGAAACTTTAGCAAAGAGGCCTAATTGTTGATTGTACTTTAATTATTGATTTTTGATGAGAAGTTTGTGCAGTGGGCGTGTTTGTTCTTTTAGCGTAAACGAAAGTTGAAAAGGTAAACAGCGGTGGTTGAAGTTTATTTACCGTTCGGTTGGAGAGTTTGTCGATTTGTGGTTTGTGGGTTTTTTTTTCCTGTTTGAGGTGGGAATTTCGCCTGTAAACCGCTCAAGCAATCATTCGGATCGAAATATTTAGAGTGACAAATTTACTTTGGACAGAGTAAATTGTTTCAAGTGGATCGTTTGGAAGTTACATTTACTAATAAATCCTCCTAGCAAGATAAAGACGATTGATTGGGGAGTGGTGGGTTGATTGTTAATAGTTGATAATTCATCTTCAGTCTGTTGTGAAATGTTTATGCTAAAATTTTATATTTTTATTGTTAGGTTTTTTTTGGGATTAAGATTATTTCCTTTCTTAATAATATTTAAAAGAACTTATTTAAAAAACTATTGAAAAAGTATTTAATTGACTTTTTGTTATTCTTGTATTTATTTAAATTATTTTTTGAATGTTTGTGTAATAAAAAAAACATGTTTCAAGACGGTTTAATTTGTATTCCGAATTTCCATTACATAAAACGCTATGTTTTTAATGAATATGTTTGTAAAAATCCTTACCATTGCTTAACTAAAGACAATTTACCATGTTGCAAAGTCAATTACAACATGTTTAACAACTCATTCATTTCCCAGCCGTCTTTAAATAGTAACGACAGNAATAAACAAGTGTACCTAAGTTAAAAAAGTGCGTCGACTTATTTTGAAAAAGATCGTTACTCTGTAACATTTTAAAAAAATTCACTTTTGTGCAAGTTGTGAGTAAGTGAAGTGACTATGAATCCCGATGACGCTGTGCCCAATCCCGCCGCGAATTCGACAGTGCGACAACTTTCCCCTGTGCGCGACTCGGTGGAAGACACTATATCGTTGCAGGAGTTGGTCCAGCAAGCCAGGGAAGCAAACGAAAGTTTTGTCAGGCTCACCGCGCAAATCGCTCAACTGAGCCCTAGCGTCTCGCGAGGTTTCGGAGTGTCGCTGAACGCGCAACGCGAAGGCGCGATATCCCCGCGCACCCGCACAGGAACCGAAGATGTGCGCTTTCCTTCGGTCGCAACCCTGCCGCGGAGATCGGTGTTCGGGACGCCTTACATCAGCGACACGGAGCGTGAACCCGTTAGTCCACCGCCTCGAAAGACAATTGCGTTTCCGGATTTTCTGCGCTATGACGCGCAACCCGGCCCATCGGCGCCTCGACGTAGCGATGTAAACCCGCATGCTAGAAGCGGGCAGAGGACATCCGCACTTCCCGATCGTGATCGTGATCTTCAACGAGCCTTGGAAGACCTGGAGATCGAGCATCTTCGGGAGCGAAATCGGTTGATGCAATCCTTCGAGGCAACCGGTCAGCAACGTAGTCCACCACCACCACCACGCGTGAGTATCGTTCCAGAAAGGTTTCAGGCGAACGCCTTCTCAGCCTTTGATCTTTCGCAGACGCAGTACATGGCCCGGCATGGAAGAAAACGTGATTTACCTACGTTCTCTGGCAATCCCGAAGAGTGGCCAATGTTTATCGCTTCCTTCGAGTACACTACGGAAGCATGCGGGTACAATGACGTGGAAAACCTCGACCGCCTGCAGAAGGCACTAAAAGGGAAGGCGTTAGAATCGGTACGTTGCCGGTTAATGCATCCAGCCAACGTATCAGGCGTGATCGACACACTCCGCATGCTGTTCGGTCGACCAGAGATTATCGTTCACTCCTTGGTGAACAAAGTTCGAGCGATGCCGGCGCCGAGGCATGAGCGGCTCGAGACATTAATCGATTTTGGAGTTGCAGTTCAGAACTTGTGTGCGACGATCACGGCATCAGGGCTCGACGAATATATGTGCAACGTGGCCTTGTTAAACGAGCTTACGGAGCGCTTGCCCTCGTCGCTTAAGCTCAACTGGGGGTGTCACCGTATGGGCGTGGGTCATGTAACGCTCGCGAGCTTCAACGACTGGCTGAGTCATTTGGTCGAAGCAGCCAGTTAGGTAACCATTTCGTCGGTTTACACTCCTGGGAGTTCATCCGGTACAAGAGCTCCTACTAGCGACGGCGGTAACAGACAACATCTGCACGTAAACGCTCATCAAACGACAACTGCGACCAGTCGCCCAGCATCGAGACCCAACAGCACAACTCAATGTTGTCCAGTATGCCAACAACAATGCGCCAAGGTAGAAAGCTGTCCCAGTTTCCTTGCGATGGATGTAGACGCCCGCTGGCGAACAGTGCGGGAAAAGAACCTGTGCCAAAAATGTCTTGAACGACATTTCACACGCTGCGAAAGAAGGGAGCCATGTGGCACAAACGGCTGCGTGTTCCTGCACAACAAATTGCTCCATGACGGCTCGAGGACTAGGGCTGAAGCGACA
>CM028124.1:5946466-5972725 GCA_016254315.1 Anopheles parensis
TCATTTTTATATCAACGCATCCAGCAAGGTGTCCCATCAAACAGTTTTTGATTTTGAATGTGGTCCGAAGCTCTAAAAGGTTGCTCATCCCTGCGTTATACTTTACGCAAATAAGGTGTTTACGGCGTCTGATTGAATTCTCGCTTTCCCAGCTTCATTTTAAGGTCAAAGGGCAGCAGGAAGATCGCGGACAATGTTCGGTCATACGCGTGGAAAAGTCACTAAAATGTCGGTATCATATAGATAAATGTTGTAGCCTAAAATACGTGTTTTCTTTTATATGTCACTACGTTGTTATATATTATAAGCACAAAGAAAAAAAATCATTTTAAATCTAATTGTTTCAAATCCTACCTCAACCATCCATCAAGGGAAACATCAAAGAACTATGTTGTCGTTTCCAATGTGGCATCAGTTTCTACATTCTAAACCTTTCTATATTTCCGTTGCTATTAGTTTTCACCATATCATTTTCATTACTGAAGCGACTTACATTAATTTCTACTTATGAGTACCTCATTCAAAGTAAACACACATTCGGTTTTTCCCCTATGGAATGAGTATTTAGTCGTCGTCTAGCAATTTACTGCAACTTGCTCAATTATAGCAAATCGGCAGACATAGAAGAAAAAGCAAAAAATATTACCAAAACCACATGCAAAGGATAAATGCGTTGCCTGGTTTAACAACATATTAACGGATCCTTTCCGGGATCGTTGTCGAAAGGGTTTGTTGACACAAAAGAGCGCGTCTTGTCGCTGGCTATAATGCTACTGCTGCTGTTGCAGGAAAAGGTTGGATTGAGAAAATGGCAACTTGTTGACGTTGAACCGTTTCGCCTTGCTGGGAGCTGTACTAAACAGGGTGCAGTTCCAACTCGAGCCCAACTTTCCATCAAGCGCAGTTCCGCAAAACGCGGGGAAAGATGCATTTCCATCCCGAACTGCAAAAGGGAAAAAGGGAAACACGTCCTACCTTCCTGGTTAAAGGGATGGCAGCTCCACGTCCGTTGAAATCCAATCATAAAAGTTCGGCGGATCGGATCGGCGGGAAGTCATTTCGTCGGTTTTTAACAGACTCCAGCTCTAGGTGGGAATGTGTAGTACCAAGGGGCCACTGATGATTTCACTGCGAGGTTGTTGGTGAAGTCTGGCAAAGTTTTGCATCCCTTTTCGGACCACGGGTACGCAGAAGTTGGGATCGGTTTTCCGGCTACCCATTATAAGCCGGTAGAGATCATCAGTAGGAAAAAGGCGAAATACAGCCCCGAGTTTGCTAAGCCGGCGACAGCAGCAATCGCAACCATCGCTGATGATGAGCATGATAACCGCAGCACACTTCTGCAACAGGGCCACCATCTATCCCTTTGCACAACTAGCACAAAGGCGGAAGTGTAATGGTACGGGACACTAGGCGAGTCTACCGACGCTGCATATCGCCTGTCGTGTTCCCTCGTGTCGTCGCTGGGGAGATTGTGCAGAAGCAGCTTAAAAACTTTGACTTTGCGATGGATCGCAAGGATTTGATATCGTTAATGCGCACGGAGCGCAATGAGGGAAAAGTCGTTTGCAGAGAGTTGACTGAAAGTGTCCCAAAGTGTGGGGGGTGGCGGTAGCCGCTTACATATGCGGAGGTGAAGATATTTCCTGCACACGAGTGTGCGGACAGTTTGATGTATGCCAAAGGCACCCCGTATGTCCAGTATCGGTTCCAAAGTGTACGATTCCGGCACTATGGACTCTTCAGTAAAGAGGTCTCCTCGCCTTTTGGCGGGTATGTGAGATGCAAACTGGTGTTGCAAGCCCAACTTTGTCCATCTTTATTAGATCGGTTTATGAAAGTTTAATGGAAAAAGCTCATCCGCAAATTTATACAAGATCTGTGCGTCTTTTTTTTTGGCTTGACCTGTGTTTCCGGGAAGTTGCCACTGAACCCGGAGGGAAATTTGCGGGTAAAAAGATTTAGCTACGTGCCGGAGTGCATCACAAGTCGCTAATGGTTCCCGTAGCGTCTACGGGTTTGAACCATCGACCGTTGTTGACTTTGGAAAACTCGTCCCCAAAAAGAAAGAGGGCATAAACTGTGCGCACCCGGGTAGATCAGCAAATTGTGTGCATCTGTTTCGGTGTAAGTATCAGCCCAACGAACAACATTTCTTCATCCATTGCTTCCACCGGACAGTGCACCAAACGTCGATGGTGTGCGTTGATCTTGCGGGTTAGGAGAAAACTTCAACACGAACATCCCTCACACCGTTGAACCGCTTCTGGGTGGGTAAACTTTATGAGCCCCGATGGAATACTCACTCCCATCGGGTGCAGGAGGCTAATGTCCAGAACACGGAAATAGGTACATAGAGTTCTGTAGCTAGAAGTTTCATAATCTTTTCGATAAACATGTGCTGTTGGTGGTGGGATTTTGCATGATCTTGGTGTATGAATTTGCATGGATCGATGCACGACGGCGCGCATGTAGTAACCGGTGAAACATCGCATGTTTCGGGATGTACCCAGCACTAGCATGGTTCTTCATTAGCAATGGAAAAGCAATTTGTAAACTAGTAACTGATCACTTACTGCATCGCTTAGAGATAGTTAAGCGTTGTGTTACAGCTGTGCCGTTACATTATGTCTACATACTTCACACCATCGTATGCACACTATCAACTCGGAACGTTGCCAGCGGCCATCTTACGACCATCAAATATCTGGTTACGTTTATTGTGAACTACCAAGAACGTTCGTCCAGATTTAGTGCTGATTATGAGCAGACTGATGTGCATCAATCCAGGAACATTCTGACGACGAATTCTACGAATCCAGCCTCACGTAATGCTACGGGGACGTATGCCGGGCGAAAGTCGTTAACTCCGTTACCTCATCGTATGTTCAGTAATCCACCAGCTTTTCTGGGGGGGGGTGAGCCTACGTAACGTAATCGTCAAAACCCGGTTGCCACAGCCAGTGGCATCGCCGTTCGGTTTCACGTTCCCTGTCAACGTTAATCCGGCCGACGTGTACAATTCCCGTTTCATCGAAACCTCCGTAGCTGGCTGATACCGGGCAAAGCAGAATCACCACCCTCCCTCCAAAAACAAACGAACATCTAATCCACCCAGAGCCGAGGTTGGAAATGAGGAATCGGACATCCTTACCATCTTGGACTTGGACGGGATGAAACTTTTAGTCTGGGCCCGCCCTAGTCGAATCTTGACCTACACTGGTCTGGAGTGGGCACATTTATGTGTTGATTGAATTGATGAGGTGTTTATCAGAAATAAATCTTACACAGTGCGGTCAGTGAAGCGCAAGCACTGTGGGTCGGGCGAGCAAATATTTTCACAAACGAAGTAGTAATGCGACAATCCGTGATCAGTAGTAGGTGGCTTACTCGCTTCAGTCTGAAGCTGTTTGTTGCTAGATGAAGGGATTTGTGGTTGATTTTTAGCTTAAAGGCAAGAGGACATTTTTTGGTCTGTAGGTGGACACGTAGTGTGGGCGATGATGATACGTGGATTTCGTTCAGCCATTATACAACCATCGATGATGATGATGATGATAATGATACGTCCTACCTAGTACATCAACATTTGGTGGTTTTTCTTTCGGTTGTGAAATGTTTTTTTTAATGATATTTGAAACCATATAATGGCTTATTGGACCTATTTTCACAACGTACTCCGGGTTGTCGGATTTCGCCCGTAAGTTGCCTATTGAACAAAGCTTTTGATTTTGTAAAACTGATTGCATACTTTCGAGCGTTGTGGTGAGAGGGTTCAATCATTTTTTGTCTTAAAATAAGCTTTAAGACAAAAATTGCTTGAACCCTCTTACCACAACGCTTTTATTGATTAGGTTTTTATTGGTGTTTGATGTATTGTGGTAATGAGTAACTTTTAACATCTCTTGTAAAATATAATTCTATTAAGCCAACAAATAAATTCGTAAGTTGTTTAGCCAATTAGATTGATACTTATAGTTTAGTATCAAAACACGGCTTGTGAAGCTTGTTCAGCTTGTTAGAATTTCCATACTTCGATCCAACGAATGTTATTCACGTAATTTTTTATTCCGAAAAACATCCACCTGACAGTGCATTTTGTATCACGCGCACAAGTGCATCATCATTAGCGGATTCCCGTTGTATCGCTCCATGCAGACAACATGCCATAACTTATTTTTCCCATCCAACGCTAATGATTTGTTAAATAGTCCGCATTCACTTACCAGTGCAGCGATCATTTATGGTTGCCGCTCTTTTAGCAAGCGGCTCGTCATCGCCACTAAATGGCGGTGGCTTTATATTTCCAACATTACCAAAAAAAAACGCCACGGATAGATTTGGGGCTCTATGCTTCCGTTTTTTTTCTCTCTCTCTCTTTTTCTCTGAGTGGCCTTAATTATAGTGAATAGCGTTCCGCGAATCTCTATATCAATAAACTAATTGGATGAATAAACCTATCGGGGGTTCGGTTGACCAGCATGGAACCGGCTGCTAAAGTGGCGTTTACGCTGAGAAGTGCAGAAAGCGAATGAAAAAGTTAGTATCTGAAAGCGCTTTCACCGTGCAGCGCTTCCGACTTCGATCGGAAGTGGCTCTAATGAGATGATGGTGGTGAATTTCCAGTCCGCCAAATCGCCCGTTTAGTAATTGGTGTAGTATTTCCAATGATTTACTAAACGATGATTGAAGCAACAGCGAGGAAGAGTGCGAAAAAGAGAGAGAGAGAGAGAGATGAAAATAATATAGAGCTATGGAAAATAGGGTTTAAGTGCTTTCGCAAGTAGTTCCACTATAGTCAATAATAGGTGGCTTGCCTTCACAGGCAACCAATTTTGCTTCTGCTGCCGATAATCATTGAAGCGCTGAAATTCAATTCGGAATGCGGCAGGTTTTTGGGCCGCTTGTGAACTCACTTGGTGGGAAAGCAATGGGAGGAAAAAAAAACATCTCATCATGGCCATCCCGGAGAGATTGGATTTTTTTTACCCGACTCGAATCTGGTTTGGGCAACGTTTCGGTGCTCTGAATGGATTTCAAATAAATCGATTCAAGTGGAAGCGGAATAAGATTAAATTAGGAGTAATTTGAATGAAAGACTCATCGCAGCTCAACTTGTTTAAAATCGACTTCTTAGATGTATGCCGCCTACCCCCGCCCCCCCCAACCCCGAATTGTCGGATGGTGAATAGTCACCTCGAAGTTCCGGAACATTATTATGCCAATCGAAGCAAATAGTGAAACCGAGATTGGATCTGTATAGAATTCATGGGAGGACAAAAAAAACAACTTGCATGAATTGAAGAAAATCCTAGAACATCCTAGGCAAATGTAAGCTCGGGACCCCGTTTGGATGGATTGGGAAGTAAGTGGCCACGAACGAAATAAGCATAAAGGATAGTTCCTTCCCGTTTTATCCCCTACTAAAAAGAGGAAGGTTTTTTGTGTGTGTTTGTTTGTCTTGCCAAAAGAAATCAACCATGGGGCTTTATTGGGATTTCCATTTAAGGCGCTCGTTGTTTTTGTGTTTTACATTTTTCAACTCAAATGACTTTATGTGCAATCACGAGAAGGGTGGAAAAAAGGAAGCAACACCAAAAAAAAAACCAGTCCTTTAGTAATATATAAAAAAGCGGGATGAAAAGCATTTAGAATGAGCAGCAGAAGCCATGGCACAGAGAGGCCCAAGGGAAGCAAACTTTGTCTGGGGAAAAATTGTGTTCGATCAATTCTAGGACCTGTGTGTCGACCCTCAACGAGCAAAAGAAAGACTCCGAATGTCGCCATGAAATTGAATCACGTATTTGTTTGTCAGTAGTGCATGATGGAGTGTTGCAGTGATCGTACGGGTACGGATATATAAATGTACTGGATCCGGCTAGATCCGGTTGTGTCGGGTGCGAAAGGATGTCACTTTTGATAAGCAATGGAGTGGCTTACGAAACGGGGGCGATGTGTTTCGTAACGTGACGTTAAGAAGCGAGGGAGGGCTGGGGGCGGGTGGGGGAAATGTTTTGTGTTTGATCAAATTGCTAACTTTTCCGTCGAGCTAAAAGTGAAATGTCTTGATGTATGTGTCTCTTTCATTTTTTTTTTTTCGTTTTTGTTTGATACTGAGTTGTGCTAGTTACGCTAGAAAAGTTCATCATCAGTATCATTTGAAAATGGGAAAATGAGTTGCAGTTGCAAACACCCAAGTGGCAACTTCAAAGTCCAACTACACCAGTCACGAGCACGAACTCATCTGGTGAACTTTGGAAAGAATACGCTTTTCAAACCATTGATTAGATGGTGTCTGTCGGTGTCACATGCGTGTTTGAAGATGGGATCGAGCACAATTTAACAGGCGGATTGATAAGCGTAAATGAGCAAGGTAAAATTTTAAGTCAAAAATGGTAGCAGATTGGAGTGAAGGTTACAAAGTTTCAGCGTACAAGCTTTACTGATTGTGTTGCACCTCCAAAGGTGAGTAGCATATCTAGGAGGAATGACTTACTGAAAAAAGCATGAGTTTACATAGAAAATGTGTATGATTTCCAAGGACTAATAAAGTTATATGTTCAAAAATTCAATTTCCTACCGATTAACCGTTAACCGTTTAACGCCTAAATGCATTAATTTTCGTATATATTTATTGTAGTTAGAGTAATTTTTTTAAAAATATTCCTACAACCTTAATCTGAAATCACGTCTCTTTTTGTTTTCTTAAGTTCATCACTTCCATCAAGGAAGCATCATATTGTAAGTGAATCGTATCCGGAGGGAATGTTCATAAAGAGCCATTTTTTTCTTCTCTTCCTGGCCCCTTGACCACGTTTAGCCAGGGAGAAAAATAATTTCCTCCAGCTACAAGCTTTTCATGTCAGCTCGGAAGTGTTTGTTTTCTCTTCGAGTGTTGTTTTGCTTTCACGCCGACGGTTTCGGACGGCTTGACCGTAGGTCCGAGCTCTGCTACGGGAAGACTGGACGCGATCGAGTGTAAACATGACGCGGAAGAAATTGTAATTTCATCCAACCTACGCTTAAAGATTACGGTTTGTTTGTGTGAGTGCCGGAACGTACGGAACGTAAGAATAGTGCTTAATTTTAGCGTGAGTTTGTTTTTTGCGTGTTGAGGATGGACTTGCGAGCAGTGAATAAAATAATGAATTCCAATAGCCGCTGGCTGCCGGTCGATGACGGACTGGTATATTCCGTTCGTTCCGTTCCGGCAGATGGTTCGAGACGTAAGTATATGTGATTCTAGAATCTTCGATATGGTCACAAGGAAAAATTGTCCCTTGCGAGACACTGTGGTTTCAAAATTAACACAACGCATTGTGTGTTATGGAACGGTCGGGCCATGTTTGGAATGTTTTAATATCCCTTAGATGATCCATTCAATCGGATATTTTTCTATACGCAATTCGACATCTTAATTTCCATTGTGCTTTAGGCAGAGTATATGAAATGATAAGGCGATAAACGAAATAAGAATAATATTTCTTTTCATTTCGAGATGTCATCTTCAACAATCCTTTTAACAAAACAGTTCTTCAACAAATGCGAACTTTTAATGTTTTGTGATCTTGAAACAGATCGATCGAATGTTTAGATATATAGATATCACCTCTATCACCAAAGAGATATAATAAAAGAATGTATGTGAAAACAATATTTAATTTTTCTTTCCTTTTTTGCCATGATTTGCAGAGAAATTGCATAGTTTTAGGCGTTTTGATCCTTTGGTAACCTTTGCATTTAACATTCTAGAATAATACTATCGAAGTGATATGTTTTATATACATTCATAACACCAACCCATTACTAGAAATTTAAGGAATTTATTTACAATCGATTGTACAAAGCATTATTTTCTTTTCTGAAGAAAACAAATTAAGCTCCCCGTCAGCACTGTTTAAAGCATCATAATGGATCAATTTTAAAGCAACAATCGTAATCAAAATCAAATTTAAAACATCATTCACACTACCTTATCGGATTGCTTGAAGCAGTGACTCGAAAAAAAAGTCAATCCAACCCGTTTGCGTCACGAAGCACAAATGATTGATGATGCCAAATGTGATTTAAGCGGTGAGCAAAAGTAACTAAAGTTATATTTTTCTTTCTGGCAATTTTTTACTCTCTCCTTTCGATGTGTTGTACGTTGTTTTTTTCTTTAGTGCGGTAAATGTTTTGGTGCATGAAATGTTGTGAATGTGAAAATTCGAATCCTTTCCTTTCGGGAATGGGTGAAGCATCATATTCTTCATCCCGGTGGGGTTGTGCATCATACTGAAACATGAACTGATGTTATGTTATGCTTTTCAAGCAAAAAAACTCTATTCTAAAAAGCAAAAAAAAAAAAATGGAAAAAATCTTTGCAAAGATATCAGCTGGATGCATAAATCATACCATCAGCACGAGTACGCGCCATAAGTTGTCACAAAGTGTCAACACTGATGGCACCGTGCGTTGACATTCGGTTTTGATTGGGGTAGGAGACAACCGATAGGACCCCATGAGTTACCCGGGAGAGAGGGAAAAAAAAGACAGAGTTTTAGATAAAAAGGGTGTGTCTTTTATTTCCTTTTTTCCCCCCACTCATACGCATTGGGTAAAAATATGCTGCAGGTAAAATCGTTAACATGCAGTCGATTCGGTTTCGGTTTTTGAGGTAAATCTGTGGAAAATCTTATCCCATGGATGAGTTTTCTTTCCCTTAATCCCTTCGTTTTGCGACCGTACTGTCGCGGTTCACCTCGATCGAGACTGCTTGCTTCGTCGTACATCGTTAATCGTTATTTCTCGTGCAAAAATATACAAAAAAGACAGCAGAGGGGGCGGAAAAAAGATTTATACACTACCACGTCAGCCCACGTGCCGTCGCTTCGAAAAGCAGGACGCATTCGGTTGTAGGGTCCATGGAAAATGAATTCACCCGACGGAAAGGGTCGAACCCAATAAAAGCGAACCTATGGTAGATTCTAGACGTGCAAACGTGCAAACCCTTCTCAAAATTCGTTTCTCGCCCTGATAAGGGTACCTGGGTCTTGAACGATGTTACCAAAAAAAAAGAGACTGAGTAAAGTATGGACGATTCTTAACCTGCCGTTAAGACGTTGTTGGAAGACGGTGTTCGGTTAGAGGTTTTTTTCTTGCTTAGACTTTAGTTAAAGGTTCATTTTTTTCACCCACAAGGTGGGAGGATTTATAAGATTTAATGTCGTCAAGTTGCCGTCACGCAGGTTTGATGTTTTCGGAAATCAATCTATAACTTTCGCAACTCTTCTCACATTTTCTTTCAAGCTTTTCTTTCCTTTCATCAAAGCCCTTTATGATTACACTCGTTGGTTGCAACAACAACAAAAAAAGCCTGGACACACCATTTTTTGAAACCCTCTTGTTGCGTTCGCTGCCAACCAGGTTGCTGAACTTTTTGATTACAAAGTGACCACTTGCTTTGGGAAACGGGCGGCTCACGCAGCGTGTCACTGACATTTGATAGGCTGGCGGCTGCTGACACCTTCCCAGAAAACGAAACATACGGTCGGTGGAAGCGAAAAAAAAAACTTTAGCTATCACTTTACGGCCCAGCTGCCACCGATCGAGGATAAATAAGGGCAGTGGGTTTTTTTGTAACCCTCGCCCCCGTCCTTTAGAGCGTTAATTGTGTTTTGCAAACTTCGAAGTGTGTGAACTCGTGGCTTACATACAGTGAAGGGTTGTGCCGGGGACAGAATGATTGATCGGTAAAGAGTTTTGTTGCTATATATGTTTGAGGATAGCGAAGAAAGAAAGAAAAACGACTCAAGCAAGCGATAAAATTTTCAATCCGTTTAAAGAATAATGAAAACCTTCAAGTTTTATTGAAAACTTTTGAAGACAATAAAAAAGAAATACCCACTACAAATTCTTTTTGCTTGCTATATGTCAAAAAACAAACGGTAGAAAAGATTGTAAAAAGTAGCTCAAACTGGGCTATCGAATAGACAACATCACCCAGCTTAAGGTTATTCAATATAAGTATTAATTGTTTTCTAGAAACTACACGTTTTCACACTACATACTTGTGCCATTTGCCCCGTTGTCACCACATCTCGAGATGAGGTTCGACTAGCGTTTATGCGGGTGAACTATTCATCATTTATATCTCACAATAAGTAAAGTACCCAATTTTCTTTTAGAGTTTAATGAAATGTTATACAAATCAAGACGATTGTTTCTCACTGAAATTGAAAATCGCAATAATATTGTTCACTCTTGAACTGCGGTGATGCCCATTTACGGTATATTTAATCTCATTAAAAGCAAATTGATTTAGTTACGCGATTATGCACTTTTTGAAGCATTTTTTTTTAAATCATTAGCTAACGTACCCAACCTATCAGTTGTGCTGGGAAAACATTGGCTCAGTCAAAGTGTGCAGCTAAACGATGGATAGGTCAATTTATTTTCATTCTCCTCCATCCGGGACGGATAGCTTTTGATTGGCGATAGCATAAATAACTATCAATCGGACCTGCGGGCGGGTGTCATGCTAACAAGGAAAACTATCCATTAACGATTGTTTAATGAATTGTATACCCAACCACCCGGGCGGGTCGTCCTGGGGACGAGACGAGGTCTCCTTTAGTTTCTCACACGGTCAAGCGCGGAAATGTGATGAAATGAAAGAACAGATACGTTGAAGCGATAGCAAGAAGGGTGGGCGTGTTGGAAAAGTTTTTTTTGCCATTCGCTTTGAAAGACAGCAAGCGGGTACACGATGGCAATCGATTCATTTTCATTCTGCTTCTTATCGACAAACGCATGTCGATTTGCTTAATTGGTATCTTGCCGCGAGGTGCGAACGCTTTGCCTTTGAATTATTCATAATCGCAACACGATCGTCTAGACCGTTTTTCGTTGTCTGCGTACATTCACAAACGAAAAGGGATGTGCAGAGAGAGAGAGAGGTTGAAAAAGTACTTACTGGCACGCGATTTTAATCAAGATTGTGTTGCTTTATTATAATTGGTGCGTGATGGTGAGTTTAAAGCGTTCTATATTTGGTCTAAAGGTTTGTCCAAGTTTTTCCAAATCTTGCAAAATATTTCGTTCAACTGACGGATGCATTGCGAAAGGCACTGCAGAAAGATTAAAAAGTATGGATAAAAGACCATTATTATAGTGAATATTTTCTATATATTTTAACTTATAGGATTTTTTTTTAATTTTAAGGATCGAGGAAAACATTTATCCAGTTTTAATTCTCTATGTTTTGTTATCTGTCACATTTGTTTTTACACGGATACTTCATAGTGGAAAATTGCAATAATGTTTGCATATCTGCAGGCGTTTTAACCATTCAGGCTTTTTTTTTATCAAAAATTTTAAAATATATAAGGTTTTAGTTTTAAACTACTTTAATGTTTGTTATCCTTTTTATTTGAAGACGTAATTCCAAATTTCATGAACATAAGAAATTCGTTCAATTTAATATTTTAATATTTATGTAAGCTATTAGGTAATTGAGTTAAAGTATATTACGTCCTGAAAAGCAACATCTTCATCCGTGTGAAGAGAAAAAGGTAGTATAAAGAAATTAGATGAATTTATATATTAAACTAAGTTATTTCTATACATATACCCAACATTCCTGTAATGTTCGTACATGCTGCAACGTTACCCGCTTCCATCGATGCAATTGCTTCCACGCGGAAGATGAACCCAAAACCACCGTCGTCTACATCTCATGCCGCTTTTGATCGCTATGTTTGTGCTGTGGCGGAAAGTTGGCAAAGAAAATTAAACTTAGTTAAAATCGTGTTTGATGAAATTCCATGTTCTCCCCGCCATCTCCGTGTATCGAATGCACATTTCGCGAAACGCTTCGGAACGCTTCAACCCTCAGTCCTTCAAGGAAAATGTTAATTTTAATACTTTCATACTTCGCTTCTGCTCACCTCGTCCGGTGCCGGCCAGCTTGTCACCGATCACCGGTAAGCACTAAGAAGGATAGTTCCGTCCTTATGCTCAAGCACTGCCGAGATGGCGCCTGTCAGCGTACCCGCCAGCTCATCAGCGGGCTAAATACAAGTACCGGTTCGGCTGCCAGCACCAGTGTGCCCCAGTACTTAAATGCATAATCACATAATAAATTATTATAAAATGAATATTTTTCATCGCTTATCTGAAGACCCGTCTGGCCCAAAAACGGGGTCCGTGCGGCTTCAACGCGAACGTTGCAACACACCGGACTTCTCACCCACTCGACGGTGCTCCATGTGAATGGAGTACGGCGGAGTGTGGCGGAGCTTTCTATTTCTGGCCCCGCACCGGAAGGTACGTGCTATGCGAAAGACCAAAAACGCATCGTGATGGCGCATCGTTTCGGTTCTTTGCCGGTGTCGTCATCAGCATCTCGGCAGAAGCTGGTTGACATTTCCGGTGCGCATCCTGCAGGCAAGGATGATATTTCCTGATGCTCTCGGGACCGGTTTTGAGGTTGCACAAAGTGGGCACAAATGGACGAAATGTGGGGTTCGAATGTAGTTGCACCGTCCACCGTCCTTACCTACGACACACCAGTATCGAGCAGTGCGCGTACGGGACGGTGTTCTCTGTGTCGGAGTTTCCGAAGTTGCTTGGTTGCTGGTTGGAAGCTTTCTATCCTCGTTTGCCAACATCCACGTCCTGCCCCGGGTACGGTCCTTCGGGAGTGTAGAAGTGTTTTTCTGAGTTTTTTTTCTTTCACTTCTCATATTGTTGCCACTCCCGTGTGGAGCGTGTGCGTGTATGCCATCTGTGAGAAAGGTCGGATTTGTTGTGCTCGGTGTGATTTGTTTCCACAGCTACCGGATGCCAACTTTACGCCCCTCTCCCCGTCACGTACAACTCTTTCCTCTGCCACTGCAACGGCAAAAGCGTGTCCCTTTCTTTAATGTCACTTGCTTGTGTCGTTGATCGTCGGCTGCAATTGTCAGTGTCGGTAGCGGTGCGATAAAAAGTTTTAAGCAGAGCAAATATTTAACGTCGCTTAAGGTTAAGGGTTGGCACAGAAACGGGAAACGAATGAGTGGAGCCCGGGAGGGGAGGGTGTGCAGTTGTGTGCAACACTGTCCATCCAGCAGTGCATCCAGTGATGTAGACATGGCATCGTGGAGCAAGTCTCACCGGAATTAACCGCTTGCGTCACGCGATCCAACATCAAGCGTCTGCGGCACCGTACACTGAGGTGAAACAGCGATAAGGTAAAGTGTACAACCGTGTGGTTTTTCCATCACACAAACAAACGCACACAGCTACGGCCAGATTCGTGGTTGCTGTTGTGATCTGTATCCTTCCGCTCGTGGTTCACCTGTGTGAACGGACCCGGGAGTCATCTTTAGCCAGGCGTCACAGCTAAGCGTGACAAACAGCCTACGATAATTAACCGGTTTTTGTCTCGGAATCTTGGGGTCTCTTGTTGAACTTGTGAGTTGGACCATTTCCCCCCCCTGTACCGGAAGCGGTGTCTTCGGAACACTGCCTAAATAAACAACCATTTCGCTTGACGGGGGTTTTTGGCCGAAAAGCCTCCCACGGTGGGAGGGATGGAAGAGGTTTTTATTGTTGTTTGAGTAAAGCATAAAATCCGCTCGCAGCATGATAGCAAACTTACCGGGCCAAGCGTCAAAAATAGAAGGCTCTTTAACACTCTTCTGCATAAACTCGTTTCCGAGTGTGCAAGGGAAAATGGCAAAAGGTTTGTTAGTACTTCCAGCCAGCAAAAGAGCTATCAGGTTGTTGAAATATGGTAGAGTTCACCCATTTTTTTTGTTTGACACCCAAACAAAAATTCTTCAAAAATATTTAACCTTAGCAAAAGCCATCGGACGTAAACGGGGTGTGAATGAGATCAAAAGAGGTTGATGTTGTTTATGTTTACGAAAACGGAGGTTGGGAGTGAAGGTACAGCGTAACATAATTGTTGTCACTTCCGTGTGTGATTAAGATATTGCAAAAAGGAGGTGATTTATTTGTTCGCACCTGTAGTATCGCGCGACATGATAATGATCCAGGAAGGGTATCGTTTTTTTCGTAATATAATTACTTCACGAACCGTTCACTCGTTCAAACGTATTGTATGCGCACGCATAGCACAATTAAAATAATTATTTGTACAGATAGAAAACAAAACCCCATCTCCCCGCATCTTTGTGAAGGAGCATAATTTTTCTAACAAATTTTTTAGACTTTTTTGCCATTTTTTTTACCTCAAATAAAACTCTCCAAGAACCATTGAATTACGCGTTGACGTAAAAGTTCCAGCCGTAATGTGGTGCAAAAGTAAAATCATGACCATCACACCGCTGCCACACGGATGTACCGGGCAAAATGTTGGGCAAGCTTAAAGCGGAAAGAAAATGTAATTACAACCGACTGACCCCATTAACAATCGTGCACTTTTATGATTTTATTATAATTATGCTTCCACCAGCCCTTGAATGGTGCTGCACGGAGTAGTTTGATGGACAAGGGAGAAGCAACAAAAAAAAAAGAAATACCTCGAAAAGAAATACAACCGAACGCCGATGGCCTCGCTGGTGGTAGTGAGTACTTGCGTTGCTAGTCATTAGAGAAAGATTTTAATACACTTTTTCTTCTTACACGCTCCTTGTCGCAGTGAGTCAAGAGTGGCAGGATTTTTTTTTTTAAATTCTTATTCTACCATCACATCTTTTATTTCTACCATTTCTATCGAGCCGGTACAATTTCTGCCAGGCGTTAGTTTGCATTGTGCAACAAGAAGGTTGCATTCCCTCTACAGTGCATTGAAGGAGCCATTGCCAAGAGCTTCGCTAACGATCTTTTTGCCATTCATTTATAGTTCACTTCCTGGGAACTGTGTTCGTGATTACTGTTTTAGCTGTAATGGGTGTACCTTCAAAGGGAGATCAATGGTGCACTAGCAACTGAAGCGTGTGCTTCCCATCGCTAGGAACTGCTGGTAACCTTGTTTGATTTTATGTGTTTTGTTTTATTTTTACACTGTGCTTTGGTTGTTAGTATCCCCATCCGCACTAGTGTTTAGCAAGCTAGTGTTCACCCAACGGAAAGGAGATCTCCCTTCGGATGACATCTGTCTGATCGCCGTATGCCTCAGAAGTGGTTGTGACTTTATGATTTTTGTCTCCCAGCATGAATCGTTACAACATTGCGGCGGAAGGAGTACCACTTCAAAGCAACGAGTGCACTAAAGTGGAAGATGCTCTTGGGTGTAGTTAAAATTTCGCTAAGGGTTGGGTAAATTTTAATTGGATCAACGGATAAGGCAATGCGTCTAGCCGGGGTTTGTGGTGGTAACCGCCTTCACGGTGAATGGTTCAGTGTGTTTTTAATCAACGCAGCACATTTTTTTAAAACTCTTGGCAACAATGCTCATGTTGCGTCATTGAAGGTAGGTGCCAATCATTTTCTGCACAGTATATCAAATAGAATAAAGATCGTGACAAACGAAAAGGAATTAGTTACACTTTGATTTTGAATAGATCAATTGCATAATTGACAACGGTTTTTACTTTTTTTGTGGAAGTAGAGGGTTTTTTCGTTAGTTTTTAGTTTGGAACATCATATGTTCACATATAAATTGAAACAATTAATCTAATTTTGATTGGTGATGGAAAAACTATACTGAAAATAATTGAATGCAACAAATTTTGTTTGAATTTAACGTTTAATAAGGCTTCTATAAAATTGGAAGTTTGGAAATTTTTGATTGAATCCTTCCTGAGAATCTTTTGTAAAATGTTATCCTTAAGACATTTGTTACCTAAACCTTCAGTCGCTCCTTTTGGCCGATTGCTTCATCGTCTGGGAAGAACGAAGAGGTTATTCTGCTTTTAATTTTCATTTTTAGATTTTTCTTGTCAGGTGGCCATAAGAAAGAAGTTGCTTGAGCGTTTTTTCAGTGGCTGTTACAAATTAAACGATAACGTTGTCAAATTTTGTCTGTAAACAGTTGGGTAGCTCTTTAGAATTATGCGCAGAACTAGTACGAAAAATTACCATAAACTGTCCAATGCATTTTTTTTACTGTAATTACATTACTTTTACCTGTTATCTAATCTTTTCCTTTATATCCTAACCTTTTTCTGAAGCAAATAAAAGCTTTACTGTTGTTCGCAGTTTTAATTAATCAAAACATAGTTTTATTTTAGTAACAATTTTTTCTTTCCAAAAAAATACAGAAACATAATTTCTGTGTGTTGAAAGTGTGCTGTAACGAAATCCTTATACCGATACTCCATAAAGTATGCAATTCGCATGACAAATTTGTCCTTATTTCTGAATAGTTCTATTGAGTCCACTTCAAACAAACTGTTTTGTGTATAAGTTTAGTTTTTTTAAGTACTGATATTCTCACTGAGTTCCCTGTTAACCACTTGTTCATAGGAAATAAAACTATCAGACATGTAGAGTACAAATCGGCGCGTACATGACGAACAAACTCGTTGTAGAGTACTACAAACTTCTACAAAAAGTTTTATATTTTGCACTTGTATCATGCATCTCTACACAAGTAACAATTCACCACGGCCTAATTCACCACGAACTGCTGCGGAGAAGAAAAAACAGCTGCGGTTGCATCATGGGTACAAATTTAATAAAGGCGACCATAAAAATGTGTCATGGCGGCCAAAAATGAAATGTACACGTGAAGCACACTTATTATGTATATAATTGAATTGGTTTTTTTTCTCTTCTATCGGCGTTGTCCCATCTTTTTCGTGTATCTATGGACAAGTTGGCTGGTTAGTATGAACAAGTGTTGAACTCTTACCGATTATGTATGTGCAATGCGTCAAAGCAAGTTTCCCCATTACATATTACACTTCATATTATAAAATATTACTTAAACTGATACCGCAGACCTTTTAGTATCTCTTGGTACCAAAGTTGACCACCTGAGTATTAAGTCCCTTCCCTACATCAATGGGGGTCTTCAAAAACGTTCATGAATCTTTAGGTACATGATAGTCCATAGATTCACGAATATTTGCCAACAAATCCTTTGGAGCGGTATGTCCTATACGATGCGAAAGGGCCCACATTCGCAGTTTCATTTTAAACGTTTCATTTCGCTGCACTTCATCATCGTTTGCATAAGTAGGCTGGCATTCTTCGTCTTCGTCGCTCTCTATAAACAACTGTTCCAGCCATTGGCGTCCGCTGCTTAATTTCTTGCCCATCTTACTTTGAATTCCACTTTTCTTCATACGACTCACGTGTTCCATTTTCTCACTATTGTTTATAAAAAACAGTATAAAAATGCATTTAACTCAAAACTCGCTGATAACTCCACTCCTTAACCAAACCGTGCAGTTCAACTCACCACTGCTCTTCCCCTCGTTGCTTCTTTTCCCTTCTCATCGCCTTTGCCTACGAGCTAGGTGTCAATTGTACTTGTGTATGTCATTGTAGGTGATATTTTGTTCCTGAAAGCATGGCTAATGATATACAGTCATTTTCCGAGTCACGCAGATTAAGTGAAATCCGGAGAAATTCGCGTAACTTGAGTAGTCGCGGAATTTTAATGGTGTTCAATGCGTCGTATTTATCTCATATTAATATATTGAATACTTATTTGAAGGTTGTGAACAACTGTTTTTCTCCACAAGTCGCACGCAAGATTTTACGTCAACTAATATTTATATTAAAGTAGAATGTATTTTTGTTAAACTGCCCAGATAAAAAATGGGATTCTACATATGTATATTTTCCATTTCATAAACTGTTAAATGTCGAATAACTCGAGTATTAAAACTGTGCAAAATTTTGCTGTCTGTTATGGAAGATGATATGAGTGATACATTCTGGAGTGTACTCTTTTATTTATGATAGTTATATCATTTTTTTGTTTGTGTCATTGGTTGGTTGCAGTTTTTCCTTTTTTTCAGCTTAAAAATTACGAGCTGAGTTTTGGCGTTATCCAGGAAAAATGTATAAAAAATATGATTTGGTTCCGTTTTAGTTTAGTTTTTGTTAGAAGAAATATTTTGCTTCATTTCTACGTCAGCAACATCGCAAAAGTGCAAATATCGAAGCTCGAAAATCGTTGTAAACCTCAATGCAGATCCAAATTACATCATCCCTGATAGAGTTGCTGTGGGAAAATGGCATTTGGATCGAGTGTTACTCAATGTAAAAACACCATCATCGGTTTCACTTCGCTCGGATACAGACGGCATCACATATGTATCCTTTTTCATGCGGTGTAAACGATGCTTCGAAAGCAACAACGCAGCCCAATACCACAGTATGGCGGCATGATACCGTACACATACATATCTTGTATGCGGGATGCGGCAGAAAACAATGCATTCGTGCAACAGCTGCAGGCAAAACGGTACCGATGGGTGAGTTTATTGAATTTTCCGCGTAAAATACCACCCGCACAGCTGAACATTGACGGTCGTGCGTTTCTTGCAACGGCACTGCGTACGGTTCCTTTCGGAACCATCGTCTTTCCGTGTGGGAATGGGGATGATTGNTAATTCCCATAGCTCATTTAACCTACTGATTACTTGTGATAACGTCCTAACTAAGCCTTTAATAAATTTCCCTTCAAAGGGAGTTTCCCTTCAAAGGGATAAGGTTGGAAGGGACCTGATTCCATTCATGAATCTTTAGGTACATGATAGTCCATAGATTCACGAATATTTGCCAACAAATCCTTTGGAGCGGTATGTCCTATACGATGCGAAAGGGCCCACATTCGCAGTTTCATTTTAAACGTTTCAATTCGCTGCGCTTCATCATCGTTTGCATAAGTAGGCTGGCATTCTTCGTCTTCGTCGCTGTCTATAAGCAACTGTTCCAGCCATTGGCGTCCGCTGCTTAATTTCTCCATTTGAATTCCACTTTTCTTCATACGACTCACGTGTTCCATTTTCTCACTATTGTTTATAAAAAACAGTATAAAAATGCATTTAACTCAAAACTCCACTCCTTAACCAAACCGTGCAGTTCAACTCACCACTGCTCTTCCCCTCGTTGCTTCTTTTCCCTTCTCATCGTCTTTGCCCTCGAGCTAGGCGTCAATTGTTACTTGTGTATGTCATTGTAGATGATATTTTGTTCCTGAAAGCATGGCTAATGATATACAGTCACGCCGATGAAGTGCTCCGAGGAAATTCGCGTAACTTGAGTAGTCGCGAAATTTGAATGGCGTTCAATGCGTCGTATTTATCTCATATTAAGATATTGAATACTTATTTGAAGGTTGTGAACAACTGTTTTTCTCCACAAGTCGCACGCAAGATTTTACATCAACTAATATTTATATTAAAGTAGAATGTATTTTTGTTAAACTGCCCAGATAAAAAATGGGATTCTACATATACTTTCCATTTCATAAACTGTTAAATGTCGAATAACTCGAGTATTAAAACTGTGCAAAATTTTGCTGTCTGTTATGGCAGATGATATGAGTGATACATTCTGGAGTGTACTGTTTTGTTTATGATAGTTTTTATCATTATTTTGTTTGTGTCATTGATTGGTTGCTGTTTTTCCTTTTTTTCAGCTTAAAAATGACGAGCTGAGTTTTGGCGTTATCCAGGAAAAATGTATAAAAAATATGATTTTGTTCGGTTTTAGTTTAGTTTTTTGTTCCATTTTTACGTCAGCAACATCGCAAAAGTGCAAATATCGAAGCTTGAAAATCGTTGTAAACCTCAATGCAGATCCAAATTACATCATCCCTGATAGAGTTGCTGTGGGAAAATGGCATTTGGATCGAGTGTTACTCAATGTAAAAACACCATCATCGGTTTCACTTCGCTCTGATGCAGACGGCATCACATATGTATTCCTTTTTCATGCGGTGTAAACGATGCTTCGAAAGCAACAACGCAGCCCAATACCACAGTATGGCGGCATGATACCGTACACATACATATGTTGTATGCGGGATGCGGCAGAAAACAATGCATTCGTGCAACAGCTGCAGGCAAAACGGTACCGATGGGTGAGTTTATTGAATTTTCCGCGTAAAATACCACCCGCACAGCTGAACATTGACGGTCGTGCGTTTCTTGCAACGGCACTGCGTACGGTTCCNGTATGGCGGCATGATACCGTACACATACATATCTTGTATGCGGGATGCGGCAGAAAACAATGCATTCGTGCAACAGCTGCAGGCAAAACGGTACCGATGGGTGAGTTTATTGAATTTTCCGCGTAAAATACCACCCGCACAGCTGAACATTGACGGTCCTGCGTTTCTTGCAACGGCACTGCGTACGGTTCCTTTCGGAACCATCGTCTTTCCGTGTGGGAATGGGGATGATTGCGTTTAGATGGTAGCTACCAAGCTTGTGTAACAGTTGCGATTTGCTGTGTTTGTTTTTTTAAACGAACTACTGCAAACACGTTTACTTGTGATGGTTTTAGAGGGATTGTACGGTTTGTGATAGATGAGTCCATGTTTATGATGTGCATTGGGGCGATTCCAATAAAAACAGGCGTTCCAAAGTAGTTGCTGCTGATGGTGATATGAAATTCTTCCGATTCTCTTTATAGAAAATAACCATCCATGCGCCATATAGAATAAATTTTGTGAAACATCTCTTATCGGTTTTTTGTTACACATTTGAACAGATTTAAGAGAGAAAATATTAATGAGAAAATATAAAAGTGAAATGTGAATATAAAGCAAACAAGCAAAAATTTAAATGTATCTTGACCGTTAAGCCGTTCCTGAACTCCAACGCTGATACAACGCTCCCAGCTCCCCAAACTTCATTCTGTAAATTCCCACAACAATACCATCGCACAGATAATCAACTGACGGCTGGGCTGTTAAAACATTCCCAAACATGTGTTTCTACCGTGCAGCACTCACATACACACGCCAGCATAACGGTCGGCAGCACCCGTCCTTGGCGACGATGGCGAATAAAGATAACAAGCGAAATTTATGTTCATAATGCTGCACGATTTCGACAAGATCGTTTACCAGTCCCAGGAGAACGGTGGCAACAAAAAAACAAGGGCGCGATGGTTCGCAGCAAAGCTCATTACTAAGCTTTTGTTTATGATCGGTTGGCGCAGGCAGGCAGCAATAGTGGGAGAATCAAAAGAAGAAGAAAAAAAACGTTAAATCCCACACGTCTTGTGGGAGTTTGCAAAACCGGCAACCGTACGCGGAAGTGTTGAGTGTGCACCGTACCGCACAGCTCCATCGATATGATTGCCGATACGGTTTCCGGGGCGCAACTTGTGTTTTCTTTTCCACCCGTGGCACAGAAGGCAAACGGAACATCAGCCAGAGCTGGCTACACTCACAACAAGCAGCAACCGTTCCTAAACGCTTTTGCACCGAGAGACAAAACTTTCGTTTTGTACGGTGGTGTACGGTGGTACATGTGTGTGTGGCATGTGTGGCAGATCGGATGTTTGCATTGAATTAGGCAAAATGGCATTGAGCACGAAATACATAATTTCTTCCTTTTGTTTTAGGGCTCTGGCACTGCCTGTCCCATGGTGGAACCTGTCATCGACTTCGACTCGCTAAGCCGAAGACGCTGTTGCACCGTTTTCGAGGGCGGCGGTGAGGGTGGAAAAGTTCATGTTTACTTTCGCAATATTTATCGAAACATCGAGAGTTATGCTTCGCGAGCAGTACGAGTTTTGTCAGTTCCGGTATGCGAAAATTCGCATGCTTATTGGAAAAATATGTTCGGTTTGCTGTTTCTGATTCTCGATGCCGATTCAACGCGTAGGTTTGCTGATGTTTTTTTGGGGGATGAGGGAAGAGGAAAACATATTTAGGCTTTTGTTTTGTGTTTTACTTCTTTTCTTTTTGGTTTTGTTTGAGATTATATCATCGACACAAAGATGGGGGGGACCGTTTTTCCGTTACGCTAAGGAAGATTTTGTCCTATGGAGAGTTTGTGGCAGGCGCAACAGAAAACATCATTCCGATGTTATTTTTGGACCAACCATCAGGCCCCAAAAAATGTGATATTTTGAACGTGAAGGAAATGGATTCAAATTGAAAATGGGAATCTATTTTGTGTGGTTAAATGGGTAGTAGCAAAAATAAATTGAAGACATTTTTAACTCCCAAACGTATTTTACCTATGAGTGACAAACATTTTATGTTATTTTTTCTGATATTTCCCTTCATACCACTGTTTAAGAAGCCAAGTAGATGTATAAAAACCTAATAAACTTATAAAAAAACTTAAACTTCCATCCTTTACCTGTGTTGGGTTCGTTTAACTCATTCATAAAACAGTCAAATAACTATTTAATGAGTGTTAAAATTTACTCAGCAGGATAGGATTTTTGCTCATGAATTCGTGATTTGTTCTGTGCGTGAGTAAAATAGTAAATTAATTAATATAACTCATTGTGGAGATTTTAATTATCTCACTTTTTCATCCTTATTCATCGCACACCACTCAGAAAGACATTCCAATTGCATAGTTTTAGGCGTTGCATAAAATCAAGCCACTTGAAAGACTTTTTTACCAGAATGTTAGACAACTTTATCATCCAAAGCTGTCTCTTTTAATGAATTCATTGCAATTTTTACTCTCTTGTCACTGTTTAACATTTGCTCGAGACAAGAAACTTAATATTAGGAAAGAAGATGAATGAGCCACGAAATAGTACACGTTTGTGTATTTAATTCTACGAACGAAAGGTAATGCTAATGCTTGGTTTCACTGCACCACGTCAGAACGCTCATCAGTCTTCTGTGCGTTTAAGCTCATCTTTTACATCCAACAAGCTATATATTCATGAAGCTTACTTTTCACACACCTCAACACCATTTCGCATTTTACGCCCTACCGCCCTACCAGACGGTACTCCAAAACGATTAACTAATTCTTACGCTTGGAACAAGAAACCACTCAATCATTGGCTCGTGGCCACCCCGCACCGGTCGTATCGTACCATGCTGTGCGTACCTCATACAACCTCGTCAATACATTATTCATGGTTGTCTAATCATCATGCGAAAATGAGAAAAATATGTCCCCGTGACAGGAGGCAATGAAATTAAGCTTAGCACCCGCGAAAGTGAACCAGTCCGGCGTGCTTTCGGTAAGAAAGCTCACACCAAATACTTACCACCTATCGGCACTGTAGTATGGGTACGATCAGAAACCCACCGAACCGGAAGAGCTATTCGAACGGAGAAGGACGAGAGTTGAGTTGAGATTATCAAGAGCTTTCGTCAACGGTATGACAACATCTTCGAAGACGTCTTGTCGGAAGGCCGGTGTTTGAGGTGGCAGTTGCGAAGCGTCTGGTTGAAGCTCATGATGGCGTTCTGTCAGGAAATGATGAATGGTTATTGGTAAATGTGTCGCCCGTTTCTACCGCACCCGGATCGATTGTACTGCTTGCCCGGTTTTTTTTTGGAAAGAGGAGCCACACTCGAAAGTTTTTGCAAAAGAACGAACCGAACCGGTCACAATATTCAGTCCTTGGGCATGAATTCTTCACCAGAAAGTATGGTTTTGCAAAAAGGGACTGTGCACGGCGTTTGGCTTCTGCGAACAGTTTGAGTTTGACGGTGACTAAGACGGAAATGATGTGTAGTCATTCCGTTCCGCTCGTGATTAATGGCTGTGACGTGTGCTGCCGTCGGTGAGGAGGTATGGGAGTTTTTTTTCTTGTTTCTTCTTCCAGTGGTTCATTCTTTGCTTGGATAGTGCTTTGGACTCCCCTTTCTGGCAGTGCAATATTCTTGACGAGTGCGCACTGTTTCTTATCGAAGCGATTTCTGTCGGTAAGTAGGCAAGATTTAGTTTTAAGCCCGTTTGGGAGGGGACAAAAAACAGTCCTGTGCATGGTTGAATTGACACGTCCAAGAGTGATGAAGATTTACAGTGAGTTAAAATTGGACGCTGCTATTTGTGTATTGGGTGAAGAGTGTTTTGTTTGACAAAGTTAAATAAATTTAATAAGAAGGTATTAATTGTCTGTTTGATGTCATGAGGAGATTGTAATGACAAGAGCAGGTTGTTTCCGCGATATTTTTGTAGCAATGATGTGATCTATTATTTTGTTGAGAAAAATTGGGAATTCTCATAGACTTTTTGAGAAGTTTTACTATATCTTTAATCAGATCACTCTTAAAAAGACCATACATTAGCGAAGATTTCAAGAATAGCCCAAAAAGATAACTGTTGAAAGAAAGAATAACTTCAAGTTTCAGTTGAATGAGATTGTAGAAGGAGATGCCGATACGGAGATTTCATGAAGAGCAACCTAAAATGTTCTTTTTCTTTGCTTCAAAGCCTTGGACTATTAAAGTGATGACTGACTGACAAATGTTTGCAGTAATTCCTCACTTATCTTCAACATCTTCAAAGCTATATTCGTTTTTTAATTAAAAATAGCTACAGAAACCAATTTTCTTCCCAAGGAATACTTCATTGATAGTCATTTTTTAAGACAAATTTTCATCAATATCAATCTTTTCTATGTGAAACGTAATCAAAAACAATCTTAATCTTCTCAATTAAGCAAGTGAAAGCGTACGCTAAGTGTGAATCGTTTCATTTCGTACCACAACGGCACAGTAGCATTACTACGGCGATGGCCCCATCCCGAACGAGTGCTCTGTTTGTCTCATCCACAAGTATCGATAATTAATTTGATCTAAGATTATGAACACTGTAGGTACAGTAAACCTTCCGTACAAGCCCTTTAAAGGACCACCACAACGAATCCTTGTCCTCGGATGAAGGTACACAGGAAAAAGCATAGTGCCCTGGATTATCGGAAGGACCGTAGTGCCGGAAAGATCCCGGACCTATACCACAAAGTATCCAAAGAGCCGGGAGTACTTTGTTTGAGATTGTGTGGTTCCAAAACGGAGGTATTTATTGGATGCTGTTGGTAAGGCTTCTGAACCAAACTAAAAGCACCATATAAAGTGTTGATGTTCGATGCTGAAGGTGAGATATCGATGCATAAATTATAGGCAACATTATAAGTGAAGCAAACCAGATTGTGCTGTGTTGCGTCGGTACACCGAATCGGATCGGATTAAATTGCTTCACACTGGTGTGCAGGAGAAGTGTTCGGATTTGGAAGCAGTTTTAACAACAGTATACCGTGCGTTTTCTCCCAACTACGGAATGGAGCATTCGGGGAATCACAAAAGAGCTGCGTTTATTGGTGTTCGATCTAAGAAAATCACTTTCCTTTTGTTGGTAAGCTTGCCACAGCATAATTTATTGATGCGTTGATCGTCTGGTCGATGCAATTACTATTCTGTTACTCTTGCTGGTAAACCAGATCGGTGTGAAAATTATCGCATACTAAAGCACGATACTGGGCCGATGTTACCCTCCGAGCTCCAAAGCTGTGGAGCAACATTTAATGAACTGTTTCGCTCACAGCGACCGAGTTTAATGAACAACTTGGCTTTTGAAACTATGACAATTATTTAGTCATTTAGCAGTCACACTGTTGTAGTTATTAAAAAACAATTTCCGGGTCAAGCTGCGCCTGGGGCTATCTCAGGTTCCCCTCGAAGCGTAATGGAAAGGCTAACTTTTAAGTGTATCATATCACCTCACCATTCAGCAACTGGGACGATAAATTACTTCCCGCGAGGCCTTTACCGTTTCTAGTTGTGTCCTGATCGGTGAGAGTGTACCCACACACGCCGTTGACCATACGTCCGTAAACCCGATTTTCCATGGTTGGTAAGGGTGCAACGTCCAAACCATCAGACTGGGTCAACGAAATCCATACCAAAACCACGCCGCCCAACCGCTGAACCGCTCGTTCACCGGAATGTTACTGTAGCATTTGCTTTGTTTACCGTAAAAACCTCCTGCCTTCCAGCACGCGGTTCCAGCACGCGCGTATCGGAATCGCTGTTCATGATTCATGCTCACCTGGGCACCCTTCTGAGGCAGGATTTATGGTCACCCAAGAGAGAGCCTTTGGGTGCGGTTTTTGGAGGTTTTTTTTGTTGGTTGGTTTCGTTTTGTATGCTCTAGTTTGTGAGGGTGTCGAGGATGAATGGAGAAAAATGACGGTGGATGTTGGTGGCAAACGCAACACGCGCAAACCGGACCGAACACTGGCAATGTCAGCGCTTTCACTGAACCCCGTCGGTGAAATGTTGACAAATACACGATACTACCAGTGTATCTCAGGTGCAAGTGAATGCATCCTTCGCTGACTGGAGGGCATACCGGCAGGTTGCCAAAGCGGTTTTTGGCGACTTTTCACCCCAAAGAGGGAATGACTTTTTGGACAGGTTTGTGT
>CM028124.1:5977166-6021027 GCA_016254315.1 Anopheles parensis
AATCATGGCTGTAGGTGATCAACCTTGCTGCACTGTTCACTGGTACACATGCTGCTGACGATGCGTTTTTAATCCAGCCTTGAATGGTCTTCTGAAATACTTGAAATCGAAACACAATAACATAATTAGCAACGAATAAATGTGCTGTATATTTTTCAACACTTTTACTTACCTTTCTAGACAAATTGCGTTCATATTTCACAATTTTAAACCTCCTAAATTCAACGCGTCCATTTTGCACTTTCTCGGATCACGAAGTCCGACAACGCGGACTGTGTGCATGTGCGTGTTCTTCGTTTGCTTCTTCATTTTTTCTTTTTAACTGTTCAAAAATCACACTCGGGTCGCTCGGCCGGCACGATCAACACTAACACATTGACAAAACCGCTCACCACAGGGCACGAACGGCAAAAAGCACTCAAAAATAGCGAGATGGAATGATGAAAAAGCGAGAGGTCAATATGAAATCTTCGGAAAATGTCATGTGGGTTGCTGGTTTCGTCAAGTTTCAGCAACTGTCGTATTGTGAGTGCCGGTGGCACTCGGTGGGCACTCAGAGAAAAGGTTATAAAAGGAAAAACAAATAAAAATAAATCTCTCTTCGTCGCTTAAAATTCCCGCCAATCGTACGGTAACTATTAGAAAGAAAATTCAGCATCCGACTTCCGCAAGTTTGTTCATTGAGAAAACGGTATGTAAGAATGAATAACGAGTGTACGATAAAACGGGAAAGACAGGCATGATTACAATAAGGCTAGAGAAAGTGAAAAACCTCATGGAAATCGTACTGTTGAGGAGAAGAAAAAAGCTACCCTTGATGGTGCGAGAAAAGGCGAAAGGACAAAAAACGGAAATAGAAAAGAGCAACAGCAGAAGTAGCGGCAAAAAATGCACAGCACGACTGGCGATGTGCTCATCAGCATGCAAATGGCCAATGGCATCCGTTCGCTTACGCGGGTCGAAATGGAAACGAATCAATCAACGATTTATCAAGTGTCCATTTTCCGTTATCAGCGGTCATTGTAGTGTGATTAACTTGATTAAAAACACATGTTTGATAATGTGACAAAACACATCAATTCAGCAGCGATTATTACTCACAAACCGATGAACAGTTAGGGGCTGGTTTTTTAGCACTTAGCGCCCGAATGTATGCAAAATCAGTACAAAACCCGTGTGTTAATGAAACAGTTACCGAGAAGCGGTGACAATCCATGTTTGAGGCTGTGAATCAGTTGAATGTTTGTGTTATCGCAAAAAGTGAAATTAACTCTCCACTCTCTAGTTTTCGTATCCCCTTTTTTACATGCTAATGAACCCGCTCTACTGTTCGCCCATGCGAAACCGGGTTGAAAATAAACTGTAAATTAATCCAGTAATTTTATCTTCCAACCAGTCTTTAGCTAGTGTGTGTGTGTCTCCCCGAAGCGATCCGTGTCCTAGAATCGAGACGAGATCTTTTAGTTCACAATACACACCACACCCTGTCGCCCTGCAGCGCAGGACATACATTGAACCTTTCCGTTTTGTGTTTGGCATTTCAGAAGGCAAATCCTAAGTCCCGGCAGGGCTCACCATGGAACTGTAATAACAATTGAAGAGAAATTATGGTTCCGGACTTTGTCCTGAACCGGCTCACGGACGAGCCGGTACATCGACGGGTACGAGTGGCACGCTGGTGACTATAATGGCGATATGTGAGTTCATGAATATTCATAGCGATTCGGCAGCTATGAACGGGACCGGGGGGGGCGAGCGAGCCGTTTCCTTAAGCCCGGCGACAACTGCGCAGCCGTTGTCAGTTGCCGGTGGAAAACTTTCAATAGTGAAATATTTTTATAACCCATTCCCAGTGTCTCCGCGAGGCAAGTGCATCGCAGCCGGTCCAGGGATCATCGTGCAATCTATCGGACTGTGGTGCCTGTTAGATGGGCCGGACGGATGGACCGTCTGCTGCCAGTGCGAGCACTGGTCAGCGATGTCTCGCACATGGATTGCCCCGGTTTGATGGAGAGGATCGTGACCAAATTTTAACATGAAATAAATTCCTGCTACCGCCCGCTAGGGCAGTGTTTGGAATTATGGACAAGCTTTCCGCTCGAGCAGGATCATATTTTTATGAACTTTCCCAATACTTGCCTCCGGCTAAGAACCACAATGTTTATTGTTATGAGGTTTCCAATGGACCCTTGGAATATTCTTGCGGGATGAAAACTGCTTCACTCGGAACAAGGACGCTTTTTGTGCCAACATTTGAAGCCTTTGGCAGGTGCAGCTGCAACGATAATTTTGACTGTAGGAGAGCCGATGACACAACTGCTCTACTGGACGGTTCTAATAGTACCGGATAGTAAACATTCACTCTGCGCTCAGACCAAAAGCGATTCATATCGGTAGTTAGGAAAATTGTCACCGATATTCCCGAATGGACGATACTTTGAATATGCCTGGTCAAGTATCGTGGTATATACATATAGTTACCAGCGAATATGATGTGCAAAACTTTGAGTTTAACAAAGTCATGTAACGATATCCTTTTTTTTGTTAGCATTGTAGTATCAATTGTATTCTATTTCCTGAAAGGGCTGTATTTAAAAATGATAAAACTTATTTATGGACATGATATGCATATATTATGTAAATGTACAAATTAATATCTTAAATTGTTTCCCTTCATGTACATTAATTATTTTGCACTATTAGATATTAAATAATAATAGCTTCGTCAAATTCATGTTACGTTTCTATTGGACTTAGTGGAAAAATTATTTTCTACCTCGATATGGACATTTTTTATTAAATTTAAACCTGAACGTATGCAATCAATACTCTTTTAATTCTTTTTGATGCTTCACAGTGTGTTAGAGTGGGCCATTTGAACAGTTTCGTTTTTTCAGAAATATATTTGATTTTCAATTTTAATATAAATTTAATTATATTTGATATTAGATTGAAATTTGTTCTGAATAAAGCAATTGAAGATGCCAAGCAGTCGACACAACAATATATGTATAAGCGCAGGTGTTACAAATTTAATACAATTACTTGCCCATGAAATCATTTAAAATTCGTTGAAGTACAAATTCATTGTTCCACCGGAAAGCTTTTGATCTCTGTAACGTGAGTACATTGATTCATTAATGTAGTATTTGCATCCCATCTTTCAAGGACAAACATATGGTTATAATGAAAATGAAAACGTTTAAAGCGAACCATTTGGTTCCCAAAAACGCTTGAATTATTTGATTTGATGTAAAATCCAAGCTAAACCATATTGATTTAATATCCTTTTGAAGCTATAAAACAATACACACAATGCCATGAATTTCTATTATTAATTGGAAGCCTAACGTTAACTGTAACTTAATGAATGTTGGCACAATCCCCACAAATCAGCGCTTTCCACGGAAACAGTGTGACGGGTATTCGATTTGTGACAATACTACCGTCCACCAAACGGATGCTTCAATTCTCCAGAATGTGAGTAATAAGTTGCAATATTTTGTTAATATTGCGATAAGGAGCAGCTCCGTTTATGGGGAGATTTAATCAAAACCTATAATAAGCGTGTAATGCATGCAATTGAAACTAATTGTATTTATTACGAACTGCATATCGGAATGGTTTTGTGCTAACGTTCATAATGGTTGGGTGATTTGATTTTCCGCCCAATCTATGATGGATGTAGGCATTTTCTCTAACTACTGCAACCTTCAAGCGAAACCATCGGTCCAACCATTGGTTGTGGGATCGTTTTGTGGACCCTCGGTGGGTCCCATCCGGTGGGTAGCTAAATGGGTGGGAGATAAGTTATGCTACCGTTAAATAAAATACAAATATCAAAAACCCATTTGTTTCGATATTTATGGGCTTCTTTATCATATTTCACCGTATCGGAGGTTCGGCGCTTGATGGTGCTGGGTTTCGAATTCGGGTTTTGTGCCTTTGGCGCTATGTGTTTCCCGTCCACAGCGAACTGATGGTGCGTTAAGCATACTTTATGTATTGCGAAGCGGACGATACGTATTGATTGTTCGTAGCAATAGGCTTGCCGCGCTGTTGAAATTCATAGAAACTGTAACAACAATTCAGACCGACATAGAAAAATCCGTTCAAAATGGTTGATGCACTCATCATAACAAAGGTGGCGCACGATTAGCAATGATGCGATTTGTTTTACAAGTTATCTAACATTTATTTATTTATCAATTCAATTCACTTGTACGACTCAGAAAACGATCCGAGATAGTGAAGTTTTTGTTTTGCAAGAAAGTTGTTTAGCTTTAGTTGGGATCCCAAGCCACACAATAAACTTGGCTGAAAGTTCACTTCCCAGGCAAACCCCAGCTCATGTACACTACACATGTACACACAGTTTTATGTAACTATAAACAAACACAGACCCTTCATTGGTATCCTTTCGTTTGCTGTATGAATTATTTTACCAGCTTCTTACATCGTTTGGTGCTTCTTCGGCTGTAACTTTCAAACCGCCCCAAACCCAAGGCACCATCTTATCGGCATCGGAATCTAGGTTGCTTGTATGCCGAATTTAAAGTTCATTCTCAACCAACACCCCAAATTTGCGACTCCTCGACTTCCCCGGTCAGCCCTACGATCCGGTCGCCCAGTTCGTAAAACGAATCACCAAAACCACCCTCTCCCGGTTGGTTCAGTTGAAACTGGTGAAATATTTATGATCTCTTGCAGCATAACTTTGCTGTTGCTGTGCTTTCGAGTTTCCTATCTACGATCCGGTAGCTCAACGATTGCCCTAGCATATTTCAAGTGCCACAAGACAAGACAGGGCCAGATGGCAAGGGCAGTGAAAAGTGGAATAAAATTTCACTCCTACCGGGCCCTGTGCGGACATCCGGTGTTTGTCTTTCAAGTCGGCCGGGTCCTAACGATATCCGCTTACTCTAGGGGCTCTCTCTCTCCGTTCGATGTTCCGGTGCTGCTGACGCTGTTGCTACTGTGATTCCACCGACGAGGTGATTGGATAGAGCGAGGAATCAAGAAAAACACGAAGTGAAGACAAAAAAAATACAACCACACGAAACGTGCCCGAATAACGTGCGTTAGGTTGTAGAATTCAAGTCGAGTGCAAGAGGCGAAAGTTTTTAATAAATATTTACACATAGGATCAGTGCCAGCGCTAGGCAGGATCTCAGCTGGTGAAGATTACTGTAACGAATTCGCAAAAGAACATTCACGAAAAACCGGTACAGTAAGACGTTCATTTCGATGGAACCATTCCTGGTGGGAATTAGCTATGACGCAATGAGCAAACCGCAAACGAAAAAAAAAAACACTCGGCAGGTTAATGACAGGATAAAGATTACATTCGATGCTAAAAACAGGTGACATTTGGAATTTGGAAAACGAGTGAAATATTGAATTGGAATTTTAGAAAATCAGTCAGTATTGCTTAATGTTTGTTTGAAAAGAGCGACGAACAACACTGTAATAAGGCTGTTGTGTTCTACGAATAGCATACTTTCAGGGGTGTTTTTTTCTGTTGAAGATAATGTTTGATAATGTAACGTCTAATGTTTGGTTTTTCAGTTAGAAAAAGCTGCCGTCTCTTTTCGATTGGGGTCAATACAAATTTTCGAGAATGATCGTATCCGCCTAACGATCGTTCTAATCGGATGAATTTCCCTAATAGTTTCCCCCTGTCCATGTAGCTGTATCTACTGTCATTCGTCGTTCCGAACAAAGAAGATCAAACCACAAGGGGTTTATGTGTTAATCAACTAGGAATTTTCATTCTTAAATTTATACTTCAGTAGCTTTAATTTAAAAGTAGTTATTTTAAAGTAGTTTGATTAGTAATTTATAAAAATAACGTTAAAATAGGGTTTTTTTAAACAGTATTTAGAAAAATCAGAAAGCCAAAATATACTATTAAATTAGCGTATATCAAAATTTGAACGGGGAGCGATAGATTGGGATTTGAATAAAATTGAAATTGAAAAGCTTTCTGTTGCTCTCATGTATGTAGAACATTCTACAGCTTTCCAAAGTATGAGTATTTATATTTTCAATTAATATTTAACCACATTATTCGAATAACTGTTTTAGACACAATTTTGCCATTAGATTATAATTGAAAAATATTCAAGAATTGAATATCCACTTATGATTCCTTTCAATGAAGCGACTTTTGTGCGCTTTCGACCATGCAGAACACTTCGCTTGACCTCTTTCATCTCGCTAACCGATTGTACTGACGCAATAAAATCAATCACCATCATACAACGCGATCGCAACAGCCCTCAACGGTCGATCGAAAGCCATCACCATTAATTTGATAACCAAATTATCAGCTATCGTGCAGTACATAGCGTGGCTCCGTTCAGTTGAACAGAAATAAAAGTCAAGTTATGGGGAAAAATTTCGTTCCGAGATCGTTTCGGTAGAAAACATCCTTGTCTCGATTCCCTTCGGGCGTGGCAGTGCGTGTGTTATCAAAACATACCAGTAGTGACCGGTCCCTGTGGCTACGTACAGAGATGATGGCTTTGCATTTGCAAACGTTGAATAAATTTCCACTTAACGGTGCCGATGAGGACGGTTCGCCTGGATGGCATACACATTGTCCTGGTTGTATGGTGTGTCGGCTCCAGGGTTGCTTGCCAGCTGCTGACCAACCGTTGCGGTTAGGTTGGGCTGAATGCAATCTTTTCCCGCGACGACACTGACATTCTTCGGTGATTGAAGTAAAGTGCGATAGGTTCGAGAGTGCTTTGAGGTAAATTAAAAATTTTCGAATTAGTTGAAAATGTATTTTAATGATTTATCGATAAATTAATCAGATACATTTTTGTTTCAAAATATTATAAAAAACTACTAATCCTCTATTATTCAAGCTTTACAAGACAATTTGTAAGGTAAACAAAATTAAGTTTGTATGCTGACAGGCGCCCATTAAGCACTCAACATATTTTAACAGTATAATGAGCTGCAACACTCTGAAAATTAAAACTAATGAAATAAACCTAACAAATTCTTTTTACTTATGGATGCACCTAATAATTGCTTGATGCAACGTGTCCACACATTTCCGTGTTTTTTTTCGCTCTATCCTCATCAGCACAACTGACGAGAAGTGGTCACTGAATAGCCCTACCAGCCCATGTTACGGTGCCAATGTTGCATCCGGACCAAACATGTTGCGAGCTTTTTTGTACCGAGTTTGTGCTATTTTTCTCCGACGAAACCCATGGACAATGTCACATCCTGCACGCCTGCACCATGGGAAGGGAGTGAAAAGGACAACAAAAAAATCACTGCCAACACGTACTGCCTGTGCAAGTGTGGCATGGTACGGCACAGCACGAAAGAGCTGACTTTCGTCCGACGGCCGCCGACAGTGAAAGGATAAAAGGATTTTCAGCATGTACCGACCGTCAACGCAAAACGCCCAAGGGCGACAATGATCGCTTATGATTCGTCATCCAATTATGACGTGAAATGTGGACACTCGAAGAAACCGAGTGACCTGTACGGTGTTGGTTGTTTTTCTGCGCGCGTTTGTGTGTGTGTGTGTCTTCTGTATCAACAGAAGCAGTTCTGTTGTCATTTGTACTAACTGTCGGTGTTGGTGAGCCCCAAATGCTGCTATTGTGCGGAAAGGGCTGAGTGGTGCATTATTTCCAGCTCACAGCTGGATGCATGATTGCGGATGCACTACTGGCAACGTTGCAGTACCCTGTGATGACGCGCTGTGATGTCATTGGACAAAGCCAAACACTTGCAACGTCCAGTGTGAGTGGAAGGAAATGCGGCGTTGCTAATTTTGCCTTCATGTCGATCGCATTATTTTTAATGTTTGATTGTTTATTGGGATGGTATTGCTAGGAATGCACATTTTAATCACGTACCAAATGGCAATGAAACATTGTGAATGAGGCGTTGCAAGGTATTCATTATAAGTAATGCTGAAATATTGATGGCATGTGATTCCATTTCATCACACGAAGTTGATTCAAACAAAGAGTGACTTCATTATGTACTTGAAACTATAATTTAATTCTTAATGAGAAGCTAGTGTTTAGTGACACGAATAGCCTAATAGTGCTTTCTAGCTTTTGGAGTTTATACAGTAGTTACGTATAGGCAATTAATTTTTTATGCAAAACGCATTTCATACACTTTTATTTGTTTGTATTGAATCACTGTTTTACTTTTAAGACGTTTAAAAAATAGACAATTAATATATTATCANTCTTTTGGTTTAGTAAAAAACTGTGAGAATCGAGTAATTATAATGTTTACCAAAATCATCGGCGCACTTCTCATAAACAAATGTTTTGGTTCAGCTTCTCTATATTCTCTATATATAAGTTATAACTGGTATAGTACTACTGGAGAGTACCGTACCAAGTTATATACGTAGTATTTTCACTCGGTCAGTCTCTCCGGTCATGGTAGAGACTGATCGACAGCATCCGGCTCGCTCTCTTCTGTTCGGACCGTCAAACGATACACATCGAGATGATTAAGAGCTTATCATTAGTACAAGTGTATATGTGTGTGTGAATAAAGTATAACTTATATATGTTTTTTTTAATTGAAAAATTCAATAACATTTTTTTTTGCTCGGTTAGAACGGCCTGGCCGTATCAAGACTTATTTTACCACGTAGCAGGATACTCCGTCCATACTACGAGGAGACGGTCCGGATGGGATTTGATCCCCAGTCCTGTGGGATGGCAGTCCGTGTGGGCCGGCGCCGTTTATCACATACACCAGCGGGCCACCCCAAAATTCAATAATAATTGAGCATAAAATATTCTTCATTTCACAAGTTCTATTTCCTTTCTTTTAAAAATATTTTTAATTTTAATTTTATTTAATTTTAATTAATAAATTTTGCTCTCAATGTAAGATACAATGGAAATAACCAAAAAGACATCCTGGTCACACCTCGCTCTGTAGAGCAAAGTTTTTTTTTCACAACCTCTTTTTCCACTTCAACGCGCACCATCAATCACCCCGTCGCTAATTACACGCCTTCTGAAAACGGTAGATGAATGTTAGAGAAGTTGAATGTAAGATGAGCACAACGGTGCTCACATTAAAACATTTCACCTCAAAATTGAACGAAGGACAAAGAAAAACGACAAAACCATTCCAACCATCATCTGTAAACGTACAACTACCAACACGGAGGAATGTTCGAATGTTCGCGAATTGGAAATCGAATCCCCAAACAAAAGAAGTTAATCCCCGGTCAAGATCGATGGTACCGGCTCGGTAAGATCGTGATCAATATCATACCCTTCCACGTGTTCTAAGCAGTTGTTTTCCTGCGTTTTTTCTTCTTCTCTTTCTGATACTTTCCGCACACTGCGGAAATATCCTTTTTCGCTCGTTGTCTAATATCAATTAATCACCGTCTAAGCCGCAAACAAGCCTTCGACAAAAACCCTCCTACAAGCTACTTCCAGTACTAGTTCGTTTGAAGGTGAAGGTGACCATTTCCTGGGAGTTGCCCGAAGTTCCTTTCCGATCGATCCCTATCGGTATATGGTTGCCGCACCGAAAGTAAACGCTCCTGCCAACGCACTTGGGAAGCTCACTTCGAATGGTGAAAATGGATAGGCAACCATCGTTCCGGTTGCCAACGTTTCCGACCGAAGTGGTCTGTTTGGTTCGTTCCATGAAGTGGTTCTACTGTTGCCACTCCTTTGGCTCCTTGAAATTATATCCTGTTTATGTATTATCCTTCCACCCTAAACGGTGCGGAAGATGCTTCGACAGCAGGATTGCCGCCGTGCTCCCTTGGGCGCGAACAAACGACAACGGCATCCCGGGTATCAATCCATTAGATTCGGCTGAATGTGTAAGCAGTCCACTTTTCTGTCACTAATTGAGCGTGTAATAAAATGGAACCGACACGAGCCAGTCGGGCATTTGGATTGTGAACCAAGCGTTTGGGATTGGTGTGTGTAGGAGAAAAAGGGGGAAGCAACCACAGAATGGAAACAATGGTCAGTACAGACAGGCGGAAATGTTGAACTAGCACGAATAGCAAGATCCCGGATTTGTTGATGGTTTTCTCATCCTTCAAACACAAGCTTTTGTGCAGGAAGTTTAGCAGGAGTTAAAGGATCTATCGTCCCTTGGCGAACGATTGTTGGACATGCATGGGAGTAGATGTCTTCCTCCTTCTTGACCTTCTGTTTTGAAAGCCATTACATTTTGAAAGCTGGACACGGAACTGTGTTGTTTCCTTTTTTCTAGGAATATATATACATTCTTCTTTGACACTATTTTCGGGTTTGGAATTCTACAGCAAATCTTTCGGCTTTCCGAAATGTAACAGAAAAAAACAGTAAAATAGTTCCTTGATGTTAAAGAACGGTGGGTGTTCCTGGAAGCCAAAGTCGTAATGTATTGATGGTTAAGGGAAGGAAAAAGTAACATCACCGCCCAGATCACGGTCACCATCAAGTCGATAGTTTACGTACATTGTATCGGATTTGTGGTGACAAATGGATCGGAAATGTTATCGATCGGCAATTGTTGGATGATAAAAGGTAACCGATGTCCCTATTGAAGTCAATTGGTCGGGAAAGATGGCCGTTAGACGTTAAGTTTAATATTATATTTGAAGATTGTTCACTCCCCTTATTGCAAGATGTATTACGTTCCGTCTTAAGTAGTTTATGTTTAATTTCAAACTAGGATTAGCTGAAAATTTTAAAGGAGAAAGCATATTTGTTTTCTAGTTATATAACATATAAAGTTTTAAATAAAACGGAAGCTAAATAAAAAGTTAGCTATGAAAGCTAGAAAGAAAGAGGGACTAATTTGTAGACAGTATCAGTTCTTGATATCTTCTCACTTGTATTTCTGTACATCTTATTTGGTTTTGACTTTAGAAACACAATTCCAGAGCGGTAGATTCATAGCGTTTTTTCTTATACTTTAAAAATTACTGAGATTAAGTTATTTAAAGATACAAAAAAATATAAGTGTAAATATGATTCCATTGCATTGAAAAAACCCGAACGGAAACCGGTCGGTTGACTATATTCCTTTGTGTAAGTGGAGATATGAGTTAACTTCCGTCTCCTACAACACTAGAAGCCTTTATAAACGCTAGAAGCGTTTATAGTTCAAATAACTAAACGAAATAATGAATAAATTAATATCTTCTAATAAGCCACAGGAAAAAACACAAACAGGAAAAACAGGAAACACACAATGCAGGAAATACAGGGAAAAAAAAATTCTGATAAGCCGACCATCTCAATCCTAGGCAGGTTTTAAAGAAGGGTCAACCTCATCATTGTTATCATCATCACCATTAGAGCATCAAACATATGTTTGGAGTTCTTCAGTGATTTGTACTTAGCTTAGATTTGAACATTTTCTACAAAGAAAGAATGTATTGAGAAGCTTGCCACTGTCGCTGAAGTACTGTAAGATGTGTCTGAATAATATTTGCGATTCAAAGAATTTGAATTTTTGTCCAACTTCAACAAGTCATAATGATTCTCTTATTGTAGTAGAATCTCGTGTAGCTATTCATAAACTCCTCGATTTCATAATATAAACTACTAAGACTCATGTCTCATGAATCATGTTAGTGTTGCAGATTTATTTATTTTAAATCGTGCGTATGACCGAGAATGACAAGAACGAAACGTTTTAATCGATTTAATTATTATATATAAGAAATAATAATTACTACTCTCTTCTTGAAAATCATGTATCCGACCAGACAGCTTGGTTTAATCATATTTATTAATTTTGTGCTCTTCATTAAATGTCTGGTGAAAACTAATCACAACAACACTGGCACTAATTACCCGCCGGCAACCAATCTCTTAATACGAGCGAAAGCAGAAAAATCCGAAACTATCATCTAATAACGAAAAGACCGCAATCAGATACGCTGGGTATGGAAACTTTTCAAATTACGCCAAAAGCTATTTGTCGTTTTGTCAGACCAGTCGGTTGTGTTAATGCTGCAGAAAAGTTTGTGCGCACACACAAAACCTGTGCGGCCCATTCGCGAGCTGTTCATCATCATGTGAGGAAAGTGCACTCACTCACTTGCCTTTGACGTCAAACAGTTATCTTGGCAGTAGTTGAGTTCGTCTTCGAGTGCTCCATAACTCTAAGCTATCGCAACTGCAATTGGGAAGACGAACCACGATGAAACTAAGTACATTTGCAAAGTAATTATCAAATGTGTTTGAATAAGAGAGAATATGCATAAAGTTGCCTTAAGTTGTAGTTTCTTTGCTGTGAGAAGGTAAATTAAGTTGCGTTTGATGATGTAAACGTTACGAAACAAACACGCGTTACGATTATACATCTGATCGAAAGATATGCAGTATTCAATTATTTTAATTTTTCAGGTTAAAAAAAGAATTTTAGAAAAAAACAACCACGCTTTTACTCTTCATTAACAGGATGGTATTTGAAAAATAATTATCTGCTCTCAGCAGGTAATGATTAAATACTCGCGGTCAGTTTGCGATTGGTTCGTTTGAGGTTTGAATAATTGAAAGGCGCGTTTCATTGCAATTATTAATTCTTGTGGGAGAAAAATTACATTTTCCTACCATTGGCTAGAATTATCTTCTTTTTTGCGTTAACAATGCATGTGGAATTTGTTATTTTTTTCCATTTATATGTTGCTTGCATAATAAATGCTTAACCACTATTTGCAAAATGATTGACATGAGCTGAGTGATAGGAATGGAAATGTTTTTTTTTGCTTTTTATTTTTTAATAGGAATTTGAAAATAGGATCCACTCTTCGTATGCTTATCAACGATATACATATTTTACACCTTTAATGGTTTTTACTTGCAAAAGAATGGAATGAATTTTCGTGGAAATTTGACGTTAATTGTCATAATTAAAATATCTGTAAGCATCTAGCAGTTTGATTTATTTTAAATAAATATGTAAAGTTATTGAACATTAGTCATCAGCTGAACATTTTTTTCTAAGACAGGCTGTTCAAAGGTTTGATTTTCAGCACGTAGGCGCCTTGAAGTTCATTGAAGTAACTTTGTTAAGCGGATTGCATAAATTATCACTAGCAGCTAAGATTCGTACGGATTTTGCATCACAAAACGCCTTAAGTTATGCAAATTGTTTGAACAGTATCTCATGTGGAATATTAAATTGGCAGTATGTTTTTTTCAAGTTGCAGTAGTTTCGTAATAGTTCGACATGGCGAGCTTCCATCTTTGCTCGTCTTAATATGTGATATGGTCACACTCAATCACCGTTCCCTCTCTATCCCCCCTGGAATCGCATTCCATCAACCGTACGTTTAATCCCTGGTAAAGACAATATGGTATGAATTACCCATCAAACATCGATGAAACTTTACGCTCTGACACGTGCCGGAATGCGTGATACGAAATTCCTCATCTACAACTCATCTATGGTGGATGACCAGTGCGGGAAAGAAAAATGACATAATTCGTCTCTTTTATAGTTTATTCCCCGCACCATTGGCCTGCAAGCGTGTGGTACAGCATTAACAGCACCATCCGGTGTCACTGCGCACAGGAATTCAACGAAAACACCGGAAATGACGCCCTATGCCAGGGCAACTTTCATTGCAGCAAGCGCACATTGATGAACGCCAGTGGACGCAAGTGGACAAATAAAGGGCTACGATACGGACACACCTGCACTAAATTGATAAAGTAAAAACACCACCAACAGCAGCAATGGTAGCACCAGCAGCAGCAACAGCAACTCGCCGTCCGACAGTTGGTCATCGGTCATTTGCCGGACAAAGTAAAAACGAAGGCCGAAGGATATTGTCGTACGCTGGCAGTTCGCTGCAGGGAATGCGGAAACGAATGGAAAGGAAAACCCCGAGGCGAGGGGAAATTTATATCCGAAACGTGCCTATAAAAATATCATGACTTTATGAGCTGCCACCGTGTTCCGTTTCCGGTTGGTAGGGATTTCTCTCGCCCAAAGGACTGTAGAGATGATCGGTCAAACTGTCGTAGACCGGCTGTCGGATTGAAATTGCTTGAGAAACAAGTTTTGCCCCCTCTTTTTTGCTTCTTGGACCGAACGTCGTTGCAGTAGCCGGAGAGGAAATTTAACGTTTAATTGTAGGTCAACAGGCATGGCATAAGTAATTAAATAGAAAATTGCATATTAAGTGGAAAATTGAAACATTGTAACAGATACTTTTATGTATAAAATTCCACATAATGAATGTTTAACCTACATCACTATTATTGAGTTTGTATCGGAGCAGATACTTTACCCATTTCGGTGAACAGTAATCTTTAGTTTTGAAGAGATATTATTCTTACAGCTTTTTTCAATAATTTTCCCCATCTCTTGAGAAGCTCGGTTGCTTATGACATGCAACAAATGACTCTCAATTTCACAAACTGTTTGCCCCAAAGCCGTCCAGCATGGGTGGAATGATGTATCGAGCAAGTGCTTCCCTGACCTTTCGCCAGCATCGAGCTGGTTGAAAGCTGATATGAAATATGTTTGTCAGTATCATCATAATGCATACACTCACACGCACATGTGTAGGATCACACCATTATCGGGCACTATCGGACGGAAACCTTTGGTAATGGAGCATCATCGAAGGGATGACAGATTTAAGTTAGGGATGGGCTCAAGATAACTTGAGTGGCACGTTACTGAACGGTAGGATATTTTGTTTTATTTAATGTGTATTTTGTAAGTTTAATGTGAAATAGAAATAGATACATTTTATCATAAACAATATGCTTTGACAGAAGGCAGTTCGCCTTAAGACACTTTTAATCATTCATGTTGCTTAGAATTTTTCGGCGGAAAAATCGAGTATTATTTAAATAGAAAAATCGAAAGAACTGCTTAACTTCCCACTGTTGAAAGAAACTGGAACAAATATAAATCATTTAATTAGGAATGTGAATGAAATTTAGAATTTAGAATAAATAAACAAATAATGATACTATGCGGGTTTCCTATAACCCGGTTACAAAAATTACTAAATGTAAAATACTTTTTGTTTTTTATTCTCCAAATTTGGTCCAATCACGATCAGGATCAGGATTATAAACTCAAACAAAAGAAGCCAAGTTAGTATTCTATGCAAATATGTTGGCGTTTTCTGTACAAATCAAAGAACCAGGTTATTCCTCTTCAATACTACTTCTAATTAATCACTTCAAATTGGAACGATGACATATGGGAGCTGTCCGAAAAATGGATTATTCTAATTCCACCAAACGATAGAGCACTAGGCCAAATGCTTTTCCAATTTGTTTTCCCTCCCAACTGTTCCACCGCCCTTCGGTTTCTTTCCCAACCAGAAAGCTGCCGAATGCTTCCGAAGCTAAAAAAAATTAACTCAGCATTTTCTGCTTCATTCGCACTATTCATACAGTTGAGCTGGAGCTAGGATTCCACTCTTTACAATCCAGCATGTCAGCAAAACAACCAAAAACGCCGTTCCGTATATTACATCCACAAGGAAACAGAAGCGAATTCGGAACCCTCGAATAAGGGCTCCATTTCACATTATCTATGGGAAGAGCCCCGATTTCAGTTTGGTTTGAATTAGCAATTTCATCACAGTGTGGAATGTTGCTGGAATGCTGTTACATTTATCATCGGGCTGAATGTTGGCTTAATGCCTCGAAGAATGCTTTCGAAGGATGTGAGCATTCCGGAGGGATATGCCACACATTCGATGAACTGCTGTGAGGAAACAATTCCGCCGGAAGGAAACACTTCCCGAAGGCCAACCAGATCGTATCTGTTTGCTTGCTGGAAGAAAAGCACGAGAGCAGGAAAAACCACTGATATGATATAATGTGAGTGATATGACTGGTTGGCGTGGTGTTTGGGTGGAGGAAATTTTCCAGAATTTATATCGCATATTTTTCACGATGAATTGGTCTGATATTGTGTAAATATGGCCACACGTACACGCACAGGCTGAAAATGGCTTCGGAGAGGAGGAAAGCTTGAGTTCGAGTGGGAGAAGAAAAAATAGAATAAAATTACTACTCTATATGTAAATTTCAGGACACATTTGTAGCGTACATGAGTTCCGGACAGGAAGTAATGGGAATTTGTCGTTGCTATTTGAGCGATAATTGGCTTTGAGTGTAATGCTGGTTTAAGCTGGGAAGGTTGATTAAACGAATAATTAAGTTCCAGTCAACACTGATGGATTCCCACTAACTATGTGGGAAGTTAAGTCGTACAGATATTCTACCATTTATAGAAAACACGTTTTATTATAGAAGTTTTAACATTTAAACCAGGTAGATAATATTTTTAGTGTTTTTTATGATAAGCAGAAGGTATTCTAAAAATTGATAAAGTATAACATTTCTTCCTTCATATACGCAAACGCCTAAATTTATGCAAATCATTACACGATACGCAATCAATGCCTTAATCCTCCGTTTATTTGTTTTCGTCGTTTAAGTTAAACGATAAAATTAGTTCCAAACCAAAACCAAACAAAAAACTTTACGGAATTATTTTTATGTTGTTAGAGAACTTGCGTAGCCCGTCCGTTGACACAAAGGATTACAACCGAAAGAAGCATTAAATAAATTTTCTTAAAACATCGTTACAACTTGGATTATCCCGTTCGTACCACCATTTTCAGATAATTTGGTATGGTTTACATTTTTTTCCACACGTATTTTGCGCCAACCTCATTAAATTCGCCTTCCTTGCAGAAAGGAATGTTGGAAAATCTGTCAACAGTGGATTAATGCTTAGTAATGGCCGAAGCGGCGTATAGCCTTCAAACTTAAGTGCAGCGCCGCAATAAAGCACAATCCCTGTCCACACCCAAGGGTCCAGATTTTATAAGTTAATTTCATTTTAATGACTCATTTTATGTGTCAATAAATCCCGATAATGTGTCGGGACGTCCTTCACGGCTGGCCTATTGAGACGGGATTTAAGTTCTTCCCGATCGTTGGCAAGAAAAAGGCTGACAACAGCAAAGAACGGACCTGTGGGCGTTTAGAATCAGCAGCACACGCACACCAAAACACACACACACACACAAACACATTTAATCGACACTCAGTGAACCGGTACTGTAGTCTCGATTGGAAAGTGATTGAGGTTGCTGTTGCTGTCCTGCTGTTTTTTTTGTATCTGTATTAGTTTATACGGAAGTTAAGGCAGGATTCTTTTGGCAGGTCCCTCCGGGTGGGGGCAAATTTTTGTGGATACAGAAGATTCCATTAATGATTATCCTTTAACAGCCCATAGAAATCGGTTCGGGAAGCGGTAATTCAGAGTGCCTCCGAGGGTTGGAAACCGAAACCGAGACAAATGATTCCCATTCGAAGGATCAGGCCGAAATGATAATGATACGGTCACAAATTAAGGTTTAATGTATTGTTGCAGCGTTGGTCTTCCGGTTAACCAGGCCAAGATTGAAGGGTGGCATGTACGGGTGAAGCAGGTTCGATTGATGTTGGGTTTTTGTGTGATTTATTACAATCGATTGAAGCTGGTGGAGGCCGATGTGAATATGTTTGAAGCAAATTTGTTCGTAAATCAATGTGAGGCGGGTTTGTATCGGGAAATATGATATGATGATCCGCATTTGTNCCTCCGAGGGTTGGAAACCGAAACCGAGACAAATGATTCCCATTCGAAGGATCAGGCCGAAATGATAATGATACGGTCACAAATTAAGGTTTAATGTATTGTTGCAGCGTTGGTCTTCCGGTTAACCAGGCCAAGATTGAAGGGTGGCATGTACGGGTGAAGCAGGTTCGATTGATGTTGGGTTTTTGTGTGATTTATTACAATCGATTGAAGCTGGTGGAGGCCGATGTGAATATGTTTGAAGCAAATTTGTTCGTAAATCAATGCGAGGCGGGTTTGTATCGGGAAATATGATATGATGATCCGCATTTGTATGCGTAGAATATATAAATGTGTTGTTCCAATGCATCATTTCGCAAAAGAAAGTATCATTTTGAAAGTGATAGTTTTAGTTTACATTTAGTTTACAGCATGTCGCTTTAATTCGTACATCAGTTTACGGCAGAAATATAAATATTAGTTTTCTAGTATTTAAACAACTCCAAAAACATTATAACCAAAACAATTTTGGGCTACAATTGAAATTACAAAAAATAAATCATTTTTATAAAGAAACCGGGAAAAATATTTTCTGGAAGAATAAATATTTCGTCAAAATGTATGCAATTTGCTTAATAAAAACATTTTTAATGTTATTATCTTTATTTATTTGTGAATATTATTATAATCGGAGGAAACATGCTGTGTGATAGCTCGTTTGAAATAAAAGTGATAACGATGAGTAATATTTTATTTAATTATTGATATTTATGCCAAATTTGTAACGATCAACTCAAAATGCACATTGCAAGATACTTAATATAAACATTGCGCTGAAATAAGCTGTTACGTGCGATTTCAATACAAATCGGCTTACTTTACTCAAACAACCAGTAGCATTATAGTATTCCTTCGATAGCTTTTAATTTTGTTCCTTCCCGTTTCGATATTGTTTCACTCCCATTTTTGCACTCCTGCACCCGTAATTAGTCCACTGCGTATGATTTATGAGTTTTAATTGTATTCAAACGAACGATCAACCGCATAAATTAATAACCAGCACCGCACCGCGGGAAACCCGTGCGCAATGTTTCCATTTCTGTCGCCATACGCTTTTTTTCTTCCCGTTGTTGCGGGAAGTCGAAAAATTGTTATAAAAATAAAAGGAAACATTCCGACTCACCATTCACCGCCAGGTACGCCAGGTTATGTGTTTTTTTGTTGTTTCACTTTTAATATTTTATTGATTTATGAACTCATCAACGGGGAAAAAGGGCCGCATGCAGTCACAAATAATTCGCGCAGGTTGAAAGGTGGATTGGTTTCGGGTGAAAAATATCACATTTGTAGCGCGATTTACCGAACGCCGCACTGCATGTTGCCCTCGTGCACGATCGGGGTGTTGAAGGAAGTTTTTATTTTCCCTTCATATGTATAATTTTTTTGTTTCGTTAGACATTGTTTTACTGCGGTGTTTGTTTTAAAATAAATTAAAAAAATTAAATTATCAACAACAATTGACAGTTCAATGCAGCCCAGTAAAATGAGAGTTTTTTTTATTGCGATGATTGTATGCAAAAGCATATTTTTTGGATGCAAAAAGTCATCGGCTGTGGAAAATTGTCAAACCTTTATTTGATTAGTGGCAAATTTGATAGAAAAAATGAACTCAATTTTCATATTGTTAACGACTATGAAGAACTATGCGCAACAGATGTGGCAGACCAAAAATTTCCATGACAAAACGATTCTACTTTCTGATTTAGATTAACAGTGAACGGAATGTTTCGGTGTAAGGTGTTATTGAATATTTATGGAATTCATTCGCTCGCACACCATTCAACGTATGTACTTTTCTCTCAAAACTTCCCAGTTCCGGTCCGACCGTCACCTTGTCCATATTAATTAAAGGTAGTGAGACAGAAACCGTGTCAAACAGCAGCGCTCAGTAATGCATCACTACTGGCCGATTCGATTATTTGCACTAATAAAAGTCATTAGCAAACGGGTAATGCCGTTACGCGGCAGCCACCGGCAAAGGGTTCGAAATTGATTTACGCACTTCCCTGGAAGAGGGAGTCATGAAATGTTAAACCAACCCTGCACAAAGCATCGCCGCCATCGTGCGTTTATCCATAATTGAATGCTCAGTTATGAGGCATAGAAAGCACATGGAGCTGTGATGTTACAGCGGATATTCTCAACGCATTACACGCTATCATAAGCGTAGATTTCTGATTTGATGACAGAGCGCATCAAACGGTTCGTTGCCGCCGTTCGTGAGAGGGCACTAACGGTGTTGCTGAGTAACCTGAAGATAATTGGAACACTAGAAGCTGCTAGCATAGTGTAGAAGGATTTGTTTGTTTGCACTTTGAAGTGCCTTTACGCTGAACGCTATGTTGTTTGGTGAAGTTGATTTGATAGGAGAATTGCAAGTGAGCTGTGACGATTATTTGGGTTTAGGTGAATGATTAATTTGCTTCGCGGTGAATATGTTTCATTTGCGCCGAAGTAACTGCACCGAGAAGTATATCCATTTCAGAAGTCTGTTCGTTGAATTGTAATTATCATTTGGAAATAATTGGTAATTAATTCATAATTAATTTTCATACTGACTGGTGTAAAGCGAACCATTTTACTAAATATTGCTGTTCTAAGGCGAGCTCGCCTGAAGGTATGCAATCGATAAACATAAGATCTTTTTTTATTTTACCATGTGATAGATGTTAAACCAGATTCAAAGTAGACCCTTAACTCTGTATCTTTTGTAGTTTAAGCAAGAATAAAAAACATTGCAAACTGCCCCTAACAATTGCCTATTGGTAAGGTATCGAGAATAAAAAGGAATCGTATTTGTTTTTCGGTTTTAGTTACAACTGGAATATGAATTATTTGACAACGCCTGTTAGCTCCATCCCTCCCATATTCAACGCTTATCGGCGTGGGTTGGACCATAAAAGCTACATCGATGCCATTATAAGAAAATACGCCTGTTAGCAGACAATTCGCATTACACATCACTCTTTTTAAAGTTTCTTAATCTTTTGAATGGTTGTAATTAGTTTTACATAACAAATACAGCACAAATAAATAAAAGTTAGTAACTTTCTATTAAAAATATTATTAAAATTTGTTGAAAAATTATTCGTGGTTTATGAAATGTTCAATTATCATTTATTTAATATATTTCACATGAAATACCTTTCATTAAATAGTGTCCAAACCAGTTTAAAGCTTTCATTGGTTTTATCCCCACTCTCATAGACTCTTAATTTAGAAAACATTTTCGACGACCTTACTCCTCCTTCCTTATTTCTTGTGCAGCATTTGGATAAGACCTACCGTGTGCTTAACGATGTATGGAAATTGGCATTGAATAAACATTTCAGCCCTGATAGCATAATCATCGTTTCCGGTCTACCCGTGTGCATGTCGCCAAGGTGGCGTTCATAAACCCTATTAAACACAGATGCAAGCACACACACGGAAACGCACCAGCGCACACACCCACACACCAACAGGCATAATATTACACGCTGGGGGTGTAAACCTTTCGGCACACAATCCGAACCCGGCCCGTTGTTTCCCGTGACATCCGAACCCAGGGAAAAGGTAAATGTGAGGATTAGGCAACTTTGTCGCATAAAAAGGTTCCCTCCTTCCTCATTGTTAGGTTCCGGTGTACCAAATACGGCACAACCATCCAAGATGGGAAACACGCAAAACGGTACGCGTAAAGTAGCAGCCGCGTAATCGCACCGATTACGCTATCGCCGGGCACTGATCTCGTTACGATAATTTTATTCTCAGGAGGTAATTTCCACTTTCAGTATTTAAATCCCACATCTCCCCCAGGTGCCGACGGTGAGGTGGCTAGGCATACCACCCACTTCTTGCCACATGTGTGTGTATGCGTGAACAAAACGATGCGTGCGTTTCGTTTGCAGTCGGAAAAGCGTCACTAAGAAATATGGCTAGAATTAGAAGCAGAACGTGTTGTTGGTAAGGGAGAAAACTGGGACGCTAACCTCCCTATCATCTTACTCTACCTCCCACATAAACAATTCCTTATTGTTGTTAACGGTGAAAATGCTTCCCCAACACCCCACCGTTTCCTTAGCAGGGCCAACAATGAGCGGCAGAAATTCCGATGTGTACTGTGGCAGCTTTATTATTTTCTTTCACCTTTTCTTTCCATTTGTTATACTCTTCCTTAACTTCCATTGCGGCGTGCGTTATCATCATCGGTGTGCGTGGATGTGTAGAACTGGCGTTGATTTGCGGCCAGCCGGAGGTCGACTTGAGCCGGAATTTATGAACTCTACCCGTACTGGTCGCAGTTTCAGGCCGGCCAAGAACGATCTGCTTTACCTTTTGCCCGGTTTTTTGCATAAAACCTCAAACCATCCAACACCGATCCTAACTTCCACTGGCCGACTACCAAATGGGGGCTCATTTCTTTTTTTTTTTTGGGACATTTTTATTGAAGCTTCATGGCTTCTTTTTCTTTTGGTTGTGGTTTTTTTTTTCTTTCCAAGACGGCATGCTTTCGCTTTGCACAATAACAACGTTGGATTAATGAAGCTTATGCAGCGTAAGACGATGACAGTGGGAAAATTATTATCCTCCGTAACGTCTCACAATGTTCTGGGCCGGAACAAGCGAGTAAGGAACAGTTTTTTGCTTGTTTGCTTGTTTGCATTGCTCCTTTAACCACCGTTGATAGCACAATGGTTGCAATAGAGTATAAAAATAAATCATAAAAGCAAGACGGTCGGTGAAACAAAAACCAAAAAAAAAAATAAATAACCCGCAACCACTGTACGTTGACGTTTGCGTAGTGCGCGTTACGATTCGATATGTTTGGCAAAAATAAATTCCAATGGCACATTTTCGGCGAATGTCGTCCGGGGAAGATCCGAAGTGGAGGATGAGGTGTTGGTTGCATTATTAGCATATTATTGGATGTTTTTTTGTACTGCTAGTGTAGCTCGAGTGGAATGATTCGCATGCCGGGTATGTGTATTGTATGTATTTGTGGCTTCTTTTTTTTTGAGCGTCACGTTGCAAATATGAAGCCAACGAAAAAACGAATACAAATCACGATTATATTGCCTAAAATTAGGCGTGTAACTGCTTATTGTTATGTTTTGTGTCCTACATTAGTCTTTTTTTTCTTTTTTTCCAGTATAATAAAAAAAATCTATACTTTCAAAAAATAATTACTAAACGATGAAATATGAATAATTCATTTAAGGTTAATTTTTCGTTAATGTATCACATCATATACACAGTGTAGTTTTCAGAACTGAAAATAGACCTTATTTATGTTTCACAAAATAAATCTGAGAAAAAAAAAAAGTTCTCAGGTAGAAAAAAGCAATGTTTAGTAACATTATAGACATTCGGGTTCAAAACGCGCCGATGAAATTTAATATGTTACGTGGACCCGAAAAAGAATCGAATCATAATATCAATCGCATGGAAAATAATGGAAAAATGTACCCACATAGAAGCTATATAGTAAAAATAGATTCTACCGCTGTTTTTAATCTTGCGAGATTGCAAAATATCAATTGCAAAATGAGGTTAAGTAGGTTTGTTTGACGTTGATGTAATCCTTCCAAGAAGGATAAGATTGAATAGATGGATGAAATATTTTTACTATGATCAAACGGTGTAGTTTCATCATTTCAAGTTCTTTATATTGTACTTCGTGTTGTAACATGTCACAAAACGTAATTTTATAAACTGAAGTCATTTGAGTTTTAATATAAAGCTTGCTTATCTACAAACATATTATGATCTACAATTGCTTGTATTTGATCTAATACACAAGCCTTCTATATAACTCTTGATGAATTGCTGTCGGGAATGAAAAATGTATTTAAGTCTTCCTTATATACGCTATTTGAGTACTCTGTTCTGCTTATGAACGATACGATATCAGCAAGAAATTTTAACTACAGACTTGAAGAATTGAATGCTGCTATCTATTTTCAACAATAAAAATATCACTAAAATTAAATTATTTGGAAATTTTTTAAATTATATCTGGTTTATGATATGTATCTAATAAAACTTGCGCCTAGTCAATTTAATTTTCGTCACCTTTGGTACGAAATTTTGTTATAATCGCGCCATGATAAACCATTGCTGATACACTCACTCTTCTGTGAACCCCTTTCTAAGGAAGCAAATTAGTAACATGCATCCAACAAATGCCGGAATTCAGTATGCTTACCCAAAAAAAGACGAAATGTTTATATATTGAAAGCCAACCCATGGAAGGCTTGTGGAATTTTATTTATTACAATATTTGTACCCATCCTGTCTGTCCTGATTCGGACTTCCTGAAATGTTTCGTACTGTCGAAAAGTCAATTACAATCTAACTTGCCAACCCGGGATCGCTATCCCGATCGCGTGGGACGTCGTGCGCACGCCACTCTTCCTCACAGTCTTTCGATCGTTAACGTCACTGATACGGAAAGGAAATAAACTACAGAAAACACAGCAGGAAAAAAAATACTATCGATCTGTTGATAGCGTCGCTTCTCAACGAATTTTCACCGACATTTCAGCACTGGTTGTGTTTCGAATTTCACACGGGCCACCAACGTGAGCAAGGGCACAAAAATTCAATAAAATCAACCCATCACAAAGACAGTGCCTTCAAACGGTGGGAGACCCTTGGCGAATGCTTTGGTTTACACACATTTACTTGCTTCGTTTCTGTACCACCGGTCGCGAATCTTGGATCCACGTCAAGTAGTGATTTATTGAACCAATCGGTTAGAGTTCATAACGCTTCATGAAACGCTTCATCTATTGAGACGCAATCTACGGTTTACCGGATAGATATCGGGAGTATGAGTTACGATTAAGGGTAGGAAGACGCTTTTACCCACCATCATCACGGAACGCAAAAAGGGAAGGTTAAGGTTCGCTAGTAGCAAACCGATTGGCCGTTTCGAGAGAGAAAAAAAATGCAGCGGGAAAAAGTTTTACAATTCTTGGTGCCCAACAACGCATGGGAAGCTATCATCTGAAGCTATTGGTTTTATTTCTATCAAGATAAGCAAGTTTGATGTTCCGTAGCTGAGCTAAAGTCGAAACGAAAGTCGAAAGTAGTACGTTCGTTGATTGCTGCATTGAAGTTGTTGTAAGAAAATCAACATGCTACTTTTTCCACTATGTTTTGCCGTGGCACACCGAATCCCAATCAATTGGATTTGTTTGGAAATGTTGTTTGAACAAGACGTACGTTATCGTATCGTGCGTTGCCCAAAAAAAAAGGAAAGAAACACAACACCGGTGATTGCATTTTTCGGCCAATTTCCACAACACACATAGTATCGTTCAGCCAATGTTTCGCCGCCCATGGGTAACTTTCTCGGAAGATGCTTTAGGAGCCTAGTTGGATGTGTTTAAATAAGGCNAAAAAAAGGAAAGAAACACAACACCGGTGATTGCATTTTTCGGCCAATTTCCACAACACACATAGTATCGTTCAGCCAATGTTTCGCCGCCCATGGGTAACTTTCTCGGAAGATGCTTTAGGAGCCTAGTTGGATGTGTTTAAATAAGGCTGATAAATGAATACGGATCGTTTCTGGGAAAACTCCGTAACGAAACAATACCCAGGCGAAGGCATTCTCACAGCATATTGTTATTTGTGTGTTGAAGGAGCATTGTCTTTCTTTTGTGTGTTCGGTGTGTGGAAATTTTTATCCAAAATCTTACCCATTTAATCGTTGCACTGTCAAAGCCATCAACCAACAAAGATTCATATGTCCCGGGCGGCACTCGGAGTCACACGGAGCAATAACTTATTTTCTAACCCGAACCCCGGGACTAAAAACCAGTTCCAACAACCAGCAGGCTCCTTTTTTGTGGCATTCCTACCCATATTTAGGGCTTCCCATGAAGGGGGAACATTTTTGATTGCGGTAAATTTATAGTGCCACATTCGGCAACATCCGGCCGAACAGGACGAATGAGCGTACTTTGTTCAATATGGTCGTGGGCAGGATAAGTGTGCGTCTTAAATGAAAGAGCGTCCGGTAATAAAACGAGCTAACTGCAAGGTCTCGGATCCATTGCGATGGAGTAGATATCCTCTCCGGTTTCGGTTGTTTTTTGTTTCTTTTTGGTGCTGCTGGAGGAATCAAACCGGCGAAACAGCGGCAACATAATTCATCATATTTCACGGCTCAACTACCGCCAGAGTGTCTGATTGAGTGGTGTTTCGGTGGGTGATGGGTTGCTGTAGATGTACTGGGGATTTTGGGCAACGAGGAATGAAAAGCGGGAATGAAATAAAATGAGATAAAAGGGCACTTCTTCACGTGAGCCTGCACATGTACATGCTTGCTAATGCCTTACGAACGGTCGATTTAGATCCGAGGCTTTTCGGGCGTACATGTCGACGGAACTGTGAGCATTCGCTGGAAAAACGTGTAAATCATCATCAACTAGAGTTACCTACGCTTACGTTACCAAAAACACAAGAATATGTGGGTGGGTGTGTGAAGCAACGATCTGGTAAGAATGGGCAGTAGGAAGGTAGATAAAATGGAAGATTACCAAAATATGGTTTGAGCTTCAGACTTTTTTTTATCTTCCAACGATACAGTTTGTTACAAAATTAAACGGTGAGATTTCATAATTGATGTTTACAGTAGGATATAAACAAGATAAAATATGCTATAACTCAAGGTTGTAATATTAAAAATATTCGGGAAATTTGGAAACAAACTTTGACATATTTCCAAAATTAAACAAAAATATTTATAATTATAGTTTCATGTCAGAAAATTAATTATTAATCAATTATTAAAAAATAAATACAAACATTTTACTATAAACGAATTTATCTTAAGCGTCATCCAAGTTAAAAAGTAACTGTATCGGAAATATAGCATGAATCCTGCAGAAAGCGCCTAAATCTATGCAATTTTTAAAAGTTCGTACCGAATTGTGTTTTTGCTATTAATTTAAAATACTTTTTTTACTTTATTTCAGTTTTGTACAATATTGTCATATTTTTTTAAAAATATTTTCACAGTCAACATTTGTTTACAGAATTGCATTTTTCAAAAATACTAACAAAAGTACATACCAGTGTGTGCACTGGTTAAATTCAGCACCGCACTGTCCGACGTGTGTAACTTTCCAAAAAGTGCGACTTCCAACGCGGAAACAGTGTAAATCACGGCCTAAGCAGGATTAAAATATGATATCTTTTACTACCATGCAGTTGGCACTAGCCGGTTTTCTGGGGTAGCACAACACAACAACGCAATCTAGACACCATTACCCATCCATTTCACGCTCACACTGGCAGTTGGTGGGTTTCAGTCGCTGGCAAGTTGTTGAAAACTCGACCCTTAAGCCTGGTAGGAAGCAAGCGCTAACATCGCTCCGTTCGATTTATGATTCCGTAAGCCACGCAACGATGATCCAATGAACTGTGCAGGAAGGTGTCGTTGTTGTGTTGTCCGTTTTTGGCACCTGGTCAAGGCGATGGTATGTGGCGTGATTTAATACTGCTTCCCGTTGCGAAAAGGACGCGTACGTGGTTTGGAATGTTTCGTTTTTGGGGGCAAAATTGTCCCACCAGGCGTAAATAGAGTCAATTTATTTAACAAGCTCGTTAACTCTCGGGTAGGGTAAGATTTCCGAGCAAGGAGAAGTTGTTTGAGTGTGAATATTTGAACGGATTATGCCTGTTGATACGATGTTGTGAGGGAAAAGAATGATATTTGTTTAGTTGTAAACAACATTTGTGTATGTTAAATTTGAGAAACTTTCCTTAAAATCGTCCCATGGAAAATTTGTCAATGGAAATATTACAAACCGCAAGCAAAATAAAACAACCGGATGTGGTCATTTCAAAATTTCGCTACAATAGAAATTCACCCGGCATATCTTCTGTCCAAACGGTTTGGAAATTCCGCTCAACATTACGGCCTACCGTACCAAAATGACATCCGGCGTTGTGGTCTGGCCGGTTAGAGCTTCCGGAGTTTGAAAAGGCTCGTCTCGTCCGGCGCATGGCTCATGGTGTATGACCGCGAGATAACCTCCCGAACGGAAATGAATAATAATTTGCTAGTAATGGTGAAGTAGCGCAGCATTGCAGCGAGCAGTTATGGGCAATTGCAGAGAAAATAGTAGTTTAGCGAGTGACTCATCAACTAAAAAATATTTTAAATGTAATGGTTTCTATGCAAAGCAAACAAACAAATATTAAATCTCTTTTGTTTAAATTCTTGTTCTGGAAAAGTTCAAATGACTTTGTTGACAAGTTTGTTTAGTGGATAGTATAAATTTAGGCACTAAAACTGTACTATTTCTTCATGAACTATTTTTACGTCGTGGAGTGTTTGTTTTTACAAAAAAAATGACAGAAAACAACAAACGTAACCATAAAACGTCTTAGAAAGAATAATTTACAAGCAATGAAATTAAGTTCTTATTTGATCTTAGATAACTGCTATAGTAAGCACATGTTGTCTATCAATCATATAAGAGATAAGATAGCATCTATTGTACGAACACCCATTCATGTAAGGATTATGTTAAATTTAGTAAAACTTACGTTTTCCTTCACTTCACAATCTCGAACTGTAAACGATCATTCAATTGCGTTTGCAATCCGCAAAACCGAAGATCGACCACCTCAACAGTGTCATCTACATATCTGAACCGTGGTNTTTACAAAAAAATGACAGAAAACAACAAACGTAACCATAAAACGTCTTAGAAAGAATAATTTACAAGCAATGAAATTAAGTTCTTATTTGATCTTAGATAACTGCTATAGTAAGCACATGTTGTCTATCAATCATATAAGAGATAAGATAGCATCTATTGTACGAACACCCATTCATGTAAGGATTATGTTAAATTTAGTAAAACTTACGTTTTCCTTCACTTCACAATCTCGAACTGTAAACGATCATTCAATTGCGTTTGCAATCCGCAAAACCGAAGATCGACCACCTCAACAGTGTCATCTACATATCTGAACCGTGGTGTCATTTATCGTTTGCACTGCTTTTTTTCCTCTCTCTCTCTCTCTCTTTCTAACCTTGCACAGTTCATTCATATTCATGAGTTTAATCACAAACTTTATAAACACATCAAACATGTGCCGTACGTAAACAGTCGTGCATCATATCACAGCCACAGGGCGAATCTTCTGGCTGGCCGTCCCTGAATAATTTGTTCCCGAATGTAGATGTAACGTGGGCTGTAGCACCGGTTCTAACATTACAACCAGATGGTAGTTTAAATTACCGAATGCTTTCCCAATTCGCTCCAAACAAACTACATTGTCATCGGGTGGTCGGGCGAATCCTTGGCAAAGCTGAAAAGCCACTCCTGAAGTGTGGCACCAAGCAGGCACACACTGGGAAACCTTGCACTGCCAGGTTCCCGTTCCAAAATCCCACGACCGATCGATGGCTTGCTTGCAGGACTGACAAGATGGAGCAGTAAGGTGGCAGCAGGTGCAGGTCAGTGAATGACATGACTTCAGGCCGGTTCAGGTTTTTGGGGGAAAAACAACCGAAACATCTTCGCCCACAGTGCTGGCGAAGGACGAAACACTAACCAGTGCCCGGATTTGATCACAAACCGAAAGTGCCTCTCGACGAGGATACTGGATTGCAATAACATCTTGTTCGAAATCAAAATCTCTTCTCCCCAGCTGTCCCACTCAAAACAGACCGAAACACATCCACACACCGAGAAGAATTTTGGTCGTGGTTTTTGGTCGTGAAAATGAACCGAAGCGAAAGGGAGCGATGAACAACGGGGGCAGCGGAAGTTGCTTTCCGGTTGTCCAAACCGACAAATCAACGTTTGTATGTTTTCCACACCGGAATGATATTGTTTTTCAGTGAAGGGTACTGTGTTTGTCCAGGGTATCGTTGTCGTAGCATAAATTAAGGATTTGCTGCCGTTAGAGCTAGCTGTAATGAAGAACCGACAAATGCGGTACGCTTCACTTGCGGTCACAGGGACATCCAAATCCTTTCGGTTTGTATCATACCAATTTCAATTTCGTTCCGAACTGTATCTGTGTGTTTGTTCGTTGGTTGCTAAAGAAAGAGGTTAAACTTTATACGGAAAATGTGTGTACATTACCCGCAACTTGTCCTGTCTTCGGGTTCGGGTATTGAAGAAGGGATACTTCGACACACATAATCACAGGTTTGCCAAATGTTCAATTATCCGATTTGTTGTTGTTGCTGTTGATGCAATGAGTATTCCTGTTTCTTGCCCAAACCGGTCAAAGAGTCAAACCATGTCCCATTCGTCAACAGTGTGAGTGCTATCCACACACACACACACACACAAACCCACACATGTTGGTGGGTAGGTTTAGATCATTTGTGTTTTGAAGTGTACTTCATCAGACGAGATAGACGATGGTGTAATATGGATTGAATTTTAAATCATCCGCCAACGGGGGGCGCACATAATTAAAGCTCACTAAATCAACTAACACGGTCAACAGTGAGTGTGCGTGTTGCCACATATGGATACGGAAGCCCGAGGCTCAACAGATGCTTGACATTGACACCGTGTACACAGTCGTGCTACCAATCCGTTGATTACGCTAATCAACCCGGTACGGCATGTTAATGTCTGTTTACTGAAACAATGTTTGTGCTGGAAGCTAAGCTAACAAAAACGTTCCATTCGGTTTAAAAAAAGAAAAGGCAAATTGATAGAGCTAATGTGATTTTCATCGGCAAGTGTCTATGATAAACGAATCGTTTGTCGAATATCCAGAATGATAATGGATTATTGACAGCTAATGTAGTGTCAAGTATCAAATCGTTCGCTGAACTATGATTCAAGTGCATGGAAAGTGAAATAAAATGTTTATTTCTATAAAGGGTTCTTAGAAAATCGGAATGGGATTTAGGAATCATTTAACTATCACGTAACTTAAAAATGGTGATTTTTTTTCCCGTCCATCGCTATCGTAACAAAACGCAACTCTGGAAATATCCTGCCTCTATTATTAACGCAATAGTTTGGCTAACTCCTGTCTTCGCCTCCTTTCAGAAAAAAATATGAAAATAATTTTAATAGGTTTTGTCATGCTGATGGACCTCATCGATACTTTTCATCTGGTGTTATGTTAAACGATCGTATCACAATGATCTTTTGAAAATTACATACAAATTTTGCTTTATTTTTATGTCTCTAAAATTATTTTAAATTAAAACTTTTTAAAAAGTTTGTTTACATTTACAAAGTATAGTCCCGTCCTGTGGTTAGATCTGTTTGGCAAATGCTTAGCTTTGACAAGCGGCCAGCTTCAGTTTTCTGAGGATTTTGCCGCAGATAGTGGCCAGTGCTTGGTAGGATGCTCTTCTGTTATTTCGCGCGATAAAACAGACAGAGGGGTTCTTTCTTTCATAAAATAATTAGATGCATTATTCCATGATAATTTGTGCTCGGTGAGCATAATTTGATCTCACCGTAACCAATGTCAGACTACAATACAATCAAAGGATTCTTGTCGGGATGCGAGTGTGACTTCCTTCACTGATGTCCTCTGGAGGAGTTCATTTTGGTGATGGTCGATCATTGGGGAATTTACGTAAGGAAAGTGTCGGGCAGTGTTTTATTTTGCATCCTTCCTACTCACACCATCGATTCATCGATTCATTCCATAGCTGGTATTTTTCACACATGTATTAAAAAACCCGAATTTGAGACGTATTTTATTTTTGTTTTGTACGTAATACAAATTAAAAATCCTCTCCTCCTCTCTGTATAACAAATCGAAACCACCCACCCCTTCCAGTATTACGTAGTTGATGAATAATTTCTTTACCTTTTTTTCATATTGCATATCTTTGAGCGCAATGCACATGATTATATGCATTAAAACGATCCTAAAAATATACTATTCTACTTATTACTTTAAACGTTAGTATGTGGAAGGAATTTTCAGTATTAACCCTTTAACATAATGTTCAAAAACATTGAAGCTAAAATTGGTTCAATAATGTTTACTGCTTGTAGATTGTAATTTGAAAATATGTTGAAAATTCTTTCTACTAACACTGTTCATGTAAAATGTAAGTAAAAAGAAATGAAAAACATATAACTAGATTTATTCTGTCCTAGACAACAGTGATTTGCAAAAAGTAAACGAAAAAAAAAGTTTTCTTCCTGTTCATCATCAATTCATATACGCTAACGAGTATCGTCTTAGTGAAGAGCACATACAAAAAATTATCCCATTAAACGGTGACCCATCTTTTCTTCCAACGATCATTTGCGGAGTACTTGTTCCTATGAATGAGCTAAATTTTCAATTACTTCCCATCGCGTATCCTTACCACCCAGCACACACTGCACCCTATCAAAATGAGCCAGCTCATGCTCTTTCCCCGCCAAGGCGTAAAGCATAATGGCAAACGAACGAAACGGTTGGGTAAAAAAAATCGGTTCTTACCACATTTACTTCGAGCAAGGCACGCCGGAGCAAGAGAAAGATACAAGGGTCATGGCAGGGCAAAATATGTGCCCGGAAACTGAAACGCCACGGTTCCGGAACTTGTATTTTGTTAATTATAATTTAATTATGTCACGAAGAAACGAACCCTCCCCGGGCGGACTGTGTTTGGTGCGTCTTTTTTTTGTGCTTTTAGAGCTGCTACTGTTGTTGTAGGCAGTCCGATATGCACGATTCTTTCAAGATTTCTGTACAAGCGGAATAATGCGAACGAACTTTGAACAATCCCAACCCCGACCGCACCCTAGCGATGAAAACAAAAGGCACAACCAGCAGTTACGATGGTAAGGATTTTTTTTCCATTTTCCTCTTATGTTTCTGCAAGGGAAACAACAGTACTGTGGTAGTACAAAAAGCAGAATAGGTCTTAAGGGAGGGCACTTTGGTATGCAATGTCGTTGGCTACATCGCGGTAGCACTCGGGGAATTAAATCAGAAATTTCCGGTAACTAGTGATGCCATTTGGAAGTAATGGAAATGAAAAATGAAGTATTCTTGTTAAAGTCAACATAAAATAAGCACTATTTTTCTTATGTAGCGTTTATCGTTCAAATGTTTGTTGTGCGTCAGGTTTTCTTCGAAGTGAAAATGTTTTAAATTTTATTTACTGCTCACTCTGTCTAGCATTGTTCAGCAGCTGGATAAATGGGAGAACAATTTTCAGGGTAATTTGTTTCTTTTGAGAAATATAAACTAAATATCAATCGTAGCCAAGTAAATTGTGTTTGTTCTTAAAACAAAACTATACCCAAAACATTTCAATCAATTTCAATATGAATACATGAATATGAATTTTTTTATAATTTTATTATGTTTTACTGTTTCATTGTTTTATGTTTTAATTGAGGTAGTTGTGATACTCTCTCTTCTTGGCTTTAACGACCTTACAGGTCACGCCGGCCATTTCTGGCTTACTAGACTTATTTTACCACACAGCCGGATAGTCAGTCCTTGCTACGGGGGAACGGTCCGGATGGGATTTGAACCCGGTCCGGCCGTGTGGACTGGCGCCGTTTATCACATGCACCACCGGGCCGCCCGAGGTGATCACATAGTTGTGATACTATAAATTATAAATTATAAATTATAAATAGATTTATAAATAAATTATAAATAGATAAATAGATTTTATTTTTCCAGATGAAAAGAATAAACGACCAGGCGTCTCCATCGAAGGTTCATCAAAATAAATACAAATTTGGCTATTTGATTCTAAAGATTGATGATGGTACTGAAGATGTAAAATAGTTTTACAGCATTTATATTCGTTAACTAATTGAATTATTCACTTCACCCAATATAAATACCACCACCGGAAAAAAACTTGGAATAGTTCCAGTTCCCATTCTCTGCAGTTGATGCGTTATATTCTGATGAGTGTGCGAATGAGTTACGTTTGTTTGGCTAAGTGCAAACGTTTTGAACGAGCTTTTCTTTCACGCACACACTAATGTGAAAGATATTCTTACAATGAAGCACAGATAGCAACGTAAACCATCGTCCATTTGCTCTAAGGGCTACAGCACTTTCCTCGCCTTAGCTAAGCCAAGAAATATTCTTACAGCTTAGTTATACTTCCCTTCTACCTTCGCAATGACACACCGGAAGGTGGTGAATAATTTTCGGGATAGATCGTAACCAGCAGCGTTCCGGCGAGCAATGGGGAAATAATTCGCAATTGTCTGATCTGAAGAATGCTAGGAAACTGGCGCAAAATTTCACCCTCCTCAAAAAGGGCTAATTCCATTTCCGTTGGCATGTTCCCGGCAGGCAAAAATGAGACCGCTGATCAAAGGGCACGTTCATCGCTAGCGCCAAAGGTAGTGACTGCTTGGCCGCAATTTGTACGATAAACAAAGGCACTTCAATGAACGGCTTCGCCAGATCGGCCTTCGACGAATGATTTAACATTAGACGAATCTGTCAATCTTTGTCTCTAGATTTCAAGGAAGGAAAGAGCTTTTTTTGTTTACCGGAAAATGTCATCAGCTTCGGCGAAGGAAGAAATTATTCTTGAGCTGGTTATAAGATCCTCTTGCTTAGGCGTCAATTGTTAGAATGCCATCGGTTGGGCTTGCATGATTTATGAGAAAAGGAAAAGATGAACGAATCGCTATGAAATGTTTAATATGAAAGGAGAAATTCTTCGTAGTTAGAATGAATTATTTGATGGTTCTTTTGCGAAAAATGTCGTAGATTATATTTGATTAGATATATTAGTTCAAACAGTTAGTTTTATAATAGAAAAACAAAAGAAATTAAATATAAATATAAATTTTAAATAAATGTATTATACTACTTTTTCCAATGGCAAAGTAAAGCTCAACAAAAAAAAAATGTAATATCTTGTAATAGTTTAAATCTTAAATACTCAAGCTTAAACTTAATGATTGAAGAGTAAAAAACACTAAAATTGTTGCTTTTACAGAAATGTAATTTAATTTCACAAATCATTAGTGTTTTTATTTCCTACAAGATTAAGAAAACTGAACACATCGTGGAGCGTACATGAAGCAAGCAGAAGTATTTCTACGACCGTCACTAAAGCCACGCATCAGCTTCCCGAACGAAAGGGCAATAACTTCCACCACTTTCACCCGTACAAGTTTCATGCCGTGCTGTCAAACAGCATCGTAATGTTTATCCTCGCACGTGAGATGCAAATTCCTGCCCTACACCATAACAAAACGTCACGAGATTGCGGTCTAAGCCGCTTTCACCATCAAATTTATTTCGCCGGTTAGCTAGAGCGGTGATAAATAAAACCATTCTTCATCTGACCCTTCCGAGCGATGTCAAGCGCGGGGGGCGTTCGGTGAAAGCGGGATTGTATGATTTAGATACCGAGGGCCTAAAAATAACCCATTCAAAATTGTCACCCGTAACAGGGTTTTACTTTCAGCCGTACCGGGCGTACCGAGTGTTCGCTGGTAGGTCATAAATATTTGGCCCCAAGCCCTTCAACGATGCGTGGCGATGTACAAGTTTATCTATTTATGTGGACGGATTATAAAAATTGCTACTCACTTCACCCGTCCGCACCATTAACCGCGGTCGGGGTGGTGGTGTGGCACGTTGAAGGTGGAAAGTGAAACCTTACATACTGTACTAGTGATGGGATGTTGTTATACGATTATGCTACTTACGGTTTTATGTCCTCTATACTGTTTGCCTCTTTCGACATTTCTCGCTTTATTTGCAAACATTGAGTGGATTTAAAGCTTCACCGTTTTTTTCTTCTTTTTTTTGCTACCTATCCACTAGCACAATGACCTCCAATAAAAGAGAGCAATAATAAAGATGGCACACTGTCACATTAGACGCACGGTAAAAGGGCCACTGTTGAATACTGGCCCGGGCCCGAACTTTCATCCGGAAGCCGATGCCGAGACCAATGCGGCAATTCAGGTCCGCAGCAAAAGTCATTTATTTTCATTTGGACCGCACACGCATTGTCATCATGACGCCATCCCATATTAAGTTCATCCACCACGGTGGTTTGGGATTGTTTTCCTTTCTTCGTTTTTTTTGGTTTTTGTTTCAATGTTTCACTGCATCGCATCTTTCGGTTTTCCTTTCCAAAGGACGGAGTTTTTTTTTTGTTATTATTGTTGCACTTTAACGCTTTGTTTTGTGTTCGCTTGATTTGGTTTCGAATCAATTTCAATTAGGTTGCAAATATGGTTTTTGCCGGCTTCTCACTATGAAAGGAAATGGTGAAGCCTTTTTCTTACGGTGGTTTCAACCAGGGCCACAAGAAACCTACCGTTGGGTGAACTTCCGACGTAAAGCTTTGACCCCGGGATTTCTGCTCACTTAAGTGATCTTAATCTACTGTTTTGGGGGGGTGGGTTTAGGTTTTATTTGATGCTTTTACGGTGCGAACGGGATGGGGTCACTATTTTGCAAAAACCCGTTCCCGTTTTCTCTCCCCTTTTCCCTGACCGACCGGCTTCATGGAAGACCATTTTTTGTTCGATTTTATGAGAACGATAAATTTGTCAGTAATGGAACGCTTCATAAAGTAATACTTGGGAATGGGAGACGATTTCGTTTGCCGTTGTGCGTATGTGTGTATGTGTGTGTGTGCGCGCGCGCTTTTCTTTCGCGCTTTCTTTCGCGTGGAAGGATTGTTGGGCGTATCGTGAATGCGCGGGCGGGCCAAGAGTTTTATTGCGTTTGCTATGGCTTTTTGTTTGGTGAATGGTTACGCTTGTCTAGATAAAGTCACGCAAAGTCACGACGGTTTTCTGGCGTTTGCAAGGTGATGGGTGTGTGCAAGGATTAGCGGAGAACGGAGCGCTCAGGGGAGTGATTATGCTGAGTTCTGTATTTTGCGTAGCGATCGGGTTAGATAGACTAGTATTTTTTCGGGACATTTGCATAAGAAAAAAGGGTCGTCGAGCTTTTGGAGTTGATTGAGAGTTCTAGAAGAATGTTGTGGGAAAAAAATACATTTTAGTTTATCATTTTCCTGTCAAAGGTTATATTTATATAACTATATAATATAATACTTTTTTATTGGAACTATTGGAACTATATTTATTCAGCCATAAATTGAAAACATAATAGTTGGCAAGGTAATAAAGTATGAATCACTATATTTTTAATGTTTTTTTGTAGTGGTTGTTTGCATACCAAATAGAATTGTTTATATAAAACGGTGGAATGCTTGATTTAAAATTATTCCAGCCAATATGTTTTAGAAATGTTTTTTTTAGTGATGGAACGTTAATGAATAATTTCCTTTTATTTTACTACGCTTCTGAAAAAAATATTTTGATTTTAATATTAATAATTATGGTTTCTTCACCCTTTCACGCCCAAGGGAAACATTTTTCCCATGTACAAAAATCGTTACCAACTGGTCAATTATTATTGTAACAATATGTTTTAAAAGAATTATGAAAATTAAATGTCCATCAAAGGTGGCAAATGTCTTTCTGAACGAATAAATGAAGATAAACGGTAAAATATTATTGCGTCAAAAACACATACATGTATTTTGTGCAACGTTCATTTGTGCTTCACAAGTGTACGTAATTGTTTCGTGTAAAACCATAAATATCTATGTATTTTACTTTTCTAGGAAGTTTTATAATGTAATTTGTATTACAAATCAAAAATCATAAAATACCGATGTACAAAACCAAATTCGTAGTTTATTTACTTTCATGGTCTGTAAGGACAAATTTTTCCATTAAATGATAGAAAACTTACACATCCTGCTATGTTTTTCCGGGGATGTTCTCTTATTTTACATCCCCAATAGCTAAAATATTGTGTGTTTAGTCTTGGATAGCTTATGGTCCTGAAGGGGTTAAGTACACACAAAATCACTATAATGACTACTTTTCGTGCATTCGAGTGCATTTCTACTCTTAAAATTCCTGCAGCGTCAATTCAAATGTATGCTGTAATTTATGAGAAAATGAAAAAAGGAATTAAAATAAAATGACCTTTCAGAACTTAGAAATTAAATTGCATCGACAACTTTCGGGAAAAAAGTGTTTAAACTGTAAGAAAAATTAATTTGGAAAGAACTTCTCATGAACTTTGTAAATATACCAAATGCATGTGCTTACGAAGTTCAACTAATTTGCTCGAAGTTATGCAAATTAAATATTCAATTACCCTCCAGATACGCTGTGTCAGCAATTAAGCATGATGGGAACATTTAGCAAAGATGGTAAGATTATTGCTCCAGTGTCAAAAGATGTTACAAAATCAATTTAACTTTCACCCACATACGCTACTGTCAACAAAACACGTCCTGTGGCAACAAATCCTTCCAACAAATGCTGCCATTGTGTATTGTGCACGGAAAGTAGTTTCAGTGCCGGTTGTGTCGGATTGTTTTAAGCCCACCTTGAAAAGCTTCCACCCCCGGCCTGGGCGACCAGGAGTGTGTGTAGATTAACTTTTCCACCTTTCTCCGTATGATTTATGCTCGTTAGCGAGATTTACGAGCTAGCTCACAGCTCAGCGTGTGGAAGTGCTGAAGCTTTAACACCAATTTCAGCCGGCTTTTCGAATGCCTTTTGATCGCGCGACTAATCGTGATGCTTACATGCCGTAATGAAGGGTGGGGAATTGGGTGGAAATTGATGTTTGAAAAATAACGAGCTTTACGTGACCAAGGTTCACTAAGACCGTGTCTAATGATGTGTCATATTTGTTTGCCAACAGATTTATTCCACCACCCTTACAACAGTAGAAAGCTTCTTCAAAGGTGTGTGCGTGTGTGTGTTTGATTGGTTTCAGTACAAAGTGGCAACTGTTGGCAACCCTGTCACCCTTCGCGTGGTAGCTTTAGCACCCGTAAGCATCCGTAAAATCCGGTCACAAGCGCAACTTTACTGACAGTAAACATTCGCACATTCGAAGACGGAATAAATAAATTAATGGTCTCACCGACAGCACCGTAAAGCAGTGTTTTCCTGTGTGAAACGATTATAAGCGGTTCGTGACAAACACGATCGAAATCTAGCATGTGACAAGAATTATTGCCAGCACTCCCAGCAAAATGAGCATAAAGAGTATTGCTTTTACCCGAGCTTCCGTTCGATTTCCCATATATCATCTTAATGACTTTCAAACAGCTTGTTATCACGTGGCAGACACTACTGTTAAATGTCGTTCAATCAAAGACGTTTCTTGTGATAAAACTCTCGTTCACCTCAAAACAGGGAAAACAATGACCCCCAAAAATGGTTTACATGGATTTAAAACACATAAGCCTGATGAAGGTACTTTCCATCTCTTTGCATATATTAACACCGTAAAAGCTTCTTTAGTGGAACTTTAACAAAAAAAAATCAGCTTCTCTTCACCCGCGATTAAAAGCAAAATTCCACCCAATTTCCACTGTATGTGTGCGGAAAATGTGTAGCATGAATGTAGTTTTCATTATGCGCATAATTTCATAATTTAGCATTTGTAAACAGTTTTCCATGAGATGCTTTACCGACCGTCCTCGTTCACCCTGTGCAGCATCCATCTTGTTTTATGTGATAAAACAATTGCACCCTCATCGGTCGGTGGTGTGTTGGTTTCGGGGATAGGTTTTTCCTGCCAGAAATCACTCCTTTTTTGCTAGGATAATTTACTTCCCATCCGCTGGCAAAAGATTCCGCACGGTGGGGGCTGGTACAATTTATTTTAGCTACGAACGCCAACAACATTACAAGAAGTGGGGCAGATTTTGTGCTTTAATGTTTGGCCACTCGGCCCGGCATTAAGGCGTTCCGAGCATTACTTTGCACCAAATTAGCACTTTAGAATTGTGCGAAAGTTTTGGCGCACAATGGCGCACAGACACCGCGATGTTGTTGGACGGTTTGATGGTTGGGATGTGAGAAAACACAACTTTCCATTCACTATTCATCGCGGAACGTAACAAAAGCTCAAACATTCATCATTTTCCTTTTTTTTCTTTTATGCAAAAGGTGGAGGAGCGGGATGAGAAAACGGGGCTGAAGTTCATAGTCCCAAAAAAAGGATAGAATTGGAAGTTAAAGCACATCAGCATTCCGTCGAATACGGTGGTACGCGCGAACCGGCTAATGAAGGTTATATTAGCAGGTCACTCACAGTAGCAAAACCCCTTTTCATTGTGCAAAGTAGCTCATTTTCCGACCATCCACCAAATAAACGCTTCTTTATACGGTGCTCCAAATTTAAAAAGCATTCAGCTCGAGGGTGGCTTTTGTTTTTCTCCCGTTTGACCGTTTTTTTTTGGTGAGTTGTTGCTATTTTAATGGTAACCATTCTTCATTCAAGCTTGAGCTCGTACTGTAAATGATCACTCAAAGTGGGGAGTGTTATTTTTTTTTGGTTGTTATTTAAATATTAAAGCAATATAAAAGGGAGGAAATTATTCCGCCCAAGCAGATTGTTTTTTTTTCTTCCATTTTACGGCCTTGGATTCATGACGATTGCTTTCGCTTGTTTAAAAATTCGCACGCGTCCTCATTGTTTTAACCTTTATTTTACCGTGTTTTTGTTGTTTTTTCTTCATTTTTGTTGTTGTTATTTTGCCTACTGGCCCAGTTACCGTAGCAAAGGATCGCTTTTCATTCATTAAACATTACCCCAGCTTAAAGGGATGTGAAGAGTAGAGCTCGAAACTTTTCCATTTTCGGTGTCATACTTTTGGGCATTTCAGGGGGTTGTTTTTCGTGGCACATCAAATCAAGCTTAGCAAATTGTGTCGTATACTGCTTCCCTTTGGTTTGCAGCGTAACAAATGAAAGAATGGTTTAAGTGTATCGGAACACCGGTGTACTTCGAATATGATGAATTTTGAAGTGGATTTGCAAGAGTAAAATTAATCAACCAGTGGGACACGGACAAGAAGGTATAACATTTCCATAAGGTTCGTTAGTGCTCCATTATATTTTGTTTCATAGAGCGTGATATGATTTTCTCCATTCCATGCATTCCATGCTATTCTCCATTCCTCTCTACGCGCTTCATAGAGTGACCTCCAGTCTTCATTCCCATGCATCGCTGGCCAGAATTGCCCTTTTCTTAGAGCTCTTCCAGCCTTGAAGTTTTCATCTTTCAAATTCAAGTCAACCTGTTTGATTTAGGAAATCGACTATCCCAAAATCCGCTCTCGTCTTCGTGATTCATCTTCCCATTCTTTTTGTTAGGTTAAGTGAACTTCTTTGTAAATCCTACGTGACAAACAAATGAATGCTAATTATGACAAAAAATATATTATTAATACCATGATTATTGTTAATTCAATGTGTTAGAAGATTTCCTTTTTTAACTTTCTGCAGTAAATACGATTAAAGAGACTTACACTCCTACATTCTGACAGCTCGTTGAGACCTTATCCTGCCACTTTTATAACAGGTTTCAACCTTATATTGCTTACACTATTATAAAGAATGAGCTGCTACTGTAAGGGCATATTGGCCTGTTCTCCTGTACAAGTAGTGGCTGTTTATTAGCTTGAATTCATTTATTTGAACAATCGTATCCTGAAGGATATGCATCACTTAATTACAGACTATTGTAAAGTATTCTTTCTCTACCTTCTGATGAATCAAAGCCTAGTCCTAGATGTGTTGTTAACCCTCTTCAATCTAGCTTCTCATGTCGATAAATACGTCAGAAGGTTGAAGAAATTATATTTATCGCCTATGATAGTTCTGCAATCGTTGTGATTCAGATTAAACATGCTTGGCAATTTATTCTCTCATAGAAAAAAAGTCAGGCGTCTGTATTTAAATTGCAGTGCTTGTGTTAAACAGGCCAGTTATTTTCTAATCCAATTATCCATAAATTGAGTTCTTAGCTACGGTCGGCATTATTGATAAATAACTCCAAGGCTTCGATGCTTTACAGATCGGAACCATTTAGTACGATGCTATGCTAAAGACAGCATCAACAATTTCTAGTTCTAATGTTTATCAGTTAAAATAATCGGATTAAACCTCTTCAGAACACAGGGTAGACAATTGTATACACAATTTTAAGCATTTTCATCAAAGTTTAATTGGAATAACAAGAAAGATAAACAAAACGCTTTAGCTAAAAAGTGATAAACAACAAACCTTGAAATAGTTTGTGAAATATAGAACTAAATATTCGTGCTCATTGTTCGTGTAATTGTTTTACTTTTATTGGTAGACGTTTTATAGTTAACATGATCGATTTGCCATCGAGTATCTTTATAGAAAATCACATATAAAACATGAAACCAAAAGAGCGTAATGATTGCAATTTTATTGTCAATCAAAACACTTACAAAAGAAAAAAAACAGCAATACGTAAAAGAAAAGCATTACTACATGAACGATATCTCCCCTTAAACAACCATCAATCCAATGAGTCTGCCGTTGCTAAAAAAACAACCAAAAGTACATACCCGCATCTACCAACGACGACTAGAAAAAAGAGAGCAAAAAATGAAATCACAAATAAATCAAACTCGCACTTGTTTTCCGGTCATTTCGAGGTAGAGGAGGTACACCGAAGGATGGAAAATGAAGCGTTTCCGGCCCCAAGTAGTCAGTCAGTCGTCGCTCGCAATAATCTTACAACCAGGCAGGGAATGGGCACAACGTAATCCATGAGCACCACCCTCGCTGCACTGGCTGGGCCGGAATTCGTTTACACGTTTCTTATGTTTCCTGATTCGTGCAACGTTGGGCCACCATGCTGTGTTTTTCTGCCTTCATGCGTTTCCATTTCGCGAGGGGTGTTTTGTCTTTTCCTTTTTTTCTACCGTTTATGTCCTACTAGTGCACACGATTTACCATTAATGTGATTTTTGTACGACATTTATTGTATGATTATGCATCGAATCTTTTTATTTTTTATCTTTTAAATGTTCGCTAAGGCTTAAATGGAGGAAATTGTTGTTGGTTGCTTGAATCGAAAATTATTTTATTTTTTTTGTAAATTAAAGAAGATTTTTAGTGACATGTTATATAGAAAATATGTAGGAGTATATATGTTATGTAAAAAGTATTTAGAAAATACTTTTTTCCTCAAAAAAGACATAGTCCAAAAGGCTAAAGAGTAAAAGAACAATTAATTACCTCAATCGTACTAGGAAACGTACCACAAACTTCATACAAACCGTTTAGACATACCTTGAAGACAATCATACATTGCCAGGGGGAGACGAATCTTAACTCGTTCTTACTTCTGGAACACAAATTCCCGTTCAATTTGGTTGCGGTTGCCAAGGACTAACAGGGTCCTTGGGACTAGTCGTCTGCCTTTGCCTACCTCAATTTAAAGTCCGCCCGAATGTCACCGGTGGGTGCCCCAACCGTACCGAAGTAACACGAGGCAACCCAACTACTACAGAAGAAAAAAGCCCCAACTCGCCGAAATCAGTGTGAGTTAGAGAGTGCTCGGGTGGAATGGATTTAGAGCAACGCTTAAGTACTAAAGAAGAGAAAATGTTTCTCTTCGAGCAATCCTTTTTACATTAAAAAAAAAACTAAATACTCTCACAGCATCCCTTAGTGGAATGATATGTGAGCGATGAGAGAAAAACGCCTATCGCTAAAGAATTCTCTTTTACTCTCTTTCTGTTATGCTCTGGTGTGCTAATCGCATATAAACGTTCCCGGTCTCTACAAAAAGCTTGTCTCCAAATACCATGCTGTAGAGACCGAACCAAATCGCTTTCGGTTCGTCGTTGGCGTTCGGCCATCACAACATCAGTTTTCATCCAGTTCGTGCTCGTACGAAAAGTGGTTGCGCAACCGAACCGAACGAAGGCCATCATGATTGGGGAGGCCGTTTTCTTTAACCGATTTTGCCCGTAGACTAGCGCGACCGGTGCTACCGCTTCTCAGTAGCCAACGAGAATCGACCCGTTTCGGAACGGATTTTTCCAGTCGGTCCAGTGATTCGAGCCCATAAACGAGAAGAATCTTTACCCGGAGTGCGTTTTTCTTCCGCTAGTGACCAATTCCGTGGTGCGTCACACGAACGGTACGGTTGTTTCGTTGTTGGGGTTGGGGAACTTCCGCGCGATATATCGAAATATCAAACGTGTGTTTGCGCAAAATATTAGCAAGGTTTGTGAAGGAAATATAAGAGTTTTGCCAAGGGCGCGACAAGATTTACAATTTACCAGTTGTGCATGTGATTTTCATTTGCCGGAAGAAAAATTTGAACGTGACATCGCGCGGGCGTGTGTGTGTAGTAGTTGTGTTTACGTGTATTATGTACTGTGTGGACG
>CM028124.1:6023724-6051248 GCA_016254315.1 Anopheles parensis
TACACATTGCACAGTGGGTTCGTACGAGTGGTCAAAATTAGCATGAACCACTTTTGATTATTTTACCATTTTTTTTAGTTCCACGCCAGAGGACGTAAAACGCAAAAATTTACGACACGAGGTCGATTGTTAAAGAAGGTTCGCAACCTTTTTGGACAGTTTGATCTTCTGCCGCCTTCGGAAAGCCTTCGGAATTCCGGAATCTGGAAGGGCAGTGTGTGTTTGTGCCGGTTAATGGTGCGCCTGTGCTAAGAGACCGCCCGCGGATACCGAGTGCCCGCCAGACGCACACATTTGCTACTGGTTTTGCTCTCTCAAAAAAAAAACAAAAAACGAACAACTTCAACATCTGCCTGCTGTCATGGGAAAATAAATGGCAAAGGTCACCAAAAAAAATCAAACCGAAACAATAGAGAAACCCAAGAAAGGTAAGTCCGAAACGGATGCCCTAAAGTGGCTTAAGGCTGTGGCTCTGTCTCAGCAGGGATCGGGAGGGTTCTTTCAGTTTTTAAGGTTAGATTCAATTTGGAAAATTTCTAAATCAACCATAGAGAGCATGTTGTTCCCAAACCCACTTTCAATTTCGCTTTTCTAATCGTTTTTCTGTTCCAATTTTCGGTTGCTTGCGAGCAAACGTAAAGGCGACCATCTTCTATTGACCTTCATTTAACTTAAGATAACTTCAAACCAAAAAAAAAAGCTCCTCCATTATTAAAATAATAAGAAAAACAATCAAAACTCATCCGAGATGGAGCATCCTTATGTTTTGTCTTTTTTCATTGTTTCGAAGTATTGCCGTTTAAAGGTGGGTCGGATGTGGAAAGGAAGAAGGGAGGTGGAAAGGTTGGAAAGGTTGGACAAGAAAAGAACCGTATTTGGTTGTGGCAGATGTGGGTTTTCCATTTTCGAGAGCCAACACACGGTCGATATGATAGCCGGCAGCATGGTATGCCAACCATCCTTCGCTGTCGTATTTTAGAAGCGGGATAACACATTACTAAACACATCCACACAAAAACACCGCAAAGAAAACTACCCCCGAAGGTGTATCACTGAGAACTGGTTTTGTGGTGCAAACCCAATATCGGAACGATCGAAACGTTCCGTTTATTTAAGCGTCCTTAGTGCCCGTCCCACCATTTTCCGGCACGCATTGCTATTGTTACAGCAGATTAGGTCCAAATCAGGGCGAACACAGATTGGTTTCCGGTGCATGGTACGGTAAAAAGAAAAACCAGCCCAGAGTATGGTGCTTGTTTTCTTTGGGAAATTAATCCATGAAATTGAAAATTGAATCTCTGCTCTTATGTACACCATGCTGTTGTGAAGAGTTCTTTTTTATTTCTTAAAATTTTGTGCTTAATTTGATATCACAGATTACATTACTTGTAGCTCATAATTGGACTGAAGTGATGCAGTGAAGTGGGGTGTAGTTAAAACATATAAAACAACACACCCTTAATGCGTGTGAAGGGTGCATGGTATTGACACATTTTTAACAAGCTTTTAAAAAAATAAAAAATGACAACTCACACATATTTTGCGAAAAGTTTATCGGGTAGCGGTAAGCGAAAGGAAAAAGGAGGAAAAGATAACAACAGCAGCAAAAAAAAAGCTCTATACATGTAGGACACCAGCTGGTTCCCAACCCAGGATATGCTGCCCGTTGTGACTCCAGCTGCGAAACTCGTTACACCAAAAACCATACCCACATCAGAGCTGTAAGCCCACTGGGACACATTTTACCCGACACTCACTTGAAATTGGAGGACAGTTGAGTGGTATGGGATGGGATGGTAGAAAAGAAAAAAAAGCAAATAGCATATTGTCTACCACATCTGACATCAAAACGGAAACGAAATATTAAGCGTGTTAGTTGATTTCAAGGAAAACTTGAACGTATTTTAATGACACCAGATGATAAAAATACTTTGTATCAAAGAGCTTGTCAGCATACCGTTTATTCGCTTATTGCTGCACAGTATACAAACTACAGTGCTTCATTATATGAAACCATTTGCCACAGAACGGGTTGGTTTGTTTATGGAGGCGAGTGTATTTCATTTATGATAATTGAACATAAATTGGTTGATGAAAAGCTGATTTCGTGTTGATTGTTTATTTTATCGGGGGCATATTTATTTCAATACCTCAATTGATTTGATTAAACTATGGCTTGTGTCAGATTCTGATGGTTTCGCATTTCTTTACACTCACAATTTCCGCATTTCACAGTAAGCAAACAAACGATGATAAATGCGATAATCCATGTCACTTTAACGTTAATTGAGAGATAATTCGTTTAAAGTTTATTATTATTAATTTACTTTTACAAGTTATTATAATTGAAAAATGATCAAATTACAGCTTAAAATCTATTCAACAACAAAAAAATTAACAGCGAGACCTTTTTGGGTATTGAGTTATAGTTATTAAACCATGGGCAATTAATGTTTTTACCATCTTTCATTGAAATATCTAACATACCTATACCTAACTTTATTGAGTGATTACCATATTAATTATAGACTAAGTTCTATACATTTTCATGAGGAAAATTCATTTCAATTCTCATTCTATTCTCGCTTTCTCGTTTATATTTATAAAAAAATCTTTCAACGACTTGGTATTGCTCTGTAGGTAGAAATAAGCTAATTTTATATTACATTCTAGATGCTTGGGATAAGTACTGACTTACCGCCTGACTGATCTTATAAGTCATGACCTTAGTGGCCGAGCACAAGCTAAGAAGAGAAAAAGTATTAGGCAGGTATGCCAAACATAAACATAAACAAACATATGTTGCTGCAAGAACAAAAGCTTGCTTATAAGCTGCCATTTTGTGTACACATACGATTGCAATGCCAGAGAGTTATTAAGGGGTAAAGGATTATTTGTCAGCAAAATTTATAAGTACTTCAAGAATATGGTCGAGAAATATTAACTTCTGATCGAATGCATCTCCGATCCAATAAATCTCGACACCCAAGGAATAGAAGATTCCGATTGATAAAGAGAGTAAGAAACTGGGTTCAGAAGATGCTGTCGCTTTTTTGAGATATTATCATAGCAAAATCCAAAGATACTTCAACAAAAATGGTTAAAAATTTAAATAAAAATACTAGAATAGCGTTTTCAAGAAGAATAAAATGAAAATGGTAATGAAAACTTTCGACAAGATCATTCAACACTGTTAACGAATCGAAGAAAAAAAGTGAGAATAAAACTATACAAAATGTTAGTACGATGAAAACCCAAAAGTTATGCTACTTGTCTAAACTAAGTGACAAACTAAACTAAGCTAAACTAACTAAAGTAAAAACTAACCAAGCACTCGGTTTGAAATTGTTTCATAAACATCTTAAATTAGTTTGTATTGTAAATGAAGCAACATGCTATGCGACATTGACATTCACTGTAATATTGGACGTATTTTTTGTATTCTCGCGTAGTCACACCCCTAGCTGAACGTTCACATTACAACAGGCTACATGCAACTCAGATTTAAATTTTAAATATATGCCTGAAGTGAACAAAAAAACCACAAAATCACCCTTTTTATCATTTGCGTGTGTGAATATGTATTCTTAAACCACACGATAACAAATACTAGCTGATGGTACTTTTTTTTCTCTCTAATGCCTCTCTATCCTATGGGTGCTTTTATTGTTTCCATTCGTTGTGCCATGGAAAGGATTGCCTCTCTTGTGCCATATCGACATCACTGCAATTTGCGTGCATTGCATCTTATCTCGTCTTTTGTTTTATTTCCCACTTCTACCGATGCGCCCATTACGTAGTACCCGATGTGCGAAAGCATTGTGTTTGGAGAGTGTAAAAGCACTTAAGATGATGTACATTCCGGGCAGGGTTTATGTTACTTTCTTCTCGTTTTTTTTTTGTCTGCTTCCCATTGCCGATTTTATTCATGATGCATTACCATTGCATTCGTAATGCATTTCCATTGCAACGTGTACTTTTTTCTTCTCCCTCTTTACGAAGTGCGAACGGAAGCCTGCAAAGCAAAATCCCAACGGCTATGAATGGGGATAACACAGACACACATAAAAACTGAAAGGTACACCATCACCTACGGTCCATTTTGCTGCCAACCAATACGACACACGTTCATTGCCACTGTTCAACGCATGTAGTGCTTACTTCCGTTTGGAAGGATGTTTTAAAATCCGCACCACTAATGGACGCCGACACTTCACCGTACACACCCCCATTCACGCACACCCACACACACATGTAAAGGCTCACCGGAAATGTGGCAATGGTTTCAGCGTGTGAATGATACGATCGTTAAATATTTTCGGTCTGCTTCGAGCAACCACACAGTGTGCATTTTCAAGGCTCTCTGTCGCTTCCGACGCATCGTTGGAAACGGAAAACAATTTTTACCACCAAATGCCGATTCTCAAAACAGTTTCACTCACCTAAATGGATGCAACTCCACTTTACATAGGGAGTATGCCTTATGAAGTAAAAACCAACATACACAATGCAACGGTAAAGTTGATACTCGGAAATGCAACTGCAGATTATCCGAGGTGTGTAGCTTGGTATTAAATGTACTCGAAACCGTCATGTTTCGAGCGGGAGTCAGCGTGTATTTTCTTCGAAACCATGCCCATATCGATAACCAAAAAGGTGTTAAACAGTGTTTTACCCCGAATACAGAAATAAACGATTCTGTTTAATTTAGTATGCTTTTTGGGTATTATATAGTATTTGGACTTAACTCGTTAACTTAACGATGATTTATTCACCAACCGGTGAGCTCAGCTTTACACTCTTGTCTGCATATATCTGTTAAAATCGAAGGTAAAACTTCCGATTTGCTATGCCCAACGGATGCCGTTGTCCGGAGTCGACAACGAAAATTGTACTTCTCAGAGTTTCTATTTCAATTAAATTCAATTTCCATTTCCCTCCCGGGAGCACCTTTCGAACGTTCCCGGGTTCTAGAATATAGCCGGCGGCTCTTCATTCCTGACGAGTTTTTCGCGGGAATCTGTTTAATTTGATTGAAATTGGTGCAAAACCAAAAGCCAGCGTTCTCTGCCGGCTTCGAACGGTCCCGGCTAACGCTTCACATACAGGCACAAGTTTTGAAAACCCTGCAGGCACCGCAAAACCCCGGAACAGTAGCAGATGTTGAAGCGTAGCTGTTAAAACATGAGCTACAGTCGGAATGGAAAGGGGTCAACTACATTCCTATCTGTTCGTGGTTGCCCTCCCTTGGCAGTGGGGGTATGTAATTGAGCTGTAATACAATTAACCAACATCGACCACAGCTGCTACTGTGTGGCCGAAATGCTGGACGATCTGCTATGGCCAACAGCGTTGAACATACCCATTCGTTCAGATTTGTCGGTTCGGTCGACGGTTTTAGAATGCAATCCCGAATTGGGGTTGGGTTTTTGTAGTAATAAATTCTCACCGACGTTACTTGAGTAGCTATGACTATTTGCTCGGGTTATTAAATTTTCAGTTCTAATTTTTTCGTTCCAGACGCTTGAGACCAAGATCGCTTTTCCCATTTTTTCGTACTTTAATATGTTCTTCATGCGGTTGGGCAATCGGTTTCAGGCTTCAGGGAATGGTTTAAAAATGTACGAGCTATTCGTGACTGTTGTGGTTTGAGACTTTTGATACCGGTGAGCCTTAGAAGTTTCTGTGAAAAGACCACTAACCGGTTTTGAATTCTTACAAAAGAACCGGCTAAAAATAATAATAAAATAAACTTCAAGATCAAGCGCCTAATAAAAAGTTTCCTATGCTTGTTAAGCTTTTGTTATGAAAAAACTAATAGAAATGATGAATATAGTTGAAACGAAGTTTATAAGTTACAGACTCGTTGAACATTTAATTAATATGACGCTATGATTCATGATGATTGTCTAAGGTATTAGCTGATTATTTCAACGGCTTTGTTTGTTAAAACAGATTTCTTGCTGAAATAGATGGTTTGGTTTTAATTACCCGTTTAATTAAAATGAAAATTTCTCTTAGCAGATTTAGTTGTAACAGACAGGTACTGGGCGCCTCCATCGGTCATTTGTTTGGTCTATTCTGTTAATTTTTGTGGAAAATTGCGTTTTGAGAACAGAAAAGCAAATAGTTAGAAATCATTTTTAAAATATTCTTGTTTTAAAAATACCCATAAAAACATCCATTCCTTGGACGGGCGGCCCGGTGGTGTATGTGATAAATGGCGTCGGCCCACAGGGCAGGACTGGGGATCAAATCGCATCCGGATCGTCTCCCCGTAGCATGGACTGACTACCCTTCTTCGTGGTAAAATAAGTCTTGATACGACCAGGCCGTTCTAACCCAACAAGAAGAAGAAGACATCCATTCCTTAGTGGTTTTGGTTGAAAAGGACAGGTACTGGGTGCCTCCATTGGTAAACTTTTCTGTCGTTTTTGTTTTGTTTTTTTTTTATTAATTTTTGTGGAAAATTGCCTGTTTTAGAATAGAAAAACTAAAAATTAAGTAAACATTTTAAACATATTCTTTAAAATTTATTTAAAAACTACATACATTTACAAAATTACATACATTTTACAAGTATACATCTTTCTTGTACTGGGCAAATACATAAAATGAAGGCTTTTTAAATATGTATCCTCTTTTGTGCTTCTGTCCTCTTTTAAATAAGCATAAATCGTATCAAATTTATAATCAAATCACCATCATTATCAGCAGTGGATTAGTATTACTTGCCCCACAGTGATCATCGTACTGTACTGTTTCTCGACAATCATCCCGAAGTGTAGGAAGTACAATCTTTTCTAAAGTATCTCATAAATATTCCATTCCACGCATCACCGTCCATCTTCTTCGTGCCGTTTGAGATAAAAAGAAGCTTTCATTTTCTCCGGAAATGTTTCCACCGAGATACTGCCGATTCAGCATTGTTCCTCCATCCGATCCATAATTAAACATTTATCTAATAAATTCCCAGTTCATAAATCATAATTTAGTGCTCGATTCAGTGCCGCAAGCCCGTGGCTTCAACAGGGAACACACTTCGTTTGTACACCAGAGCAAATATTGAGTCTCATCACAACAGTCTCCTGTCGGATTAAGCGGACGATGAATAATTGTTTGTGCTAGAGAAAACAACACCGAGCGTACCGCATTTTGTTTGCTGAGCTCACACAATTCTTTTGATGAAACCAATCGTAAATGAATTGCGCAAATAGAAATGGTGTTGAGTTTGGAGGCGTTAAATTTATTCATCCATTTGATACGCTTTGTCTTGTAGGAGGGCACCTTGCATTAAAGCTGCTTACGGCGGCAACGATAACTTCTTATCGCAATTCCAATAGATTGTGAGTAATGGTGGAAAATTTTACTTATCATTACTATCGTACCGGTGGTGTGGGAAATTTGAATGGAAAACGCGTAAAATGTTGCCCTTCCAACAAAGCAAATGGCGCCAACCGGCGACCCAACAACAATGCCTTTAAGGGTGTCTGGAACGGTACGATTGGAGCTTTCAGCGGTGTACAAATGATTTAAAGCTACCCTCCAAAATTGTAAAGACATTCAAATCACCGGCAGCCATACCTTTGCCCGACCTTGCGGGCAAAAATTCAACGCTAAACCATCTCGGTAGCGCGATCGCAAAACCAAAGTTTTTGCTTATCTTGATAAATTGAACTGCGGTCTGTCTTCTCGCTCGAATTAATCACTTCCAATCTTGCCGTCGCTATAACCTCTCTCTCTCTCTCTCTCTACCTCTATCTTGCCGCCTCTTTGCCAACTAGCTAACTTGCCTACAGCAAAAATGCGATCGAAAATTTTCCGATGAAATCTACACTTCTTCATTTCCTGTGATCGTCCTTCCCCTTCTTAACTACACTTTCCTCCCTAGGGGTAAAGAAAAACTGGTAACGCTAGGGGTTGGTGTTCATGGCAAACAATAGCAACAGCGCGAGAGCGACACAAACTGGCAGAAAATTTAATTTTCCCAGGCAACCCAACTTTCCCACGCAAAACTTTGCGCTTTCCACTTGAAGGACGCGGACAAACGCGGTAAAGTAGTCGCGGATCTGCTCCCCCAGCGGACTAAGTCAGACCGGCAGTATAATCGTTTATTTTTCCACACGCCAAGTTCCGGTTTCTTCACACGGGAAAAGAAAAAGGGAGGAGGTGAGGGGAAAGAAATTCGCACCATTCCACTACAAAATAATAGGAAGTGAACTTGTATTTGGCCAACAGCCAAAGACTGAAGCGGGTAGATAACGGAACCGGTCACGTACCGATGGAACTGACATCTGGAGTGGACCACTTCCGTGCTTTCGTTATAAGCTGCAACGTTCGTGAAGATGGTGGGGAGAAACTGAGTTCATATTTCTCAAAAAAAATCCTATCTTTTGGTTTGTTGCGTGTTGCTGTTGTTGAATACTTTGAAGGACTTTCAAAGTCCCCACCGAGCGCAAACTTTAACACGGTGCCCCATCATAATTCTTTGCTCCGGGGTATGGTAATGCAATAAATTCGACCTTGTTTCAACTCGCGGTTATGCAGCGTATAATGTTTAATGTATACGGACCCTGTAAACGACCGTGAGGGTAAAACCAAAAACTAGGACGAACCTCTGGAGCAAATATGTGTATGCAAACCTCCCACACATATACATATTCCCACGAACATTCCACCCGAGCGTAAAAATGTAAATATGTCAATATGATAACTGAATATTTCTCCCTCTGGTGGGGTTGGAAAAACCTTTAACAACCAACCGACCTTTACGATCGGTGGTTTAAGATTTGTGGGTGGATTTGCTACGAAAAAAAAAATGGAAACCGCCTAGGCGGCTGGTGCCTAGAAAACGGGAAGCTTTTCGTAAAACTTTGCTAAGCCTTCTTCGTGCTACGATTCGAACTTTTCCACATCCTTTTGAAGTGTCCTTGAAGCTACCGAAGCGTGCATTGGCTGAGAAAATGGGAAGTGGTCGGGATTCGATTTTCTACACACCACTCCAGGATCCATCGACACACCGAAAAAAAGGTCTTACGAAATTCCAAAAGTCTCGCCGAAGAAACGCACGCATTCGGTGGTGGGGAAAACCTCGCATGGAATTTGGAACACCGGAGGTGAAAGTTTCTCTCTCAGCACGTTCCAAAAACGGTGCTCTCGTCTGGTGCGCCACCTGGGACACTTGGCAAAACGAGATTCCTGTCCGGTTTTATGCTTTTACTCTCCATCCCTCCGGGGGGCGGTTGGTATCTTTCGCCAGACACTTTTCGGGGGTGAAGCTTTTTGGTTGCTGTTGCCTCTTCTTGTTTGGTTCCTTTCACCAAACAATCCGAATGGAACTCGCGTAAGAATTTACGATCGAAACGTGCCGGTGTGTGAGTGTGTTGCGAGGATCGATCGAAGACCGAAGGTGGCGCAAAGGAATTTCTTAAAGCAAAAATCCACACCGTAACTTCGACTTCGCTCACACGTGTGCTATTTCGGTATTTTCTCTCTTCGGAGGATGGTTTGGTGCGACGCGAGGTTTTGCTGTCTGGTTTATTTCGAGTGGCNAAGAAACGCACGCATTCGGTGGTGGGGAAAACCTCGCATGGAATTTGGAACACCGGAGGTGAAAGTTTCTCTCTCAGCACGTTCCAAAAACGGTGCTCTCGTCTGGTGCGCCACCTGGGACACTTGGCAAAACGAGATTCCTGTCCGGTTTTATGCTTTTACTCTCCACCCCTCCGGGGGGCGGTTGGTATCTTTCGCCAGACACTTTTCGGGGGTGAAGCTTTTTGGTTGCTGTTGCCTCTGCTTGTTTGGTTCCTTTCACCAAACAATCCGAATGGAACTCGCGTAAGAATTTACGATCGAAACGTGCCGGTGTGTGAGTGTGTTGCGAGGATCGATCGAAGACCGAAGGTGGCGCAAAGGAATTTCTTAAAGCAAAAATCCACACCGTAACTTCGACTTCGCTCACACGTGTGCTATTTCGGTATTTTCTCTCTTCGGAGGATGGTTTGGTGCGACGCGAGGTTTTGCTGTCTGGTTTATTTCGAGTGGCTTTTACTTACATACCGGGCTTGCTTTGTACCGTCCCAGCGAGCATTCGCAAAGTTTGACTACATTCGGGGTCTCTGTGGCTGGGGAATTTCGTTCAAACCACATTACGTGAATGTGTAATTGATATTTAAGAAGCTATTCAACGATGCGCACAGAGGATTCCGCTTCGAACGCACTGTTGTTTTGGCGCGGGTGCGTAGTGTGAGATAAATTATTTGCCCCTTTCGGGATACCGTTTCAATTGGCGAAAATGCGTGCGGTGCAGATTTGGAAAATTGGATCAAATGGTCGTAAATGGGTTTTACTGCTTTGCTAAATCTTTGAGTTTGATGTGAGCCGTGTATTAAAGTAAGCTTTAGAATTTATTTTTATATTATGTTATTTCCTTATAGAAGAAAAAGTGATCCATAATAATAATGTGACATTTTTTCTTACTAAGACATCGTCCTGTTTCCAATGAAATATTTTTGTTTTTTTTAACTGGAACATGAACATGAATGAACAATATTAATAAAATAAAACTTTTTGTTTTTTTTATGATTACTACTTTTTTTTTGTATTACACTTGTAACTGATGTACTTTTCTTTAACGAGGATCAATGACTCATCTGTTTTAGCATTGTTTTTCAATGTCAAAAGTAACTTTCACCAACTGCAGGGTAATTAGTGATCTTAATGACACTTTACGTCAAGGTTGTTATCTAAGGCTTTGTTTGTTGGAATTAACTGTACGAAAAAAGTCAACAATTATAAAAAGGCAAACAACCATTTATGATAAACAAACAAAGAAGCAGTACGAAAAAAAAGTTACTTCGGAAAAAATGCAACAAACGATGTATTCATAATAATAATTAGTAAACTAAGCAATATTACTAAACACCTTTATACTCAAATTTATAACTTTCATATAGTATCCAATAGTACGGCAGTTTACATCCTAACATTTTTAGTAGCGACAGGTGTAAAGATTTTTTTCTATAATTTATCTCCTTAGTTACTAAAGCTCGTGTATGTACATTCTCTTGCATTCCAGTAATACCCTAAAGCAACGCATTTAAAATTTCCCATTCGTTTAAAAATCAAATCAATCACTCCAATTACACTTGCTTTTAAAATTTACACCGTTTACTGCGTAGTAACTTACATTGGCCAACCGTACCTCGAACACGAACCAGAATCTTCATCGAATTTGTGTGTACAAAACCAATTGATGCTTCATTCTCGTTCAAATAAAACGTCACACACACACACCCATTGGATCTATCCTTTTAAGCGCTTCAGGCACGCACTCCTAAGCACTTCCCGATGGTGCAAAATTTTTAACTAATAGCGTAGCGTGAAATTGAATTACTGTCGCCCGGGAAAAACTCGCCGCCATTCGCCATTTGCTCGAAAAAAAACCTCCCCCGGTACGCATTGTTTTCGAAGTAGCTTCCAGAACACGCACTCGAAAGCTTTCGCTCATCATCCAATCGAGTTGAAAATGCAATAAAAGAAACCCACTCTTTTCCTATTTTTTTTTCCGTCGCATTTTTCTCTGCCACGTTATGTTACGGATTCGTTGTGTAGCTTTTTGTTTGTTTTTTTTTTGCTCCATGATAACGACTTTCTCCTGTCACTCACTACGATGTGGCTTGATCGAGCCTGCACGACAAATGAATCTTTTTTTGTTTGTTTTATTTTTAGAAAAAAGAGAGAAAGAGTGTATGTGTGTGTGTTTAGTGAAAGATATTGGGTGTGTGCGCGTAACGCAAAGCAAGAATCGTGAGTAAAGTGACGTTGCGTCAATCATGGCAGGAAATTGTTCAACAATCAGTCCAAGAAAATTCAATCAGATTCTAAAAACGGAACCCAATTTTCATTAGCCACACATAGCCGGGAGCATTCACGGGCACAGCTGTTGCTACAATGCAGCAGTCAGGGCCGCTCATTTCCCAGCACTCAACCAACGGTCCAATATGGTCGTACGCGTTTGTTAGTACGATACGGGTGAGGCCGAATGTTACCACCAGTGACCGGAAACGAATGGCAGATAGGTTTTTACATTCTCATCTTATTAGCTTTCAATTCCAGAGGCTCGTAGTACTTGTCGGTTTACTTATCTACTTAGGCGAACGGGTAGTGGGGAGTGAGGAACCGCGAAAAGGAAAATTTGATAATTTCCCTGTGCTTTCTGACATCTGGAGAAAGTACTTCCGATACAACCTGTTTGACATAAATATTCCATTTCATTGCATATAAATGTGAACTTAAATATAGCTTCCTGCAAGGAGGACAGGAGTAACCGTTCTTTGAACCAGAATTGATTTCATATTTTTACGAAACGTGTGCTTAGTACAGGATGATTTTTATTTTAAGCTTATCATACTATTTTACATTGAAATTTTCACCTTTAATTTCCTTCAACGAGACCACGCAATGAGTTTAATGGTAGCGTTTCTGTACATATCCCTGTTTCTAAAATGAACAATTCGACCTTTTGCAACCGTAAATAGGTGTTATATATCTTGCCATTCCAACCCATGCCCTTAAAACGATCCGTTTAAAGGACGTTCCGAGGTCAGAAAATATCTTCAAACTAGGCAAAAATATTCATGGCACGTGCGAGAAGGAAACCGTTCCATCAGGCAAGCTCAAGGTTTCCTACCTTCCGTGAAAAACTAAACCCAGCTCTCACCGGTCGTTTGTCAATATTTTCCTCGGGATTATCCATTTCACAACTCATCTATGCCCCGAGCTCGCTCGCACACTTCAATGGCGTTCCAGTGACCTCAGTTCAAGTGAGACACCGTGCCAGCAGGCACAGGAAGAGGCGTGGACGAAATAACAAACAAAACAAAAAAAAAGAGCACGGATACGATAAACAACGTTTTGCACCACTTTCTTTAGGTCGGTCTCTTCTGCCACTTCTATCCACACAGTATAGACAATTCAATCACTCCGCAAAAATCTTCCTCGTGCAGGCAAAACTGGCCTACAAACAGGGCCCACCGACGTTAGCGCCACTGGATGCGAATGAAGCTTCGGATGCAAGGACGATAACAACCGCATCAACCATGGAAGGGTGAAAAAAAACCATCACAAAACCACTCAACTGGTGGATGCATCATGATTCGGGAAGTGCATCCTGTTCTTCACTGCTTCCGGTGGTTGCTGATGATCCGCCCTGTCTCACCATTTGCATGTACTGGCCTCTGGTGGCATTGGAAGCATATTGCACCGTGTTGCATCATCACCAAACCGGTACACGGTGCCGGGTTCCGTGTTGTTTTGCTTTTATTTTTGTGTTGATATTTGAAGTGTACTTTAACCGTACCGTGTCGGTAACGACGATGACGATGATGATGCGATGATGATTATCTTCGGCGGTAATGATGGTTTTGAATGTGCTTTTTTCATCATCCAAGCTCACGTGGCCGGCGAATGAGTATGTGGATGTATGTTTGCTAGTTCTTATGCTGATGGGAAGAGAGTGCTTCGTAGGCGTAAGGCTATACTTGGCACTTGATATCTGGTGGAGAGCACGTTACTTCGTATGAGGGTAAATTTATGCACGTCCTAGTTATTTTTTACACTGCTTTATGAAGTTGTTGTTGATTTCTACCGACAAACGCGTTAGCGCGAAACGCGGAAGAATTTCTGCTGTTGTACATGGCGTTGTTTGGTTACTGGTAAATTAATAAAATAAATGAAAGCAGGTTTACAGAAAGCTAACAATTAGATACATTTTTAATTATTTTACGCACATGTTACATATTTATTTGTGTTTATAAACTGTTCATCTTGAAAAAAGTTTATGGACATTGACAAAACAGATAACAAGTAATATTGATAAATAAATTTTGTGGTGAAATTTGCAGCAATTTAGGGGTTTTACATCCGATAAGATGACCCGGTGGTGTATGTCAGTGGTGCCCAACCTATGGTCTATGAAGTAGTACGCGGAAGGTTACCACACGACAGGACCAAGTATCAAATCGCATTCGTAGCGTTCCCCCGTTGCAAGGACTATGGACTATCTATAAATGACTAAAACTAAATGTAGTCAGAAAGGAAGGTCACATGATCCTGTAACGTTTTATTGCATACTGTTAGGCGCTTTGCACAGAAAGATTCTCAACTAAAAGTTCATCTATGATATTTTACGTAGATACTCAGTGGCAGTTTCATGTATCGATGCATAACAATACACCCTTGCATGAAATCCTGATCAACGTACCAAAATATGCATCGTCAGATTTTACTGCTCAGTTTTCCGATTATTCAATTTTGTTTTTTCCTCGCTCTGTTCAACAATTCAATTTACTGTGTTATATGGTCTTGCGATGAATGTGATGAATATGGACCATTATTTAAAGGAACAGCTCACAAATTGCACAGCTCGCAACATATATATTATTCATGCAATTGATTCCCTCACGGAAAGCGTTCTTCCCGATGGGGTGGCAAGTGTTAATTAAAAGAACGAACGAAAACCTTATTCCTNTCTTGCGATGAATGTGATGAATATGGACCATTATTTAAAGGAACAGCTCACAAATTGCACAGCTCGCAACATATATATTATTCATGCAATTGATTCCCTCACGGAAAGCGTTCTTCCCGATGGGGTGGCAAGTGTTAATTAAAAGAACGAACGAAAACCTTATTCCTGTATGCAAACAGGCAAACCGTCCGTTCATCATGCATACCGATGTATAAAGTGCGCTGCCGTTGGAAATATTTTTCACAGCATTTTTATCTCCTGGAATGCTTCGCCTTCGCTGTCAGCAAAATGTAAGAGAGTTGGCAAGAGAACGAAAGAGATAGACAGGGGATGCGTATTTCCATTCCGGCACAATGCGGAGACTACTCTCTGGAGGGTGGAGAAAAGCAACCGAAACGGCCCTACTACACACACACACACCAAGGTCATAGGTTAGGAGTCACGTCACCGACTCCTTTCGGGCTGATTTCCGCTGGCATTCGAGGTCATCCGTTGGCAGTTGTGAAGAGGTTATGTGTACGTGCGCCAACCATTATGAAAACTCCATACGGCCGCTCACACGTACACACACATGCGAGGATAATAATACCAACAAACAGTGTCGAATGATGCAGCAACCCCTGGGCTCAAATAAGCCTGCAGCAAAACCTGACAGCATCGGAGGCGCATCACATCATCACCCGATTAATGCGCCTGGTGCTTTGTGCCTTTCAGTGCGCGTGTGTGTGTATGCACTCGGCAACTCAGCTGACTCTGGTTCATGTTGGTTCTTCTAGCACGAGTCGGTCGGGTGGTTTGATGATAACGGCAACGGCATGTACGTATGGTCTAACCTTCGGGCTTTGCTTTTGGAACGCGTCCCAACTTTTAATATAAATAATCGTTCCACTTGCCGTTTATTGGGTAGCGAGGAAGGGACGGGGCAAATTGTGCTCGGGACAAACGAACCACAGCACGGGGTGATGTTCGGTGATGGCGACGGTCTGGTTCTTCGTTTGCTCCTTTTCGAGCTTTGCAGATCCTCACCGTACCGTACGACGACTGCGGGACGGATCAATATTTATGATGTACACGCCTTTACGTAAGCACTTGCCGTGATGTCTTGCGCTTGAAATGACGATACCGGTCACCGGTTCCCGGTGGTTGTGGTGTAATGGAATGGCAACGAAGTGGAGTATGAACCCGATCCCAGTACCCAACGACGTACGACAGTGTACGATTTTTCCTTTAAAGTACAAAAATACACCACCTTTGAGCCGACTGAAGTGTTTTCTCCGTTTCTTTTTTTTGCATGCGACCTCCATTGGTTTCAACGTGACTGCGATTTGTTTCCCCATTTTGACTCCACTGTTGTTCAGAAAATGAGGTTTTTGGGTGATAGAAGAAAAAAAAAGTCGTCCACCGACTGCCATCGAATGTCGCCAGTTTTTGCAAAATAATATTCTTACGACTCCCCGGCCTATATTTCGTGTTGCTTTACCATCGTTTCGATCGTTTTCCACACATTCAATCACCGCCAATGCCATATCATCGTCGAAGAAATATTACATTCGGGGTTTTTCGTTCATGAATAGTATTGGATGTGAGGGTATTTTATTTATTTCAGTACTGCACCTCCTCCCGTGCCATGCCGAGCGCTTAAATTGGGACAATTTGTTTGCCCATATTTCAATGTGCAAAAAAATAAACACACACATCGTGGAAATTGCATAGCTGAATCGTTGTTGAATGAATACTCTGTGATGTAGCTATTTTGTGTTTTATTTCATGATGTTATAAACGGGCTCAGGAAATGGGAACGTTATTTATTTTGTATGCAACAATTCTTTAAACGGCGCTGTGTGCTGGCGTTGTCGGCGATAATAATTGCTTTATGATTTTTTAAATCACTTTTTAGTGCATGGAAACATGTGTGTTTTCTTGTGCTATTTACGTTGTAGATGTGGAAATATGGGTTTTGTAATTTCATCCTTCAATTTGTTTTGTAAATGAGAAAAACTTTTTAAATCACCACAATTTCAATTTTCAAACCAAAATCTGTTTAGAACATTTCAGTCAAATTTTTTTATTCCATACAACGTGTCGCCATAATTGATTACTTTGTTTTGCATGTTGCATAACTTTAGGTGTCATATTGGCAAGCTATTTGTTGCACTATTTAAATTTAAATCATCATTGGAGCGAATACTTAAGGGCAATAATATTTCCGGTTCAAACTAGTTTAAAAATTCACGCTGGAATTGCACTGACATCGGTAACTCACGGACTGTGAATTACCATCTAGCAAGACAGGCAGGCATAGCGTGCTAAGGCAAACTATAGATAGGGAACAACATATTACGAGTGCAAACGTTTTCATTTCCCTAAATACTGGATTCAATCTAGCAATGAAGGAGCCTGAATATATGCAACCTTCGTTTTAGTCAGCTTGAAAGGTTTGTTAATATTTATCCATAATGGTTTCTAAAAGGATAGAAATGTACTATACTTTACATACTTTTAGGAGTATACTGAAAAATTTCGACCAATCAACAGTTTATCTAGGATAGCGTTGTTTACTGTGTAACAACTAAAGCTGGATTTTGTTTAAAGCGGCGCATACCGTAAGCTATTAACGTCCTTTGGCAAAGCTCAAGTTAATGACACCATCCAAAGATTTGTTGTTGCTGATGGGACATTTAACCGTATCTAAAACCGTTTTGNCCAATCAACAGTTTATCTAGGATAGCGTTGTTTACTGTGTAACAACTAAAGCTGGATTTTGTTTAAAGCGGCGCATACCGTAAGCTATTAACGTCCTTTGGCAAAGCTCAAGTTAATGACACCATCCAAAGATTTGTTGTTGCTGATGGGACATTTAACCGTATCTAAAACCGTTTTGATGTATCAAGAGGCTTGGCGTTTTTGTTGCCAAGAGCGAGATAGTAATATTTTCCGCCACTTGAGCATTCCCTTCCTTGCATGGAAAATGATATCAACTCCTTGGATGCTTGGAACAGCATCTTCGTTTGTGATAGTTTACTTTTGCCAGCCAAGATTGCGTCAAAACAGGAGTCAAACGCAGCACTCGCTAGAAGATATGATTAATGAAATTTGATGACGTGCCCTGTCAACTTTGTCATAAATGTCAGACCTTTCGCCTACCGGACATGATCCGCCCCGCCGTACCGTCTGTACATACCGGTGGCTTCTTTATCTTTCTGACTCTCTGTGTTTGTGCTTCCACTCATAAGCTGTGCCGGCGAAAAATCACAAATCAACCCCAAAAAAAAACCAACAACAACCCGTACGCAGCAAAACTGCGAACGGAACGGTCCGTACGTGCCGACTAGCGAAGTAGAGGGCTGTGCGTGTGTTTGCGGATCGTATCGTAACCTTTTCCTCCATTTGTTACCCACCAGTATATTTATCCCACAAAAGAGTCTTAGGCAAAATGAGCAATTTAAGCAGCAAGTAGAAATTCTTCCCGCTTCAATCTTGCACCAGCGTTAAGTGAACCAGAACGAAAAAGCTCACATTTTCGCGTGGGAAGCACCCGGATGTGGACGTGAGTCTGATCTATGCGTGGTTGGCGGTATACGAGTGTGTTTGTGTGGCGTATCTTTGGTAAGAAAACAGCACCGAGACAGCAAAGCGAAGGGACCAAAACCAAGACAACGCCTGGGCATTAACGATGGAGCATAAACCTGGGGAAGCAAAAGAGCAAAAGTGCCAACACTGCACAGGCCAAAGGCTCACGAACACTCTGAGTAAAACTGTGAAAGAAAAACAAATCTCAACATCACTTAATCGGCCGGGCGTTTCCTCTTGATCCATGGCAGGGTAGAAAACAGCCTGTCACAGTCCGCTCCTCCATTAAAGATTCTCCCCATAAACCCCCGGCCACCTTCATTATGTTGTGTAATCATAAAGGAAATTTATGTGACGACTTTATTATTTTGATTAATTATGTTTGTCTCGCTCTTCATGTGTCACTGCTGCTAGCTTTCTTTTCAGCGCACACAAACACACCAGCACCAGTTTTGGGGCCAGTTACTGTCGACTCATTGCAGGAAGCAGAGGAGTGTTGGTGATGATGGAAAATAAGCATCACCATCTCCACTGGCGACAAGGCAACAAAGTTGCAAAACCAACCTGCACACTTGGCTGTGGTGTTAATGCCCGGACATGGCAGTAGACAAAGGGTTTCGTCGGGTAGGGCACATCATTGGGGGACAATTTTCTCGGAAAATGGTACACCTTCCATTTAACTTCCTCCCAGGCGCACAAAACGTTCCCAGTCTCTGGAGAAGAAAGACTTCCTTCCCATGGGGGGCGCCAGAAATCTGTTTCCGGACATTTTCCCTCCCGCCACTGCTGGGAGGGCTTGTTGGTGGGGCATTTTAATAGAGGTATGCGGAAGATTTGCGAAATCCGAGCAAAAGGTTTCCCAGTGAAGAAACAGTGAGTGACGAGCTTTGGAGCTTGTAAAAAAATGGCTTCGAAAGGAATGAGCAGTTAATCAAGAAAGATGACAGCACCAATTGTTCACGATTGACGCGCTCCGTTTGATGGGTGGAATACTCTTCACCCTAGTGGTGGCCATCTTTTTTTTGTTCTTCTTATTCTTCATTTCACACTCCTTATATTGCATCCTTTTCGTGCAAGCGCTTGGTAAAGCAAAAGAATAGGCCTAAAGGCAAACCAGGGATCCGGGGCACCGGAAGTCGGTCTGAGTAATGCTGCTAATTGAAAGTGAAAGCTGACAGGATGGTACGTCAGTTGGTTGTGGAAAAACCTTCTGGATCCATCGAGATGATGAGCCGGTTCCTTTCACTTTTCAGACAGCAGACCGATGGCGCCAATGTTCGGTCGTTAAAAGTTCATTTACAGATTGTTAGGTGTCGTTCGAGCTCATAAGCTTTGGTTGCGGGCTCCTCCGAACACTTCACGGTACTGCAAACCTTCATTCGAAGGCATTAGCAAATTAGGCAGCTGACAACAGCTCATTAGAGCAAATTCTGTACATTACTTGGGTTCGTGTTAATGTTCAAATCCCTTTCTAAAGTGTGTGCGAACGGTGCGTTCTCTGTCATAATGAGCAGATTTCGATGAGTTTTCCATTTTCCAGGGGCTTTGATTAGTTATGAAGTTGAGGGAAAGTTTGTCATCGTTATCGGTTGTACTATAGTTGTAGATATTAGTGATTAACATTGTGAAGAATATAACCATTATGGGCGAATTGGAATGGAGAATCCTCAACATTTGGGAACTTTCACATTTTCTGTTGATCTCCTTTTCAAGAGAAGATGTCGATGATCTTCGATACCTGTAGAAGATAGTCCCTGGAATGTATTCTCTTCCTGCCCTTATTATATTTTGCAAATCTTCTCAAAGGCTTAGGACTACAACAAAAGAAATTCACCTTGAATACCTTCCAAATCCTGATACTGGTTATTGAAACGAGAGTCATCTTTCCCATGTATATGTTCTACTTTAAAGAACAGTTTTTTCTTTAGTTCGTTTTTTACAGCATGTGCAAATAAGAAAACCAACTACATTTCAGCAATTGGTAATTATATTTATAAATTGCTTTCTAAGAAAAATAAATAACCATTTTTTTCTTAATTGTTGTAAGCAAACTTCAATGCAAGATATATCATAGAGCTTCTTCCAAACTCCTTTCTAACCAAGGTCTTCAAACTCTATTGAGCAATAAATTTTAACAAACTCCTTAACGCTCACGTGCTTACTCATCAACTCTCCGCCTCCCGGTTCATCCGCATTGCGTAACACCGGCGCAAAACCAACGAAATTGGATCATTATTTTTCGTCCAGGTGTTTGATTTATGGAGATGTCACCGCTACAAAATAATGCCACGATATCAAGGAGTGGATGCGCAATGTAGCATTGATGAAAAAAAACGACAAAAAACCCATTCCACGAGAGAGTGGAGTACGTCCCAGCACGGCAACTATCTTCTCACGTGTGGGAGTGTTTCCTTCGGTCGGTGTCTTCTACGCATCAAAGTTGTCGAGTTTGACTAATGAGTGGCAATTTTCGGCAAAAGGTACGGCGACGTGCCAGAACAAACATACCGGCCAAAGATCGGAACGAGTTGTGGCAGGTGCTTTGTTTATCGTTTTCCGAACAACAGGAACTCTGTTTAGACACTGGGGGACGAGGGACCAAAAAAAAAGGCGGGAAAAAAAGTTTTTCTTCTGTTCCGTCCGTGCCACAAACGGTGAGGACATTTTTCTGCAAAACTGGCAACGGCGCCAATCCTACCGGGGGCAAAGGTGCTGACTGTGGGCTGTCCGAAGACGTTGTTTGACAATGGATGACTTAATTAGTTAGCAGCACGGGGATGAACGCGGTTGTATGTAGGTGAGCTGGTTAGGGGTTTTGCGTTTCGTTGCGCGTCAATCTTGTGGTGTGCTTCCTTGTGGGAGATAGCATAATCAGCAAGGCATGAATGAGCACAGCTGAAGAGTTTGTTTTTATGGTCGCTTTACGCTTGGTTTGGGCTGCTCATCCATCACGTGCGCTGAGACGTACCAATTCTTTGCGGAGAACCCGAGAACAGGTGCAATTAATATACGTCACCTCTTTGCCTTTCTGCGACCTTTCTGAAGTTCTTCCGCGTGTTTGTGTCATAAAAAGGTGACACTTGTTTTTGGTGAGCTGTGCCAAAGTTAAGGGATTGTTCAAAAGAAGCAGTAAACAACAATTTTAATAACTAATTTGAAGAAAAAACTGAACCTTGCTGAACCTGAATTTCTGGTGTAGTTGTAAAAGGATCAGATTTTTAATTTTCTATTTTTGGTCATGGGAACTTGCACTTAATCTCGGTATACTAACAAACAAAAACGATACTTCCGGGAAAACTCATTCCTGTCCTAGTGAAGTTCCAAAGGTGGATAGAAACTGTTTTATCCAATAGCATAATCCTTAATCCAAACCCACGCCATGTTTTTATACTTTTTTTTATAGCTTTAAGTGAAAGCGAAAAACGTAACAAACATAAACAAAAAATTTGTTTGGTAATCTGTACTGACGTATCCCCAAATCAATGGTTTCGTCGACAGAAACCACACAGAACTTGCGAATAAAAACAATCACCAACAATTGTTGACAAGCAAAAAGCTACAACGACGATGTCGAAAGTGTACCGTAACTAATGCCCACCGTTTTTGCGATGACAAAGTTGCACGTGTTACTACAGTAGAATTGCGTTGAGCTACTTTTTTGTCACTTGTGACCGCTTGCTTTTTTACCAAACCACCGTGTCCAGTACAAAGGATGGTTTTAAAATTCATAGAAAGTCTTCGCCCGACTCTGTTTGTGTAAGCTTGTCAAACTGGGCTTTCGGTGCAGCTTTCTTGGAAGGAAAATTCACAAATAAAGCCACTACGCAGGGTTGATACGATTGTCTGTGGCTTACCATGGGTTGCCGGAAATAAATCCGGACCTAGGCCGTGAAAGCGCAAAACGTTGAAATTGAATTTCTTCACCCACCCCAGGATTCCATCATGGATCGCTGGGATAAACTGCCACCGGGTAATTCGGACGGATGGAAATTAATGAATAGTCTCCATGTCCTTTTCCTTATTGCTGAGATTCTTTTAAAATGTTGGAATAAAAAGAATAAACAAGGAACCGAAATTTACGAATCATCAGTGAAAACTGATAAACGAAAACAAATGTCGACAAAAACCGAAAAAAACATGAACAGTTAAGCTTGATTCGCTGTTCTCGCAAATGATTGGTGGTTTAGTTTAAATTCTAGGGAAATGGTGATGCTTTAAATTCTTGTAGAAATGGAAACCATCACCATCGTTTGACCTGATATATCAGCTTTAATATAAAAATAACAAATATTAAAGTTTTTTTCAGTTATTCTTTTGTGTATTAGTTTTCCTTTCATATTTCTACCATTAGCTAGTGATACTATAAATAAATAGAAATATATTTGATTTAAGAAAGTTTGTAGTATAATCACAATCAACAAATATTTCAATAATAGGAAACCTGGAAAATTATATGAATCCATTAAAGTTTACTCCAAAGTAAATTTCGTTTGGTGCACTTTTGTAAATAAAGAAACAAACGTTTGAGGAATAACATGTTAAAATGCAAGGATCAAATTGCTGCATTTAAATAATTTTCTATATTTTTTGTAGTTAGCATATTTTTATCAACTTTTCTAACATTTGTTTCGCTTTCCATAATCTCTCTTTTTGCAGATATTGTCTAGAACACAACAACGCTGACGTTTTCTTCCGCGTCATGTAGCAGAGTTTGAGATGTGAAAAAGAACACTCGAGGAAGAAAACATTCAAAAAACAAGGCGCAAGTAACTAGAGCACACAACAACAACAACAGCACAGCTCGATTAAAGGAAGCAAATCATTTTCCAACCGCTTTCCACAATGGATCCACCGAACTGGATAAGAACGACTACTTCGGGTCGTCCGAGAGCACTGACACGTTGCGGCTAGTCGACCGTTGACAACTTCCTGTCCTTCCTCTAGCTGTCTCTCTTTCTTCCTAACATTCCTACGCACACAAAGCAACAAACACACGTCTGTGGCAAGTAGAAGCGAGCAGCGATTTGCACGCGTAAGACGCAAATACAAAGCAAAGCAAACGGTTTGCTACGCAAAAGCAGCACCATCGACCGAGAGGACAAGTGCAAAATCCTTCACGGTTTATTGTGCAGCAGAACGACTAGCACAACAAAAGAAAGAAGAGTGACGTCTCCGCACTAGGCCTACCGATACAGATCGCCCATTCCCGACGGTCACCCAACCGGACCAATGTTTAGCAGCAACAGCAACAGCAGCAGCAGTAGTAGCAGACGGATCACCAGCCTGGACCGACGACGACTGACTCAGCTAACAAAATGGTGCACGCTTTTCATCATTTTAGAGTCTACGAGCGTTGGAAGCAGTAAGTGGCCGATTGTTTCCATTGTTAGTTTTTCGTGTGGCGTTGTTATCTTCTTTTCTTTTTATCAATTGATTGTGGCATCGGGTGCGCCAAAATGGCGGCAACCTTCGTTAAGCTAACGACGCCATGGATGTTTGGTTAATATTTTAAAAATTCATTCTAAAAGCCTCACGCACCAGCACACGAAGCTGTTTAAAAGCGCGATACACAATAGTTATCGCCCGGACCGAAATCGGACCAGTCGATCCTTCCACTCGACCTGATCCAATAAGTCCAATTGAGCAGACTTTTTTTTCCTTTTTTCCTTTTGCCGTAGGTAATCAATTTTCCGCTCGAATACGGCACCATCGTCACAGTTTTTTTTTTGCCTTTGCCTTTCAAAGTTTAGCAGTAATCTAAACCATCCTCACTCAAACTAAATGGAATAAAAACTGTCTGGGATAAAATCATCTAGCAAACCTAAAAATGGAAGAGCAGACAACGGGAGATAAAAAACAAAATGGGACCGAAATAAACGTAATGCAATCAAAACAATCAACAAAATGTGACAAAGTGAATGTGTGTGTCGTGTTCCAGGATTTCGCAGCTCACCTTAGTACAGGTTATCCCCTTCGATAGGAAGGGAGAGTATATTCGAGGATAAGCCAGCAAAACAAAACAAAAAATTGCTCCGGAATTGAGGCCACTGTTAGCAAACAAAAAATAAACCGAATGAGCATCAACTGTACCTGATTGTTAAGGATTCTTCATTTGCTCAGGCATTTTTGCCGCCTGTTTTCTCTTTTCTCACTTGTCACCGGCAATGATCTGATGATGTATCGTTCCATCGCACTGTCCGTTGTAACAGAAAAGACAGCTGCTGTGTCTGGTGATGAAGTCTACTCAGGCAGAAATACCCAATTTCCAAGTATTCGGCTTTCGTCAAATACGAAGCAGTGACAGTTGTCCGTAACGTCACAATGATTAAAAAATGCTTTCTTCGAATTTTTACACGATGATATTCCCAACCTTGGCTCCATGGGCACAATCAAACCAACCGGATATACTATTTGATGGGATTTGGTGTTCTAGCCATCGTTCGTGCTGAACCTCCGTGCAGGATTAGGTGCTTCTACTAAAAATGACTGACAGACAGAATGATACTAGCCTTCCTGAAACGAGCTTGTGTGCTAAAAATTTGTTCGCTTTCACCAAACCAGTCCAGTGCGAGAATGGGGCAGATAGCAATAAAATAAAGTCCTACACTTCTCTATCTTGCCAAAAATCGTCCCAATGAGGCGAGAGAACCAACACAATACAAAAATGAAACCCAACCGCCCATCAGGGATATCGTGAGGTTCAGTGATCTAGCGGGAGGGACACTGCTTTCTATTTCCAGAACGCTCGACAATCATCACCCGCTTGAGAACTGACATGGGCATGAATGGGGGGAAAAAATCTCAAGCCCACGTCGAGTTAGTACTTGCTGAAATTGAATTTTCCATTTCATCGATTATCGAGAATGGTGCTGTATAGGATCATCTAGATCACCTAGAGAAGGGGAAGAAGGTAAAAATGGGGGAAATTTCAGAGAGACGAAAAGGGCGTTTCCATGCTCACACACAAACTTCCCACTGTGTTTACTTCCTGCCTTCGGTAAAGTGTTGCCACTGTGTAACGCTGTGAAAGTAACGGAAACAATAAAATTTCTGACTCAAATCCAACCGAACAGAGACATGAAAGTTTGCCCTCGATTTATTTTACTTTTTTCCATTTCCCTTCGTTACTCGAGTTGGATGGTGAAATCGTTTCTAGGGATTCGAACGAGTTCCATTGAAAATTTGTGCGAACCTGATTGAGCGCATCCCGAATCAGCAAGAAACGGAACCCGCCTGTAAGCCTGCCCGTTTTGTTGCAAAGTTTCATCACCACATAGAAGGCGGTTTCCTAATATCATCCAACACGGCTACCAGTTCTGGGAAATAATAAGTATGGAGAAGGGCTTAAAACAGCTTTCTTTTTGTTGTCCTATTAGATAATTGTACAAAATTGTACCACCTTCAAGGAACGTATCTGTACATCGTATGTTTGAATTGATCAGACAGATACGCTTGTGAATGGTGAGCAAAAGTAATTCTATTACACATTGGGGGCTTCCACATTTTTAACAATAAAAGTATACCGTAGTATACATGGATTGGTTTGATATATCATTTTAAACGCCGGAAAGTATGCAGTCAATTAACCAAGTTACATTTTTTGCATGGTTCACGGGATTCAGATCAGTTAACAAATCGAAAAGTTCCAAAACTTTTGCGTAAAAAAATATTTGCATTCCATTCCATACATCTCAAGTACAGTTCGGTGGCATCAATGTGTTTTGCATTTAAAATTGTTACCACTCCATCAACAAGGGAAAAATTATTACCATCGGCAAATTTATACAGTTTTTCCATCGTCATCTCCCTACGCTCACCAACCGAAACCGAAAAGTTTGCGTGAAAATTACTTGCCTAATTGAAAAATTTAACACAGCCTTCGAAACGAGCAAAATAACTACTTAACAAAATTACACACACCGGCCGGCCGGCATGATAAAGGTGGCTGGCAACGAAAAAAAAAACTTGCCAACAAGCCATACGCTTTAACAGCTTGACGCTCGATGATCGATGAGGATATTGTTTCACTTCAGTTGGACAGTTCTTTCCCCGGCCCCTACGAGCGGTTCCCTAGTTGCTGTTTCTGGGTTGGAATATTGCACAACTTTCTCCCAAACAGTTACACGCTTAGAATGGCTCACCTAGGATCCTCGTTCGAGTTCGGGATCGAGTGTAAGATTTATTTCAATTAACGCAACTTTTCCCCGAGTTGAACAGGGGCATGGGCAATAACGGGGTAGAGAGGTAAAACTAATTGAAATGAAAATATGCAATCATGGCATGAAGAATGAAGCTGCTCCTGAGACGTCTAGTGATTAATGTGCCCAGACTTTTGATGATTTAACGCTGCTATAGGAAGGCGAACAATGCAAGGGATTCTAAATTGATAGCTTTCTGAACGATATTCTTTGCTGGAGGTTTACGAATTAAATTACCAACTAAATGGTTTTAAATTTCAATGCAATTTCTTAGACAATGTCTGTTTTGTAAGCATTTGATTACATCTTATCTAAATATTGTACATGACATGTAGCATGACACGACTCACTTTGCTTCTATATTTCACTTTCAGGTTTAATCACTTCCACCAGTAGTACTACCTCCACCAGCAGTACTGCTGCCACTGCCAGCAGCAGCACTACCACAACTACCACCACCACCAACAGTATCACCAGTAGCAGCAGTTGGCTAGAAGCTACGAGCTTCTCAAGTAACGGTGATCCATATTCTTCAACCACAGCCGCAGTTCCTTCCATCGAAACACTGCCCCGTTTCGAGGCGCTCGTGCAGGAAAGTCCAAACAGTTCCCGGGGCAAAACGCTCCCACTATTGGGTTCCGGTGCACTCAGAGAGACCTCGTCCCAGTCGATCATCGAGGGCGGTCAAAGGCTATCGACCAGCAAGCGTGGTTCTGGTAGCAGTAGTAGTAACACTATTAGCAGTAAAGGTAGTACCACTAGTACCAGCGTCTACGATTCGCTGACATCCCGAAGATCGTCAGGATCCGATGGCATCAACAAACCCACCACCATCGCACCGGAACCGGAGATGGTGGGTCCGAGAGGTAGTGGAGCGAGCAGTAGTTTTAGTAAAATCACTAGCGCCAATCTAATACTTGCCGAGGGTAGCCACGGTGAGTCCGGAAAGATCGGACCGGGCCAGAAGGTGCCGGTCGGATTTTCCAGCAGTACCAGCACCGGTAAGGTGGGCTCTGGAAAATCTTCCAACACGAAAGGTGCATCATCGGAAGTGGAACCAAGTGGCAACAGGCTCGAGGGTGGCGATGTTAGCACGACTGAGGGTAATTTCAGTAAAATGTACTTCGAAACCGACAACCACACTACCATTGCGTCCCAGGTTGGCTCGATAGCGGTGTTGCCTTGTGCGGTGCGTAATATAGGCGAAGGGGTGGTAAGTTTTGGCG
>CM028124.1:6095237-6108286 GCA_016254315.1 Anopheles parensis
GGGTTTGGGGCGCGTTTTTGAAATGATTGATCTTCGCCATGTTGACGGTGATGAGATAATGATGGAAATTTATGTACCCCGAGCGACCGAACATGGGTGCCCCGTGAAAGGGGTTTTAGCGGCTAATGTTGTTTGTTTTTTTCCACATTTATATTCAACACCGGGACGACAAGGCTTATCTAGACGCACTCAGCGAGTGTTCGGTTTAGTGATGTTCTTGATTTAGTAGCACATGTAAAAAACAAAATGCTCAATCAAAGCAATTAAATAAAACCATGAATAATTGGATTGGGACCAAGCATGATGGAAAACGTGGCAATTTTTTTCATAATGCTAATGTTTTAATGTTTCGTGCTTAGTTTACGACACCATTAAACCACAAAAGATAGTTGAAAAGTATAAAACATTAACTTATCGGTAAAAAGATCATTTTTGTTCTGCGTATTGCATGGTTTTGGGCGCTATAAGGTATAAATCAAAAATTTTACTGCAATATATTCAATCTGGAGAAAAAACCCAAGCAATATATTGTATTACACATATTTTACTATTTTCTTATTTGTCAAAATGAATAAATATCGTTCACCGATAAATAAATCGTTCGCCACACGGAATAAAACCTTTAAAAATATTCTAATAATAATCCTGTAAACTGAAGTAAACTAAAGCTACCCGAGTAATCAATGACCATGAAATACTAGCAAAGAGAGACCAAAAAAACAAGAAGAGCAGCACATTGAAGATACAGAGACAATAGAAAGGAAAAGTCAAAATCAGATCAAAATATTCTTCAATACAGTGATCCCAACGCCCCAATTGCAATTTTCCTGAGTGATCTCTGTGAAAGGAGCACAGTGGAAGTGATCTCTCTCATTGCTTTTCTGATCGTTGCATTTATTGCAAACAATAATTTTCTTTGGAGTATTTTAATCCTATTTTGCAGACTATTTATTTCTTCAGAAGTCCTTAAATCGACGTTCCATACTGCCAAACTGGAACTGATTTTATAAATAGATTTATTCCTACATTAAAAAGATATCGTACTATATCCAAAATTTCATGTCCAAATACAAAAAAAAAACAATTTAAAGTGATTAAAGATTCTGGCAAACAAACAAAAATGACATTAAACCTTTTTCGAAAAATCTCTTCAAACGCATTAGGCATCCACTTTCTTTCAAAGTTTCGTTTGAAAGTATCATCAGCGGTTAGGCAGGACCTTTCGAAGAAGATTACAAGTTTTCTGCAAGATAAACAAATTTAAATGTAAAGAAAAAAGATCACCGTTCCACGTTATAAATGACCGCTTTAGGAACAAATCTCCAAGCAGTGTAAACCATTTTCATTACCCTTTCCGATTAAAACCCAAGCTAATGGGGCACTTCTTACACCAATCACAACACCCGTAATCCATCACAGCAAAAGGGGGATTTTCCTTCCCTGTTTTTTAAGGGATGTTTTCCAGCCAATGGTTCAAAAACCATCAGTCTGCGTCCATACCTGGGTGACACTTTTTTTTTGGCCGGTGTTACATGTTGGAAACTTTGGCCTTATAAATGAGGATCGCTTTCCAAGACAAGCACCGTAACTATCCGAAAAAGGAAGTGTTCAACATTACGTCCTGCCGGTATGGAAGGACGTTCCACCACGAGCGAACAACGAACGGGTACGGTCGATGTATTGAAATTGGATTGTGCTGTTCCGATATTGTCACGATAATTAATTTGATAGAAGATTAAGTTGCAGCTTCTTCGGTGTCGCATCAACCACACCTACGACGATGATGACAATAGTCGAAAGGGGCCACAAGATACGAAAGCCACTACGGAAGCCCACTCACACTGGGTGGTCGGTTGGTTTGCTACTATTTCTAACCAGCTGGAAGGCCAAAACTCCCATCCTCGTTCGATATTGGATAGTTCAGTTGAATGCACTGCGATCGGGACAACGGTCATTTCCTGGTACATCAATAAACCATGCAAACAACTACAGTCGTGAACAAGCGGAACGCTACAGTGACTTCAGAATATGTATATTAAAAAAATATATTTTAAAATTCAAAATCAATGTGAGTTCCATCAATATAAACAGGTAAAGATAATTTTAAGATAAATTTAATAAAATTACTAAATGAAACGAAAAACGTTAAACTGCCCAGATCAGAATATAATCAGACGTTATGGCTACATCTCTGCAGCGTTCTAATCCACTAATATCTTTCCTTCCTACAACCCTGGAGCATCCTTCAGGAGGTGTAGATAAATAGCGTTATGCTCATGGCTGCCAACCGGCTAGCCTCAACTAGCTTTACACACTAACCCAATTATTGACACGTACACACACACACACTGCCAAATGACCTGTACACCCACCGTTCTGAACCTATTAGAAACGACACTAAACGTTCCGAGGGTGCCACCGAAGGTTCAGTACACACGGTATCGCAAGGACGCTGGTCAGATTAGTACGATACGGATAATGCTATTGTGCACTGCAGTGTGGAGAGATTTAACCCTGCTGGGTAGCATTTCACTAACTTCCCGTTTCAGCACCGGAACAGGATGGAGGTGAACTTACGGCGAACAGGCTTGTCGGTAGTCTTCGCTACTAAACCGGTACACTGCCGGCTCAACACACTAAGAGGTTAATGGACAATATGACAAGGGCTTATGTGTCAATGACGGTGCGTATAATGAGCATGTTTTCGAACGTCGAACCGATGGACGTTCTTCCGAGCGGGGCAAGTTTGTTTGCTTCTCGGCACGATACTACACAAAGCGGGATACAATTGACAGCAGACAGTTGACAGCTGCTGTAATGGGGCTCCAAATGCAAACCGACACCGATCGTAGGTGTTTGTGCATTGTCAAAAAATATATTGCAAACTGTCAGAAGATGTTGCCTAATTGTATTACAAATTAATTACGTTCCAAAATTAATTTCTTATCCTTACCAACAAATTCGGTGTGATAAGTAAGCTTTTCAGAATATTTGTACTCAAAATTGTCCTTCAATGAGCTTAGTTTTATATTCTAAACGAAATCATAATCATTCTCTTGTATTTATTAAATAGACCTTTTTCAAGTCAAGCAAACACATCAAATCCATTAATCTACCGGTCAATATTGTGCTTTCTTTGCTTTCCCAAATATTTCCTAAACAATCAAATCGATGTTATATCAACAACAGTAAGCTGGCCCGATGGGCCTTAACAGGCACAAAGTGCACCATTCAAACTTTAACAACATCATTACCGCTGCCATCATGAAATTGAACCCTTGTAACGTAGGCGTTCGGTCGTTTAGTAAAAATCGATTGCGCCCTTCGATAAGAGGATGGTAGGCAACACAAAAAACGGCAACTCGGCAATCGTTGTAACCAACAACGGTGGCACCAATAATCGGAAAAGTAAACTTCGTGTTTGTGTGCGGTGAATTTCACCTTAAGCTAGGGCAACGTGCAACATAGTACGCCAGCAAACAACGATCATCATCATTGCTTCGTAACCTTGGGTTGAGGAAGGCATGTTACAGTAGGAAGCTGTGTAGAAGTGTATGCATGATGTCTATCATTTTCACGTTTAACTTAAAGCAAATAATTGTGCTTTATTTTTATAGTGATGAGGATCCCATTAACATAATATTTTAGTTTATTTTTATACAAAATTTATTCTGTTTTACTATGATTTAAAGGCACGAGTTTTACGAAAATTTTGTTAGTTTAATTCATTAGCAAAACAAAAGCAAACAAAACTCAACTTTTACACGCCTTGTTAGTTCATTGATCTGTTGCGGGTAGACTACATACGCCTGAAAGTATGTAATTTGTTTAAGTCCGCAATAATTTGGCTACTTAACAGTCAAAACAGTAGACAGCAAACTAGCGTAAAGGTTCTTGCCATAATCGTCTTTTAGCGTTCCAAATATCAACACAGAATAATTACTGCTTACTTTAAGGCGTTGGATAATAAAAATTCAATCTCGTGCAGTCTATATAATTCATTAACATTTTAATTTTTAAAATATCTAAGTAAATTACTTGAAATACTTCACACTATTCAACGATATGAAAATGCTAATTCCAACAGAAATTAAGAAAAATTGATAATGTAAACTTTGATACTCACCGAATCCACTCAACGCATAGTAATTTCCTGTAACGATAATACAATTAAGAAAAAAAAGGTTCAGAAAAAAATACAAAAAAAACAATTAAAATGTTAAAACATTATTTTTAATAAAAAAGAAAAATTAAGATTTTTTTATTGCAAATAAATCTTAATAAATAAAAAAAACTTCATAATAAAACTATTGCAAAAAAAACTTAATATGTCACATTTGGAAATATAAAAAAAAATCGTAACTCAATCAAAAATCCAACTGATCGTTAGTTATTCTATCCATCACTAAACTTCTAAGCACCATTGTTGTGATAGCAGATATTCAGTCATACCCGCCGGGGAAAAGCTTCAACCCGTACGCGATTGTGGTACATTTTCTCACGGACCCGTTGCTCTTAATTAGAAAACCGGAAAAAGGAACGCCTGAAGGGGCGTCAGCCACCCTTCAATTGTTTGCACACCGAAACAAAACACAAAAGAATGCAAAGAAAACACTCGTAGAAGGGGAAAACTCTACTCATACGTTCACTTTTTTTTTCCATTCCCCCCTTTTGCAGATACGAGTATCCATCCTAGCAGGGTGAATCGCAATTCAAAACCAGAGGAAAAAACACCGAAGAAGAACCACTCGAAGAGGGAAAAGAGAGAGAGAGAGCGAAGTGTGTTTTTTTGTTGCCAGATTCCTTTTCCCTCTCGACGCCTTGCCATCATAGCATCTTGTTTCGCTTGCATCTTGAAGACTTAAGCAAGGGGGGTTTTGGTGGCAATTTCCTGCCATCTCATTGCTGTTTTTCCAGCAAAAATTCGTGCGCGGGCTCGTTCCCATGCTCATCCCAAAAAGTCAGTCGCGTAATGGGTCGGATGGCGTTGCTGGGTTGCGTGAGGTTTACCGGAGCGATCTTCCCGGCATGTTTTATCCTTCCGCCTCAAAGCTCACGTATGTCTTCAAGCACACACATACACACACCGCTCTGCCCGTAATCGGTGCACCTCCGTCCCGACACTCCACTGGGCGTTGCGTTGGAGAAAACAAACCCTTCATTTCTTCTGCTCTCACACTCAAACGTCAACGGGGGAGTTAACCGTACCGTTGCGTGTTTAAAGGAAGTGAAAATTAATTGGAAAAACATACACGTGCCATCCAGCTGCCGATGTCGACGGTATCGCGACGTGATACGATACACGCTACACGGGTCGGTCGGGCCGGGTTAGGAATCCGGTTTCTGTCGGTATTGAGCGTGACTTACCTTTCGCGCACGGGCCAAAAAGGGCCGCACTTGGCAGAAGCGAAAAATTGTAACACGTCAAGACAAAACAAAACCAACGTCAAATGAAAAACAAGCAGAACGAAACGCACTGAATGAGGCACACCGATCCACCTAGCCGGGGTAATTTGGGCACCGCTCGGGCGGCTTTGTTTTAACTATCGCATTTGGATCGAACACAAATTTCATTGACCCCGCGATTTTTTAACGAAACAAAACCACCTATAATAAGACATTTATTATTCGTACAAATCCAAACTCATCAAATTCCCATCGAACGTAGTGACATAAATATGCCTATCATTCCACGGTTTACGGATGAGTGGTTGCATAATTTACCCGATTCATTGCCAATCATAACAATTCCGTTCGAAACGCTCTTACTCGCACGCTACCGTTTTATCCGTTCCTCGGTCAGCGAGCGGCACGCAACGTGGCCAACCCGCCAGCACAACAATAATAGCGAACACGGCCCCAAAAACACTAGCGCAAAACCAGGCATGATGGCCGCACGCGTCACACAATGCGTTCGCTTAATTATTCATTGCACCGACAAACGGAATCGCTATCGCCGAAAAGGAACGGATCGTAGCGTTATCGGATCAAATCATGCAACTATGTCAGCGAGTCGTGTTTTTGAGGGTGCGCGAAATTTAGCTCCACAGCATGAATAATTAATGCGATTCGTGGGATGGCTATTTTTGGAAAGAAAGGCTCACGAAAGCGGGGAGCGGTAAGTATTTTTATTGACAGCAATATAATTCATCACTAATGCAGCAACTGAAACAATAGAATAATTAAAAGTTAAATTTCCATCCTAAATCAACCATTTATTGTCGGGTTCGGGGAAGCTATTAGCATGCGTGCTACTTGCGTTCTTTTGGCAGGCGTTCGCAAAATCAAATGTACCACCATTAAATTGTATGCATAATTTCGGGTTATAATTAACTGCTGAGCAATATTTCCCTAAAATATATTTCATTAAAAATTATTGAAAAACTCTTGGTATATAAATAATGCGCAGTCAACTAATTTATAACATTGCTAATATGAAACACTTAATTTCTTATTCAAAACAACATTCAGACCTTAAAGCTTTCGAACATAATTAACAATAAAAACCGCTAGTTACAGGGGTTAATAAATACCGCAAGAACTCATCAATCAAAATATAATGCAGAAAAATTATTATAAAAATATTGTAAAGCTTTTTAAACAATTCTTAACACCATGGAATAAGATAAAGGTAACATAATGTGTCGTGAAAGAAAATAGGAAAGAAATAGAATCAATTTGTCTAACTCTCATTCCATATTTTTTTTCAATAGATATTTCATCTATTTTTTATTTTTTGAAAAATGTCAAACATATGACTTCACCTAAATCTATATCATTGGCATTAAAGTTTAGTAGGTGTAGGTAAACTAATAGGTGAATACTTCTTTGTTCTTCGATTTAATTAACATCACGGTGAACAAGTGACTTATCTTCCCACCATACTTCATCTGATCTTTGCGCATATTAACCTATTTGCTGGAATACTTTATTGAAGGCATACTCATACAACCTCATCATGTTACTTCTGACTCGTGCTTACATCAAGAGCGATCTCATCCACGCCTGCCGGGAAGCTTCGTACAGCCGTGAATGAAAAACCCTATCTCGACACTTCCGATGATACCGGAACCGGAAGTGACTGCAGAAAACTGTTCGCCAGTGGGAAATTAATTTTTGCTTCCTTTCATGTACGCTCTGGTCGACACGCTAGCCAAGAAAACGCAGTGGAAGTCAACAGGCAACCGAAGTAATGATCACGCGAATGAAGTAATGGATGAGAGTGTTATTCCTGTTGTTTTCCCCCTCGCAGAAACAATACCGAGATGAATTACGTCTGACACCCGGAACACACACTTACGAAGCGTATGTACGGGTGAGTGTTTTTCCATATTCTTTCATCCCCTTAGCTGGGTGCGGATCCAAATGGAGTAGATATGTTACGAATGGATAGCTGGGAAAAAGGAAGAATTAATCACAAACAAACATACACGGACGCACCCGGTTGCGGCGGATCCATTTTCTTGCTATCGTTGATGGAAGCAAAATGACAGGCCACGATCGCGGTCGTACCAGCGAGGGTGTTTCTGGTTAATATTTTTCATTCATTTTGTGTCTCCCCCTTTTTAACCATACGCTGCAGACAGTGTATACGCACGTGAATGAAGAATGGAAAGCTCTTACGGGTGCCATCTCACACCACGCACGTTGTTAGGACGTTTCATTTTTCATCCGACGCAAACAAACGAAATTGCGTTCTATTTGCATTTGGCTGGTGCGCGAGAGACGATCCCCCAGCCAATGAACCCGCCTCACAAGAGTGAGAGCCGAGAGCCTTTCTTCCGAGCTCGTTAAAAGGAATTATGCATCCGTTAGGGTTCATCCTACCAGCTACGAAACGTTTCCACCGTTTCTTCAGTGTCATATGGTTTTGTGAAATGTTTTCCGAAATTTCGTCACTAAACACACAATACCAAAAATGCTTTTAGAGGAAAACTTAGCACAGAAAAAAAACAGTCGAGCAATGGGGTGAGCAATGTTAGAATGAAGGATAGTAAGAATCGGTTTGCAATGATAATGAGATCGACTTTTTCCACCGCTCGTAGCTGAGAAATCCGACACTAAGATGAGGCAGAACCACCGCGGTTCATCCCCTTCCCCGGATGAGCAGCTCATGATGAATATGATTAATGGGTAAATTCGTCAACGCCGGCATCCGTCTCATACCACTCCATGAAACCACCCAAAAAAACCCCGCCCTCCGCCACCTCTACCAGGAAATGGTTGTGTTCCCTTCTTCAAAACGTTACCAAGCGAGAAAATGAAACTTTGTGCTTAGAATATGCAACGAGTCAGAATATAGCATTACATGCTGACACAGGAACAAACGAATATAAAACACACACACACCAACAAAAATGAGCATCTTCAACCGGAATCCACAACGGATGGTTGCGAACGCAAATGATAGGAAGCGAAACGTTGATCCGCGGACGGGCCACCGTGTCATACTGATGGTCGGGTCGGGAAACCTGGTGTGCCACCATAAGAGTAATGACTTATTTAATATGGAAAATTATTCACAAGCGTGACGCACCACCTCACTTGGGGCACGTGAAGATGAATCCAATCGGTGAGACAAAAAGAGAGATGCTACGATGCCACGGATGGCCGTAAGATGCCGTACCGAGGGAACGGTACGGTGTCTCATGATAATTGCTCTAAAATTTCTTCTAATTGATCACCCTGTGTTGCTGAATTGCATCGTCGCAAACGGAACTCGTTACGCTGCTGAACTGTGAAACGGTAAATGAGGTGAAAATGGGAAACTGTTTCGCTAATTAGAAATTGTGCGTGTTTGTGTAAATCGTTAATTGTAGGAAGGAAATCAGCAAAGACATAATAAATTATAATTAAACGTCAAAGCTTATGACATTCTTACTCTGAAGAAAATTATTCTATTTAGAAAAAATAATATAAAAGAACAGAATAAAATATTTTAAAAAAATATTTCCTCTTTGACTTTCATTGTAAACTATTAAGCTAATCCATTTGTGAAGTAACAAAAACAGCTAAATGTGCAACAATTTTACCAATCAAATCACTATCCACACATAATGTTCTACCTTTAGTGATATTAGCTCTTAGCTAGCAGTCGTAAAATAAACCTATAAAATAAACTTTTTCCGTCCAACAGAACAAACAAGGCAGAAAAGAAAACCCAACTACCACATCGTAGAAAATCCCACCCAAGGTCAACGGGAATCAATTTTAAATGATAATGCGATACTTTGGAACGGAGTAAAACCAGCCAGCGAAGCAAACAAAAGTTTCACCAGCAAATGCTGGCAATGCTTTTACTACCTTCCCGAATGCTTACCGTTACCGGTCATCGATTTATTTACGACCATCACCGGATCAGCCATCAATTTAAATCTATTCGCTACCGTTTTTCTTCATCGCACGACAAATCCCTTGATCTCGTTTGAGTGCAACATAAATTTTTCGCCACCCCCGTTCTAGTTTCCATCCCGTTCCTGCCGTTTTCATGGAAGTTTGATACTGTAAGCATTTCGCTTTGTTTTGTTTGCACAGTATTTCTTTGATAGCTGATATATACCTGGACAGAAAACGAAAACAACTGAATGAAACTGTAATGAAGGATGCAAACAAGACGACAAACCTTTGCACTTTCGAGTGTTTATTTTCAGAACAGAAAAGCTGAGGGAAACAGCAAAGAAATGCTGATGCGATGAAGAGTGACGAAGCTTCAAGTAATCATCTTTCCACAAGGAATTTCTATGCTCGTAAAGGACTTGCCACATCACCGATGGACCCAACAGAATCAGCTTAGTAGCTTGATAGTTAGGAGAGTTCTTTTAAAGGTTAGCCTCTTACGAGAGACTTCCATATTTCCATCAACCACTAACAAAAAAATCCCATTTACTTGAGGACACTCGAAACGAAGGACACAAAGATGTAGCAACAAGCATCAACCCCACTTTCAACATTTGAAAAACTCACCCCTTTCCTCCGTGTGGCTAGGGAAAGGATGAAAATTGGAAAAATGTCCATGGTGGCATCGTACGTCGCATAAAATTTAAATAAACTTCCAACTCCACCTGGCTGCGTTCTGCTTTTCTGGACGTACGCAGCTTAACCCTCGTCAAGAGCTACCAGGCGTCTCCATAATCCGGGTCACAATGGTGCGTCTATCAGTATGTGACGGGAGACAGGTTGCTCATAAAATTTCTTCACTGTTCGACCTTGCGCCTTTAGAACCTTGATAAATCGAACGAACTTTTTTTAATTTCCACTAAGTGTAAATTGGCAATAAGAGTTAATAAATATGAGACAGTTAATTTATGCCTTGCTTCGGTCTCTCTACACTGGGTGACACATTTACTGATTGAAAAGCATAAAAAATTGTCTTACAAAAAACTATTACCATTCAAACCCCTTCTGTCATCTATTCGCAGTATCAGCATAACATAAAATAATNCTAATTTATGCCTTGCTTCGGTCTCTCTACACTGGGTGACACATTTACTGATTGAAAAGCATAAAAAATTGTCTTACAAAAAACTATTACCATTCAAACCCCTTCTGTCATCTATTCGCAGTATCAGCATAACATAAAATAATGGAAAATTGTTTCGTTCACCTTTATTTCACATCATCAATTGAGATCAAATACAACGGCGTGAGCATTTTCCCTTGAAGCGATACGCATACATTTTCTACACTAACCCCACCTGTACTCCATTTCTTTTCATTTGTATATCAGTTTCGATCAGTCTCTCGTACATTCAAACAATACCAAACGTCGGGGAACACGTAATACAAAAGATCCGGGCGAGTTTCGTTCACAGTTTAAGCTCGGTAATAAATCAGGATTTCCCGAAGGAACGAACCTGACATTTCGTTCTCATTTATAATCTTCATTTTCTTGTGGATTTTTTTTTTGTTATGCGTAGATTTGAACGGCGAACTGATTTCTTGTGCTGTGTGCAGCGTTTCGTTTTTTTTTGTTTTGTTTTTTTGCAAAGCTTTTGTGAAATAAACCATTACCCAGTGATGACATTTCATTCCTGATTCCCTTCAGCTTACATAACATCCAGCCAGCATTAAGGTAATGCGTTCCCGAAATGGAAATGAAAGCGGCCACAAATCTCCATTTTCATTTAAATGATTGATCCATCTCAATCGAAATTGTGTTGGTTATTTAACGTAACATGTTCAACATTATTCTGTTTTTCTTCATGAAACATGTAAATCAATTGATACAAAAATTTACAATCAGTCGATCTAAAATAACGTAAATGAATTTTCCAGATTACTAAACTTCCTCTCGTGTGCTTTTGTTTTTCTACCGGCTCATTAAACTGTATCAAGGAAATTAAGCATTTTCACCATAATGGTACCCTCGATGGTGCTTTCGCTTTACCTCACGCAAATCACTTCTCGTTAACCGTGACGGCAAGAAATGCGAAACACAATCCAATGAAACAAAAGAAAATCTAAAGAAATGATGCAGGCAAACGGTAAACGAGCGTAGCGATTTCATAAAAATCATCGAGTCCATCGACTGACCGCCATTATAGTGGATGATTACGTTGCTTACTGTAGTTTACTTTGGCCCCCAAATTTCATCCTGCCGTACACTTTTTTTCCAAACGGTAACGATAATTTCATCATCACGGAAAGAAACTTCACCATGAAACAGCATATTTGCATACACCAGCAGTTTCAGATACGCGTTTAGGTTCATTCACATACTGATACCTTTTGTTCCATTACGAGTGTAACACTAGAAGCCTCACAAAAGAGTGTGTTTTAAAGATTTAATTCATTTTTTTCGAAACAGATTCTTAAAAGTTCTTCATTTTTGTTTAACATTGTGTAACAATTGTGTTTTGTTTAACAATCGGGTTGTTTAAAATCAATATTAGAATTATTTTTTTATCAAGAGATCAATAAAGGGAAATGCAAATGATAGGATGCGGTGAGCCCACTTTAGGGAATCGCGCCAGCGAAAATTAACTACGCGACCATTGATATGGAAACACCCAATAAGTTAGCGAATTCCCCAAAATTGATATGGAATCGTGTGCCATTGATATGGAATGTCAAATGATCATGCTGTTTACATATGGGAGGATTGAAGAGTTGAGATATAATATATCCCAACTAATGTAGTTTTTCTACAACAACAACGGTGTACAACGGCTTAAGAAATAAAAATTCAAAAAGCTCAATTTTAAACGGCTACAAAATCAAACTGCAAACAACCATGTCTAAGTCTATTCTATGTTTAAAAAACACAGAAAAAAGACCTCATTACCATACCATTCAGAATAAAGGCCACTCGTTTTGTTACACATGCTGCCAAACACCTAAAACCAGTAGCCCAACTCCATTCAGTAATCAAATTCTACAACAACATACAAAAAAATCCATTCCAAAATCACAATTTAATTTTCAAACTACAAACCCATCATACTACTGCTTACTCTTGCTTACCGACCCAGTAACAATCGGTTTGTCGATTGTAGTCGAATTCACTCGTTACCGAACTTCCTCATTGAAAGCCACTCGACCGGAAATGGAACGATTCGAGCAGCCAGACCAACCAGACCGGTTCCGCACGCTTTGCACGAAAAACATTCCAGATGGTTTCACTGTAGCTGTAGCCGGCAAACAGATTAAAACACATTATCGACTAAAACCCATTCCGCTCGGTTAAGGTTCGAAGCGATGCCTGCACCACCACAGTGACTGTGGATTCACGAAGCTTGCTCCCGAGGAACTACTTGTTTCGAAATATACCTCTTTTTTTGTCTTACCAGAAGCGAGACACAAAAAAAGCTTTACCTCTAAACAGAATTCCCATCCGGATTCCTTATAGCGCTTCGAAACTTCAAACAAGTTTAGCAACTGTTACTCCGGACATGCCAATTTTCGTTTGATTTTCTTTTGCTTTGTGGTAGCTCTGTACATGGATGTATGTATGTATGCTTTTGTTTCGTGGCTCATTCGCGAATGGACAGCGACTGGGAAAATTGCACCCCGAATCGAAGACTTTTGCACGAAGTCATTAGTTTGATGTC
>CM028124.1:6108704-6135496 GCA_016254315.1 Anopheles parensis
GCCCAGCGCTTCGATGCTGCAACTTTTCCAATTAGAAATCGAAGCCAAAGTTTGCGATCCTATCAGTTGGTGTCGTATTTTTTTTTGTGCGTTTTTATTTTCCTAGTTGTTTAGTGTTTTTTTTTTGTGTTTTCTTGTTTTCTTAGTCCAGCCCAAACCACAATGATGTTCAGCGGCGCAGTATAAGTCACGAGATTACACTCCACGTGGCATCCCCGTTCGTGCAGAAGGTACGTTTTCTGTCTGATGAACCGCACAAGAAGCATAAGCTAAAGCTAGTGAGAGGCCCAATAGAAGACTCCCCTCCCTTCCTCTCTTTCCCCCGTGGAGGCCTAGCTCGATGATACACACTTCCCCATGCGAAAAGAAGACCTTCATAGTGGAAAACGAAGATAACGAATACTTTTGCTTCCTTCTTTGCCTTCCAAAAAGAAAAAAAACCTCTTCAGAAGGACATAACTTTTCCCAGCAAAACGTTCCTAACCTTGTCTCTTTGAAGGGGTTTTGAAAAGAAGAGCACGAAATAGACTATCAAACGGCTAACGTCAGATGTCAGGAGGGGCGCATCACGGACCAACCCCAACACATCCCCTATCTTCAACCCCACACACACACACACTCATGATCTTACGGGTAGGGCAGGCAAGTGGAAAATGAATTTCATACAAACATGCATCAATCACTCGCAGCCTGCCCGCACCGTACGCGTACGGCGTCAGGCCCAAACCAGGGCCACTAACGAACCCGGGCGTTTGAACTAGTTGAATTAGTGCTGGCGGATAGGAAGCAAAAGTTTCAAACTACTTTCCGCCCGGCAAAGCCCTTACGCCGGTTGGGCCACACCAATGCACCGGTACACAGGGAAGCGGACAGGCAGTAATTTGATGTACAAGAGCGAATGACTTGGAAAAGTCAAGTAGAGGAGAAAATTGAACTTTTCTTTCCGTGTGCTAACGTCCGGTGCGTACGGGCTGCTCGGGGTGAGCTTTTTGATTTGTGTTCACGTTTCGTATCCCGGTACTCGGTTCACTTCGCTGCAACAAGAATACGATGATCATCCACACTGCAAACGAACGTATCGATCAAGCCATATGTCACAGCGTGTGTTTAAGCGAGTTCGCATAGGGGGAAAATACTCTAAAGCCTATTTCAAAGGTATCGAACTATGACACTGCCATAGCTAAAATGATGAATAATAATAAAGAATCTTCATATTTATCCCCCATTATATCAACTAATAGTGTCAGTACCTCTTCTGATATATATAAATACTAAAAACAAACCACATTGATTTAACAAAAGTACGGTTTAAACGAAATAATAACACAATTTAAGACCTAACGATTTATATTATTTGTTATTGTTGACTATCCTAGAAGACTCTTTACAACTTATCCAAAGTCGATTGTCACGAGTGAAACCAACCCACCAGAGGTCTCCATCTGTTATTCTCTCACTCTCTCTCTCTCTCTCTCTCTCTCTCCCTCTTCCGCTCAAACTAGCATTAGACAGAAATATTGAGGGCAAAATATTAAATGCTTCCGCTTTGCCCGACCTTTTGCAACCTATACTCAATTCTTTACAAAGAATTCGTGAGTTGAGAAAGTTTTGTAGAGAGTTTGCACATGAGCCGTAGGGTAGGAAAGTTTTAACATCTGTACATATTACATTTCAGCTTCAGCTTGAAAAATAACCAAACAAGATTCAACTTTCCCAAATGGTCTAAACATTTATGTAACTTGATCGCCTTAGCCAGATAGTCGGCCTTAACAATGGAGAAACAGTTCACGTGGTTCCACTTCCACCAAAACATCAGCCTTGCCTTATACATTTAAAAGCGGAAAATTTATTTCAATCTTAAAGAATTCGTTATGCTGCACAATAGTTTAAATCGTACTTAAAAAGTTTGACTCTCTTGAAACAGCTCGGCGCGCTATTGCACCGAGAAATTCCCGCTTTTTTAAGCCTACCCTTTTTTATTCTTCTTACCACATCGTCACTGTCAAAGCTATAAGGCAACAAGGATTGGCACCATCCGGGCTAGTTTCTGTCCTATTTTATCTCCCATCCCCCTGGTGGCGACTAATGGAAACAAGATAAAAGTTTTATAATTGTATTTCCCACGACCGTGCGTACCGTGCCTTCTGGTCCTGGTCGCGATGGTTTTCTTTCCAGACTCGGATCCAGCTTTCTTGGGGTTTAGATTTGTTTGTTTCTCTTCTCGTTTCTCGAGTAGAAGTTTTGCTCTGTTTATATAAACTTTACCGATGCTTGCCGGACGCAAAAACCTCTCGTAACGCGTATACGCGCCGGGTTGAGGATGGACTTTTTCATTTAATTTTAAACGATTGCTCGTTTTTGGTGGACTATTTAATCACCCTTAACCTAAGCAAACTCGACAGAAACAAACCCCCCCTCCCTCCCTCTCATTTTAAATGTGCAGATAGTTTAAGAGTTTTTTTTACATTTTCAAAGTTTTCATTAAAAAGCTTTGCTCTTGCAAATTATCCGAAAACCTCACCTTTACACTGACCTATATTGATTTCATTATCATATATAATTTAAATTTGATTATCACATCCTGTAAACACGAACACCATACACTTACTAATAATTACATTCAATTATATTCTATCAAAATTCTGCTTGATTGACTCACAGCAACAAAATATGTTGCAAAGCAACCCTGCAGCACAAAAATCTCATTTCAATTATGATGTCCTCACCTCAAACACCAGCAACGCTCTGCATTTGTGCATACCATCAAACATGGATCCAATCAACCGTACAAAGCGTAACAAACCGGGAAAATAAAATCTATTATGAACGTATCTTCAACCCCAAAAACATATCAACCACCTGCTGAGTTGTGCGCAACTTTTTTTCTCTCTTCCCGGCACTCGTTATCTCTCACTCTCCTTTTCTCTCTCTGGTTGACCCCTCGTGTCAGTCAACTCAAATCCACCATGAAGGCTTGTGATGATCCCATGACCCCCGAGAGAAAAATTATCATACCCACAAGCAAATCATTTCCTTCCCCTTGCACCGCCTCTTTTCCATCATCCATCCTGCTTCCCCCTACCGAGAAGCAGTCTTTTTAGGTGATGATAATAAAATGGACCATACTACAGAGGGGGTGAAAAAATGCCAGTTTCGCTACAGTAAACCATGTTAATTTTCCACGCACAACTGCTGCCATCGTCATAGCCGCTCGGAAATGTGTCCGAGGGGATCAAATGTCAGAAAGTTAGGAGCAGAAAACTTTTCTTCCACGTACAAAAGTGAATCCCTACCACCCTCAACGTCTTCTCTTCTTCTCTCACTTATTCAGTGGTATGGTTTCATTCTATTTGATGAGTGAATTATCCCTCAACAAAGCTTCACCGTACGCTCGATCGCCTACTTCGCAAAGGAAAATGCAAATTTATAGTAACGCCTTGTGCGATTGTGTGGCGTCCCGGTACAGGCACGGCCACTTTGCTACAGGCTCATGCATCCGAATACATGTGACGGGTGACGGTAACGACGGTCAATTGTCAATTGCAAACTTTTTAACAACCATTTTCAACACGGTGGTGAAGGCCACACATTCTCACAAAACAACACCAATCAACCATTCCACCTTCATGGTTCGTCCATGGCAGTATGCTGCCAATTTATTTGGCGTTGTAACAATGGCCTTACAAAAGTAAGTTTATGGCTTTTTTGCTTTGATAAAGCAAACTCAGCACCTGCTTATTGAATTTTTATCGATGATTTCACCAACAAAACCCGGAGCTAGTTGTCTTTGGTAACAGTTGATTTTTTTTTGTTCTCTCCAGCAGCAGCCTCTCTTCCAAGAACATTATCCAGGCTTTGCTTGAGATTTTTGATGGATGTCTGGTGCCTTTTTCTAGCGAAAAAGATATTGTCTGCAAGCTTTAGTAGTCCGTTTCAGCCCAAGCAAGCTGTTCGATGAGTTTATATCCGTTCTTAAAAGTACACTCCACCACATTTCACATTGTCAGCTTAATGTTTTTTTATCGACACGCGAACTCTGCCTCGTCACACACCGGGCGCGCGAATTGTGGAAGGTCACAGACCATCCCGTACCATCCCTTATGCGGCTGTATGCTTGTTTGCCAGTTTAGCCAATTTTAATATTGCCCACTCGGTACGGTGGCCACGCGGCAAGAAGCCTTCAACTCAATGATTAATAAAACTTTACGATGGACACATTTTTGAAGAACTTTCCACGTGAACCTGAGATGGCGGAGAGCGGGGTTTGACGGTCTTTGTCCTTTGTTTGTTCTTTATTTCTTTTCCTTTTTCTCCTTAAAACATTTTGCTCCTTTTAAGCGAGTTTCCTTTTTTCTTAACAATTGCCTCCATCAGTGTAGCATGAAAACTTCGTAATAGCGTTAGAACTACGTTAAATCAACAATTTTCAATGCCATCGAGCTGATTCGATGCCCAGCCGTGTACACTGCCCGGGTGCTGTTGATTGTATTGATTTTCGATTGAAGCATACCGGGAAAAATGGAACCATTTTGAACTGCTTCCCTTAGAAAACCTTAGATTGAACGTGGCCAGCATCTGTTACCACACCAATCCACGCCATGATGGATGATTTTGATGAAATGATTTTGTTCGCCCTCAGCATAAGCTGCTTACATTAATCAAGTGCTTGCATGTGGATTTGTAAAATGTGATTTCCTGACGTTGCGTAACGATTCACTTTTTTCTATCTTCAACTCAAGTATCATTTAACTGATATTACGATTTAATATTATTTGATACACGTATATTTGCATTTAATTTCTTTTAAAATGTGGTATTTATTTCCTTTCTACTGGACAGCGCATTTTTCATGTGCACGTTATCCAACACGACAAAGAATGCGCAAGCACCGTACAATATTTTAGCTTCACCCTGCACGTGTTTTGTACAAACGACTGGGCGTCTCCATTGATTTCATTTAAAATTTTATCTCTCCCGTTGCAGTGTATCCGCTCTAACGTGATGTGCCGTCCTGCTCGTAGGCATTTCGATTTTAATGAGCTCTACCCTAATTCCATAAATTCCTACGCGCGTGCACGGAAGCTGTCGATTTAATAAACCGTCCGGCCGGCCGGTTAGTCCGTAAAATCAATCCCATCCATTATCAAAGTCTGTGATGCTGAGGGAAGAACTCAACAACACTCAACAGAGTTGATAAATACTTCTTAAGAGTATCATTAAAAGAAAAGAAACAAATCGAGAATTCATTTAAAATATATTGCTAAGGAGAAAATGGTCAGTATATATTTTTTATTTATTTATTACTTTAATTATTTTAATTTATTATTTTTCAATATGTTAATCAAACCAAACCAAAACCATTGTATCTACAAATACACACATATAAACACAAAAATATACTAATCTCTCCATTTACGTAAACATATTTTTAAATGAAACTTAAAAACTCTTTATGGACAACTTTTTTATACATTGTATATCCTTCGAACAGCATACAACACACAATTACCCCTACCAACCCGACTCTCGATGAGTTCAGGCCTTACACAGCCACGACACGAAACCGTGTTCTATTATCTTTTGCTAATTAATGGTGTTTTAATGAACCTTTTATTCGTTTAAGCAAGCCAACCGATCCCGGCCACTGTGCCGCTCATGATTATTTATACCATTTAATGAGAAGGTGGACTGGAGAAAAAAAAGAATCCATTCCACCGCTCCATCATCCGAGCTTCCCGTACCGAACAATCGAACCCACCGAGCTGCGTACCATAAATCGGTTGGATCCTTTCAAGCGGTGACAAATATCACCGATTTTCCAGCCGCATTTGTACAGTATTGCCAAGCCAGCTCCTTTGCTTCGGCTCTTTTCTATGGTGTGTGTGTGTCTTTTTTAACTTTATTCTTTCGCACATCCTCATGGAGCTGTAAGCTTGAGCATCGTAAATTACTCATAATTTTTCTACCCTACACCATCAGGTGCTACCCCGTCGTGTTGACTTTTCGTACAGTTCGCTGGATGCTTCGAGACATTCTCCCGGGCAAAAGCATTAATAGCAGGGCTGTGAGAGAAAAAAAGGTAAATCGTTTATTGTTATGTTTACTGATCCTTCCATCTCAATTTATTGGACATTTTAAAAGGATTTCGCTATCAATGCCGCAGCAGTATCTAAAGTACCAGGCGCTGTTTGACCTGTTTGGTTCACCATTTTCGAAACCCGCGTCTTTTTTTTTGGTTCCCATTTCCAATCATTTTTCCCACGTCCTTAATTATATCCTTTGTGGTATCTGCTTCTCGTTTCGGTGGAACGTAAAATAAAATGGATTGGTCGATTGTTTACCAACCTCAAAATTTAATATTCCGCTTTTGTGACAACAGATGCAACTGTGCAAATTGTACTTTTAATATCTGACTCTATAATAAAGCCAAATAAATCCATTTCCATCTCATATACATCCACTGACCTTTAGAATGCTTAATGAGAACCGTTCACTCACAGCGAAATGATAGCTTTTGAAAATCAAATATTTGCCACGGCAAACAATACATCAGTGAAAAACTGCACGAACTCGTTCTTTTGTAACTGGACAATAGTTCCTGATAATTAACCGGCTGTTAATATAAATCGACTTTCAGGAACGCTTATCTGCAGAGGAGATTGAGTAATGATAATTTTTATCATGACTATTGCTTTTGCAACAGCAAGACTTTTTCATGGAAAAAATTTCAAAGTTATTGTGGATTGACTTAAAGGTGGTATTACTTACTTACTTATCAAGAACTATAATCGCTTCGCAGCCTTGGCTTGAATTCCTCTAAACCGCTGAGCCTCGTAAGTCGTCGTCTGACAATTCATTATTCCGGACCTAAAAGGACTTTATGGCCTGGGTCATCTGGTAGCATTTGAATAGCATGATGAATCCACTGAATCCCAGCAAGTCTAATTTGCTATACGATAGTGATCGTATAATTACGATAAACGAATGCCATTATGATCACTAAACATGCTCAGTTCAATAACAAGAAATAATCTGAATTTTCTATTGACTTTGCATCTTAATTGAACAAAAGCTCATGCTGAAGAAAACAAAATGAAAAGTATATTTCACTTAGGAAAAATAGTCACGAATACAATTTATTGAATTTTATTTTTATTTCTATCTACTATCTGCTGCAATAGCTTTCTTGCTCTTGCGTTCTTGCTTGCTGTGTAAGCGACACCGAATGACTGGAAGAACAACCGTAGCCCAAAACCAGTCGCAATACGGTTCTCCGACGCAGCAGCAGCAATTTGCAATCGCACAGATTATGAAACCAAATAAGCATATGTTTATTTATTTGCCGTTTGTATGTAAATCATAATGGTTGCCACCCACTTAAAATCGGCCCGTTCGCCTTTCACACGCACAATGGCTAAATTATGCATTGTCAACTTTATGCAAAGACTTCATACGCTTTGCCCTAACGCCCGGCCCCATTTACGCGCCAAAATGGAAGTCAAACTAAGCCTTCCGTACGAATGCACCCGAATGTTGCGCTGCCGAGTTGTTGGGTCCTAGGGTCCCAACCCTTTTCGAACGGCTGTCGAGCGTAATAAGAAGGCTTTAAACGCACTTCTCTCTCTCACTCTCTCTCTCTTCCTTTCCTTCACTTTCCCAATTGCCGCTGCCCTTCTTCCGGCCCAATAAGTTTACTAAGCTGAGCCAAAACAGTGCAACAACGCACAGCGCACGAATGCCTTCTAGTTGAAGTGTTATGGCATTTTAGCACAACCCGAACCATATGATCAGTACCCCGGCATTATGTCGAGTCTGCTTCCATCCGGACCATCCGCCTTGACTGCCCATTAACATAAGCCCGAAATGGCGTACAGCCGAGTGAGCATCAAATCAGCAAATCTGAATCGCAAACGTTTAATTTCAATGCAGTACCCAAGCCGGTTGGGCAAAGGAACACGCCAACGGGGTAAAGCGTAACATCGTCAAGAGGGGACAGGAGAATGAATTCATTAAACTTCAGCCTGCACCGGGGTGTTCCGGGGTCGACAGTTTCGGCTAAGTTGTGCTCTAAGACGTAAATTGCTTGTACTCATTAACTGAGCAGAACAAATGTGTCTTAACGAACGGTGGATTTTGCACCAGATTGAATTAAGATATTTAACAGGTCTCAAACAAAGGTTAGTTATGTAAACAAACCCCTGAAACTATATATATATTTTTTAAAGATTTTATTATTGATCGCTCGAATGAACGAATTTGGTACAAAGCGTTTTCTAAAACTCAAGTTATAATATTATTGATTAACAACTTGGATGAAATTCAATCAAATTTTATCTCATTCTTGCCCTAGCTATCGCTTACCGAAATGACATCATTATTGGATGGAGATGTCGCCCTAAGAGCGAAACCGAATCAACTATCTAAAGATGGCACGACGATGCGAGTCCTACTCATATCCAATCCCAACACCGGACGTATCGTGAAGCGCATTTCCTCAACTTTCCAGGAAACTCCCACACATCGTACAATGGCACGGTCTTTGCCACAGTTTGGAAGCTGCAAAAATCAACGCTTCAACAATGTACTTTTGTCCGTAGCATCCATACCAGCCTGATCCTGAAACTAACTGCAGAAATTCGTCTTCAAGCGTTATCCAAGCGACCGAAACGCATTTCCAAGCAACCAGAAGCGCCCAGTATTATGACATCATTCCCCCGAGTCTCAGGATTCACCATTTGTTGAGCTCAAGCAGCATATCCGACCGTCCCGAAAATGCGACCCGTCTGCGGTACAAAGCGTCCATTTTAACTGCATCAACCGCAACGCCGCAAAATAAACAGCATCATCAGCCAGCGATGGCACGTTGGCTACGGGATGGTGACGATGATGGCGATGATGACGCCGGCGATACTGCTGACTGAATGAACATCCCTTTGCCCGGTTCAATTTCTCTGCACACCGAACTACCATTATAGGAGGGAACAACGTTTTCTTGGAACTCTGCTTCGTGCCGTTGTTTTCCTTTCCTCTGCCAAAGAACTGGCAGCCGCTTCGTCATTTGGCATTGTTGTGTTGTTGTAGTTGTTGCTGCTAATGCTGCTGTTGCTGCTTCTGCTGCTGCTCGGGCCGGTGAAGCAGAAAACTGCATCAGCATTTATGAATTCTCCTCTCAGCCGTAACGATATATATTGGACGTCAAATTTAAACAGCTGCTGATTGAACTTCCTTTCCCTCCACCCAGTGGTGTGTACACACGGGAAGAAGAACGGCTTCGGCTTGTTAAGGAGTTGCGCATCGTACGACTAGAAACGGCAGGCATTCCTGTCCGCTGCAGTGTAAGGGCTATGTCAATCAGGCAATGACAAAATCGAATCTCAAGATAAGGAGACAGTGTGGGTAGATGCACACACCGTAGCAGGTCGGCAACACAAAAGCTTCTTGTGCAAAGCACATACAGTAGGTGACATAAAACACATGTGAGACAAACTAAGGCGGCGTGATTTTTTAGGTTATTTGGAATCAATCAGATTTTATATTTAAATACAAATAGGTAAGAAATGAAGAAAAAAACTTAGACAAAAATTTGAAACACGCCTAAATGTATGCAATAGTTTTGAAAATAAAGTTTAATAGGAGATATTTGTATGAAATTCTGAGCAGTTTAATCTGTTTTTCAACAACTATTTTCACATTTTCATTTTTTTAAATAATATTCAAAATTAAAAGAAAGTTATAGGCGAATAGTGGTACCGATTTTGATGTGCTTATTCGTGTTACATAAAATTAGACGTGACTACATCAAACATTGCTCAACCCACTGTAACATGAACGCAACAATGCTATGATACTTTGCAAAAGGTAACAAACATTACACCCACACCCAAACACTCTATAAGAAGCAACGTAAGGATCTATAAACTCTCTCTTTATCGAGGAAGTGCAAGAGAGAGAGAGATAGAAAGAGAAATAGAAAAAGAAAGAGAGAGCTATGCAGGTGGATGTTATCCAAACAGTAGTGGCTCAGCAAAAGCAAGCATGCAAGCAGACTACTCTAGCCCCCTGCACCGTACCGAAAGTCCATCAACATTTTTGAAAGACTACATAAAAGAAAGATTTCATGCAAAGCCCACCCAACATCAACATACTGGCGACAAACGAGACAATGCTTCTTCTTCTTATGCTTCTTCTCATCCACCACGGCCACCCAAGGATGCGTTTGCGATCCTTTCCTTGGCTGGTGTGCAATTTTTCCAATCAAAAGTCGATGCACATACCCGTACAGAAGGACGTTTTGATGACTCCGTAGGACACCATGGAACGCACGAAAGATTCCTAACCCCTTGCGATGCATTGGTCGGCCACTACTGGCATGTGCACGAAAGCAGGATTCGAAGCAGTGGGACACATTTTTTTTTACACTTCACTGTCAGGATTTTCCTTTCGACAGACTAAATTTTTCCACGGAAATCGATTCGGAAATGCAACCCATTTTGCTTGCACCGTGACCGTGTACAGGGTGCGAGAGTTGCATGAATTACCGTTGAAGTGACACCATTTGCCAGATCCATTTTGCTGTGCTTCGTTCTTCTTCAAACGTTTTCGGTACTCAGTTCTACGGTGACAGCTCTTAACAGCGTTCGATTCGAGTTCAGCATCCAGTGAAGAGGAAAATTGCTAAACGCTAGGGTGGATTTTCTTCGCAATTTTTTGTTCCTCTTTATTTTTCGATGCATTCCGGTTTCGTCACGCCCTCGCCGGCATCTTCCTGCAAGGGGGTGATTTTTTGTCCCAATCTATTACGTCTAATACTTTGAGCAAATGCATCCAAAGTCTTGCTGCAGCGACACCGCATCATCGACACATACACATTGCTTGCTCGTGGTTCGCAGCGGTGTGTGGTTTTTGTGCACAAAGGACAAGGGCTCAGGTGGGCCGACCAGTAACAATGCATCTAACGTACCGGAAAGGGAATCAAACTTGTCTCTCGGTTCAACGGATCAAACCCTGCCAACGCCCACATTCGTGGCTTACGACGATGCATACCAATCACCGTCCGGACGCTAGCCATGGTAAACGCTGTCATCTACCAAGATGCTCAATGGTACGGCACTGGCATCGGAATAATCGGTTGTCAGGTGAGTGACGCGTTAAATGAGCTGCACCTACGCTTCAAAATGGCGGCACGGTTGAGTGGATCACGGGAGTGATTCCCGGTTCCGTCGTTTTCCGGTTCGTTAGGATCGTTCTAAACGAGAAAAAAATGGTCAAAAGATATCCCTTAACTAGGGACCCCTGGTTGATGTTGTCATAAAATGATTGCTAGAAAATATTTACATTCACCACCATCGAGCTTATCGTGAGTAAAACCTCACAAATATTCACAAACTCATGTTAAAACACCGCTACATTTTTTAAACGTCTTTTTTATTTATACATTATTTATATAAATTCTGCATACTAAATAGTTGTGCTGACGGCAGCAAAGTACCAACTTCAGCCGTATTTTGTTTCACGCGTTTCATACTGTTAAAAAAGCATTATAAAGATAAAAGATAAAATCATTAAAAAGAAAACCATATCATACAACTATTCCTCTAACTATCCATAAGCATGGATAAAAATATATAAAGTACAGGGGAGCGCCGATTATCCGGGTGCCTTTTATCCGGCTGTCCCATTATCCGTGCAGCTCGGAAATGACAGTTCCAAAGGGGAATTGACATATTAACTGCAAATCGATGATGGCAAGAAATAAAAGCTTCAGAAAGAAATGATAATATTGGCTCAAGTTCGACCAAATAGAGCAGATGTATTTTTTTCACCCAAGAATATTAACATTTTATTTTACAAAAACATTCACCCATTACACACTAAACACTAATATTTATAAATAAAAAGGGTTGTGTCTATCATCCGTGATATTCGCTTACCCGGCAGGAGACGAGCACGGATAATCGGCGTTCCACTGTAAGATTTGCTATAAAATACAAAAAAAAAATAAAATAATTCTTCATTGTTAGTTATATCTTTGTAAAACATGTAATCGTTATATTATTCTGAAATAAAGCTGCTACTAACGCTTTATATTATCTCAACTAGACGTCCTAACTGAACGGACTTGATTGAACGATTTTTAAATCTTCCACCACTATCATCAATCATCAAAAAACCAACCGGTTGCCAATAAATCGGTCCCCTTTTTCAGTGTAGTAAATTCCTCGCGCCTTTAGGGCAAAGCATATAGGCAGGAAAAGGCAAGACGGTTAGCATTAAGCGATCGCCAACAGACACAAATATTCACGCACTACGTACACATACATACACGGACACACGAACATCCTGAAATCATCCAACCAGAAATATGTTTGATGTGCTTTCCTTCCTCCATGCAATGCAGGGCGATGTTTGAGCAAAAGAAATAAGCGTAGTCTTATAAACAGCTACCAATGGCCCATGATAAACCCATAAATTCCTGCTATTCAGCATACGCAGCATATCCCATCTCATTCCACCCGGAAAAACCAAAGCAATTTGATAAAAAAAAACACGCACACACAAAGAGAGCCTGACGAAACCGAAATCGATCCGACAGCGGATCATGATGTTCAACATGCTACACGGAAATGGATCCATTTTTCCTACACGCCGCTCCCAACCAGCCCTGGATCGGGCACGTGTATGTGTGTGGACGCCCCCGGCACGTGGTAGCAAGTTAATCGAAAATTAAACGTGCCCGGTAGGTTCTCCATCATTTTGGAAGTGCGCACTAAACCGAAACCATGAACACTTCTAATCGCTCTGCACCGGGGCGAACCTTATTCAATCACTGTAAAATAAACAAAGTAAACGATCGTCACAGCAGCAAATAAATCTTTGCCCCCGGTGCCGGGTTCCACCTTCCGGTCAGCTAAATCATTGCAGTGCAAATTTGCTACAGCTGCTTGAGCTATGTTCCTTCCAACAAAGAAACTGTTTCGCGCAAAATGTTGAAATCTTTTTTTATTCTGTTATTTATGCACTCTTAAAATTCATCATTTGTTAAACTTATAAATCGTGCGTAGCGTTATTCATTTTTTACCAAGTGTATGATTGATTGGGTTTCTTTCTTTCTACCATCTAAGCGCGAAGACGAAAAATCTGTTGATCTCTATAAATATTGTTCGCTTTTTGCACAAAACACACTTTCCCATTCTCAAGTACCGCCTAAATGTATGCAAAACGGAACATTTTAAGGGATGCATAGCATCTCACATATACACTATTCTTAAATGCCATCTCTTTTAAAATAATTTCGTCCAAATATGTTCTTGATCAAATTAAGACGAAATGTCCAGACATATGGTGTTGCTTCCAAGGAAAATATTTGTGCACTAAAACTCACTCAATACGGTACCATGATACGCTTTTCCTTGTACTGCTATGCTTTGCTGTGAAAACTACTTCCAAGAACAAATGCATTATTGCATACCCTTCCCCAAATTCCACATTATACTAGGATCGTTCAAACTAAGCGCTCCATTCTGTCCATTTATGCCAACATACGCAACAAACCGACAAAGTCCACATACACTAGAACGCATCAACCGCTATTGTCAAATATCCCTCTCCGGAAAGCCTTCGCATGTCCGCACAATGTTGTAAGCTGCTTACCCGTCACAAAATGTACCGAACAATGGGACCATAATAATAATTCCCCAACCCATTGCAGTGACCACAGCGTATCGGGGTGTCGTTTCTGCATTCTCTGGCTAGTACTAGCTGCATCACACTTCCGTGCCAACACTTCACGACTTCACGGAGTGTGTACGAGCTGAAGGACGGTCAAGCGATTCGGGACGTGGAATTCAGCGAATCTTGTACACTTCACAAGAAGCCTCCAGTAACGGCAGACATGAAGCCTACAAAGTGTTCAAAGCGTGACAAGACCGTTTCAGGAAATGAGGAACATTTACGCTGGAACATGTACATGTGGAAAGAGTGACATGAGGTAAACAGAGCCCAGACAGAACAGATTCCCCTAATCGGAGATTCATTATGACGTTGTAACGTATGCTGCTGCTGTTTAGTGCCTTACCGATATGAAAATGCAAAGATGTGATGACAGTTGCGTGGATCAAACCTACCAGGAACTGTTAAGCAGTACGCCACGGAACGTCACGTCTATTCACGTTACGATGGACATTTGCCGCTTATTTATGAGGCAGAAAAAATAGATAGTCGAAAGCTTTCAAATGAGAAAATACTAGAAAAACTAACCCTAAAATTCAAATGTACAACCTGTTTAGAAAACAAGCAAAAATGTCATACGGGTTGCATAATTGTAGGGAACAAAAATCCCTCAAGCTATGCAATCCATCTAACAAATGGCTCTCACCGTAATTTTAACTCGGGAACAACCCGTTTTCCAGGCTAATGAATGTACTCAAACGACTTGATTCTTTTTTTTACTTTCTTCGATTACAACTCCCATTTAGCTTTCGCCTGACTGATGATTCTTTCTAATGTCTTTCCGTGCTAAATTTTTATTTGCTCAATCAGTGAAACCAGGTCTGGTGATTTTCTACAGACCAAGTTTTCTTCCCACTACCATCACACACGCACAAACAGATTGAAAAGAGGTGAAAGAAAGAACAGAAATAAGCTTTCCTACACAAATGACACCGAACCAGGTAGTGGTCATTATTTACTGTAATTTATCAAACGACATTTTCCAGCTCCCAATCAAATGCTGCCAGCCTGTGCTCGCTATCCCTGGGCAAGTTAATTGCAAACAATTTATTTCAATCCCCATTTCCGTAAGTTTCCAGCGCGAGCTGTACCGGGTTAAATTTTCTTGCTGTCAGGTGATGATGCCTGGAAACCAAACCCATTAAGATCACGTTCACCGGGCACCTCCATTCACTATTTGAGCGTAAATTTATGAAGTTTCTAATTGAATCAGAAATTTTTGCTCAAACCACAAGACGCCCGTCCAAGCACGATTGGCCATCCAGCCANACCAAACCCATGAAGATCACGTTCACCGGGCACCTCCATTCACTATTTGAGCGTAAATTTATGAAGTTTCTAATTGAATCAGAAATTTTTGCTCAAACCACAAGACGCCCGTCCAAGCACGATTGGCCATCCAGCCATGTACGGGTAAGTTTTCCAGGTGCAGTTGAATTCTCGCCGAAACCACCAAGCTGATGAACATCACTATGCGGCGTCGGGCTCATTCCGACGGTCCATCATGCGGTGAATTAGTGCCCCTGTTTTCAGTGGGCTCAGTAAATATCCAACGTCACACCGGTTCCGTGTTTCGAACCGTACCAACCACAACCATCTTTCAACGGTTGCGGTGTGAGCGTTGGGGTCGATTGCTTAAAATCGAATTAAACCGTCCGGAACAAACTTCCGCACGTCAGCCAACCTGCCAGCCAGCCACGGTCATGACCATCATCTTCCAGCGAACCATCATCATCGCCATCGTCAATGGGTATGCTACGAAGCGTTCTGCAGCAAATAAGCACCAAACTCAAACCTGCCTCGATGGGTTGTTTATGAATTAATCCGTTTAAGCTTAAGCAAATTACGGTTTTAGTATCACACCGTCCGTCCATCTAGACCGGTGTAGCCTGGTACCATTAGACCATCCCGGCCCGAGAAACTACTGCTCGCATCCTTGGGTCAGTGTCTAGCTGACAGCAGCAAGGTGACATTACCGGAGATGATAAACAGATTTCTACAAATCTCTAACCATTCAACAATCCGAACGAGAACAGTTAGATCGCCCTGTCCGAACCAATCGACTAAAGAGCACTCCAGCTCTGTAAGGAAGATACGACAACTTTGCATATATTCATACGCCAAACGGACATACAAATGCTCAACCATCTACTCTGTGACAATTAATAAACGAACACAAAGCGGCTTAAGCCCGGTTTCGGTAATGCATCATCATGTAAGAACAGCAAAACGATCATTGTCACTCAATCAGTGTGTGTTCGAATGTTAGACACTAGGCATCCGCATCTACCGACCACCAGTCCGTTTGCTAAATAAACAATTCCGTTTGCGGCAATAAACTTCATGTTTACGTAACACTGAACGATACGCTGCTAAAAGATGTTGAACTTCTCAGTCGAAAGCTATCTTGATTGTGTATCTTTTGTGGGGTACGAAAGTAAGACGAAAAACTAAAAGATAAGCACGTTAATGGATTTTAAAAAGTACTTCTTCACATACATATCGACACAAAACATACCGTTTGGGGAACAATTTTTACGAACGTATTCCATTTGCTACTTACACAGCGTACCACAGCGTAGCATTAAGGATATTCGGATGCTTCTCATGTCCGTCCATGATGGCCTCCACTTGAGCAAATGCAGCTACGCTGCCTTGCCGATGGAACTAATGCATTTATTTTCTGACAAACATTCGCGCTGCTTGTTTGAATAGCATTTCGAGCATGCGGTAATACCGGCACCGGTTTGAAGCGTCCAGTACCAATATGATGGATACGTGTGTGAAGATGTCATTGGATAGGATTTGCTCCCATATGTGTGGAATTTTTTTTATCATACATGAATGTAAAAATTATTTTACTTACTCAAATATTTATTTTGTCTATGTTTTGTTATTAACTAAACTAAAATCATAAAAAAAGCTTTAATTTGTTAAGCAGATTGCATAATTGCGTGCGTTAGAAAGTATTTTTAGCCTCAAAGTATGCAATTTGCTATACGTAACGTATGGCATAACTGGACTTTATCCAAATTATATATTTTTGTACCATTTTATAGAGGCTTTTAACCTATTGGCTATAATTCTCGTCTCTAAAAATAAAAGTTTAAACTAAATGTCTGTCTGGATCATGCAGCTTTAACCATCAGCAGAGTTATGTTAGAAATTGCAAAATAAAATTGTTTTCATTGCTATTCTCATGCATTGTGCACTGCTTTCTCACCCACAGAGTAAAAGAACATTCCTCTTACACAGCACGTACCGAAAGTGCAACGACATGCTGCAACGATCAAACAGCATACCGACAATCACAGCTGGTGAAATGCAAATCAACTCCACAGTGGAGCAAAAACCTAAATTGAATTTTGTCAGCAACTGAATGTATTGAATGTACACGAACCACTCAACATCAAAGCTGACACGCAGTGGAACAAATGCATTCCTTACATTACCACCTTGAATGTATTTTTATGACGTCAAGTATGTACGCCATTAGTTTCTTTGTGCGTATATTCTTACGTTTCGTTTGGACATTCATATGGAGAAATTTATTGGCTTCGTTATCAATGAACTTTATTGTTACATTTACCCATCCGACACATTGCAACACGTGTGTCGGTGTCAGATGGGATAGAAGATAGCTCTACCAACTTTTGCGTTCGCATGAAACCATCTGCAATTCATCAATCAAATTCACATCTTCACAAACCTCACAAGTGTGCTCTTTACGGTTTCTTTCACCTTCTGCTTGTTCTTGACATTATTTCATACCATATCTTCATGGTGAGAACATCACACTCTACCAGTGTGTGGAACGTTTCTTCAAGAGAGAGAGAGAAAAAGAGATAACAAACTTTAATCCTATTTGGTTAACCATCAACAGCTTCTTGCCAAACACTTGAGGCGCCTGAAGCTATGCAATGCTGTGTGCTATGGATGAGCGGACACTTTTACTCAAGGAAACGACAAAAACTTCGTTTAAATGCAAGTTACACTTTAATCACTGCACGTTCGAAAACTGGTTTCTAGCTACACGTTTTGCTTCATTTTCCTTTTTCCTCTGATAAGACAAACAGTTCGATGTGTAGTAGAGCTGCATACATTTACCACACAACACACACACACCATTAGCTGCACAAATTCCGGTACAGTTTCGGCTCGATCGAGCAAGAAGTTAAAAGTCACCCCAAAATACATACCCAGCCAAGTGGAAAGATCCAACACGATCCGGCTAGCGTATCGTCCAAACGGTGCAAATTATGTCACTTTTCCGCAACAATAAAAAAATAGCAAACTTTTCTTCCCACCTCTCCGCAGGGAGTTTGCCGTACAATGGTACAAACTTGCATATGTTCTACCACACCTTCGGGTGTGTGAAAAGTAACCTCCTCTCTCTATGGTGTGGTAAACTTTAGAGCCAACCATTTTACGGTTTCCAAGCTCCAAGCCAAAAAGCTTTACCCGGTACGTTCTGTTGTGTTTTCTAATGAGCTTCTTCCGTGCGCTTCCTTCATATCCAGACCCGAGAGGTGGTAAGTGCATGCGGGTGCACAAAGCGATACGTGCATAAAAGAGCACAAACTCTCGTAGGTGCTCTGCTTCACCCAACAAGAAGCGGTAAAGCTATTTGCACATACTACAAATTCCACTGCACACACGCACGCTAGTGTTGCTGGTAAAAGTTTGAATTGCCTTCAGGAGATTGAGAAACGGTTTCTCCCTACAGTGCACAGTGTACATGCTTAAGGCTACCGACCGGTAAAACTTTCAACCTGTTCCCGGAGGCCGGTGTGTGAGGGTCAAACAGTACAAGCCGGCTTAAAGTCAGCGGAGGGTGGGCCGGAAGCAGAGACGAAATGTCCATTCGAGAACGAAGTCAACACGGGCTACGGTGTTTGGTGTCTTTAGTGAGGCCCACCAAAGACCGGTCCGTGGAAGGCCATGTGTGCAACCCGGGCACTAATAATACAGAGCGTCCGGTGGTTTAGCACGCTCTGCTGACACTATTGATGAGTGTCCTGGGAAATTTGCCCTTCCGGGTGCCTATTGTACACGCTGAGAAATGAGTTAACAGCACAGGCGAGTGCCCGCTACAATGCGCTTATACGTTTATAGTTCCGGTCTGATGTTATTTTGAGCTCGGATGGAAACCACAATGCGAAGAACCGAGAGCTATACCCGTGCAGTGAGTTACCGACGAAAACATTCTAAACGTTCCACCGTTTGTATTCTATTTTCTTTCACACACACACACACACACTCACATGGGGACACCTTAAAAAGCTAGATCAACCATAGTACCGTGACGTATGTATGGCAAATGAAATTTGACATGCTCCACCGGGACATGACACCTCGTTTGGTAAACACGGACTTGTTTTGTAGAATGCTCGGGTAGCCAATTACCGACCTAACTCTGCAACACCTACTCAAGACAACAACACGACGCTAAGGTTTTCATTCGATCGTGCCAAAGTTACTTTGCTTCTTGGTGTAAAATTTATCAATGCCATTTAACATTTCCACGACCAATTCTTTCAGGTGTGAAAAAAGGGTTACACAATCACAGTACCGAAATTATGCTACGGCATGTTATCACGTACAGAACAGCTATGAAGAACTATCGCTCCAACTACACTAGACATTCTTCATCACCCGTTGGTAAGGGATCAACGAAAATTAAAGAAAATGGGAAAAAGGTTCTTTACACACACACACACACACATACACCTCTGCTAACCATTGTGTCACGTTATGTTCCATTAGGTAGAATTAACAAGTTTCTGCTACCCGTTACGTTCATTGTAAGCATTAGTACACCAAACGGGGGCAGGGATGTAACTTTTTGGCAGCTGCTGCATTTTGTGTGTACAACTTGCATAATGATGACTAATTTGGCAACCGTGTATAAGTTCCCACTAATAGCTAACATTGCAAGTTCGCTGTACGAAACTACTCTAATGCCCGCATTAGTCCCCAGAGGACGTGCTTTTTGCGAAAGCTAGCAAATGGGGTTAAAAGCTACTGTCCTCGCTGGAGATCATTTACTTAGCGAGCGGTAAATATACGTACCGCGGTACAACTTCAACCGACGATGGTGTATTTCAGTTCTGATTTAATAAACTTTTCAAACACATAATACTCCAATTTCTAAACGCTAAACCGTCCTCAATCCATGATCCAGCTTGAAGCAGCTCTGTACACACTAAACGAATCATCCCGAAACGCCCACTTTGCCATTTTGAAATATCAATAAAACTTTCCGAGCCAAACAAAAAAAAATACACCAATATGTAGGAAATGTCCCAGCTAGCCCAACTTAATTTTCTCTGCCCTTTACGGTGCATTGAATCGATTAAACTAAGCTACCGAAAACTTTTCCCAACCACAAACTTCTAACTCCAATATTCTGCCAATATCGCATTACTTGTTGGGAAAAAATATATCGAACCAAATATTACTTGATTCAATTACCTTCCTCATTCAATCGCTTCATTGTGCGCTGGCTGAAAGAAAATCTTTGTAAAACTTTAAAATCAAATTGGTAACAGAATCCGCAGCTAAAAGTCCAGAGCTTTCCTTGAAAAATGCCATTTCATAAATGGATCATACAAAAGGAACAAATTGTGCTAGGGAAAGGAGGGGATGAAGGTGAAGGAAGCAGGAAAAAATATTTCACTATCTCTTTCAAGTATACGCACACACACAGACAGCTACATATATTCACAGAAACATAGAAGCGGCCGGCATCTAAAACATCCGACTGCCATTGGCCTATTTGTCTTGGACAGGCATAGAGCAAAAGCTTAAAAGCTCTTACCCCTCTTGCAACCAGGCACACCAACACTTACGCACACAATAGGCAAAGTTTTAAGTCCTTTGTTTAACTTTCGTTTATCATCCGCATTTAATGGTTTCGTCTTTTCCATTTCTGTCTTCCGATTGGGAAGGAACTGTAACGGTAACGAAGGTCCTCTTCCTTTCATTTCAAACGGATGCGGCATTTGACTAGCCTTACCTCGTACCTACGTACCTTGGGCGTCCGGTTTTCCGATGGTGCTCGTTGCAAAAGGGCTTATCTTTTCGCTCACATCTTTACCATCGTTCGGTTTCCGTGCTTAGTGGCCGGGTTTCAAAAGATTTCACAAGAGACTCGCACAGCCGGACCGTGTAGCTGTTGCGTTGTTCAAGATTTCGCGCTCCAAGTGGTGTTCTGAGTAGCTTGTAAGCACCCATAATTCCTTGGCGAAAGCACGCTCTTTCACGGCGAAGTGGGTTTTCCAACGCAACAAATGAGTACGCTTTCGCTTACGATTCGCTGCCAGCATCAAGCACCGTGTGTTCCATTTTAATATTGTAGCAAGGTCACTAGGCCAGCTTCGTTGTTTCCTCTTTATCTGGACAAGGCACCACTACTATGGAATTCTGCAAATGGAGGAAAACAATTTTGTCCCCGGTCTATCTTACTCTTCATCCGCATCGAAATTCTACAAACTCTTCCTTCCAGCGCATTGTGTAATTCATCCATAATGCCGAGATAATTAAAAACTTTAGTTCGCTTTCTCTTTCGTTCCTTTCATTGTTCCTTTTCGCAAGCATCCCATCCAACTTCCTGCCCTTTCAGTGCATTCTGTAAAGTTATTCTAGTGCACTTTTGCATTCCCTCATGCACAAGCTTTCAGTCGCACAACTAATCCTTTGTACATTCTGCCCTTTTCTTTGCTACGTTTGCTTCACTCGTCCCGCGCAACGTCACGTGGAATTTCGCTACCCTCGAGCAACTCACTAATGAGGAACTAGTGACGTTGGACGGATCTGCCAACTTTGCCGATGGGATTAAAGGCGAAAGGCGTGCGGCACAGAAAAAAAATTGCATCGGTCTGAAACAATTAGTCGAGCTGGCAGTGCCGGAACGATTCCTGTCGTTCGATATGCCGGACAAATCCCGGACGCTGGACAATGGGCAGAGGAACAAATTACACTGATTGACCCCGATGCCCCAGGAGCTAATCGATGCAAACCGGCTTACCCGGTGGCTGGTTGGTTTCTGTGTTTCTTACAATTTTCTTGCACTGATTATGGAAACTTTTCCCCTTTTTCACGTTTGCGTCCGGTAACCACGAATGGTTTCCCGATAAGCAACACTGATTGCAAGTAAATAATAAACAGGGGGGAAAATTACTTTTCCAGCTTATTTGCAAGCAGTAAGCTTATGAAGGAATGAGCAATGTAAGCATCATTGTTGTGGTTACGTGGCTTGCATCGTAAGAAATTAAACAAAAGTTTTTCGAAAATCGATTTTTCATTACCGTGGCATTCCTGCGCTACAAGAGATTAAGTAGGTGGTTTTAAAAATCACAAAGAGTTTAACTAAATCAAACTTATTTTCTTACGGATAAAGGAAGTTGTATAATGAGCAGAAAAAGTACTAGTTAAATAATTGTACAACTTTTATTGCGCATCATAAAAAAACTATAAAATATTAAATACGAAATAAAAGTTCAATTAAAAATTGAATTAAGTCGAGATTCTCTTTATTATAACACAGATTCACAATATAACATAAACCATAATAATAGCAATAAATAAATAAATTAATTAATAATTAAATAAATAAAAGAGATGCGAAGAAGTAATCCATCCAGAGCTAAAATCATTTAAACAAAATCATGTTATTTAAGTTTTAAAGAAATTGAAAGCATGTCTTTTAAAAGATAGTGCAAAAGTTTAGACTATAGAAAGTAAGGTAAAAATAAAGTATCGAACTCTCAAAAAGTTGTTGGTATTGTTATTATTATATAATTACATTATTATTGTTCCTATAAGTTTAACCATTCTTGTACACTAGTTTGTGCTGGGTGGAGTAATGAAAAGTAAAGAAAAGTAGGGAAAGGTTCGAAGAATTAAAAACGATTTCCAACCGCGATACACAAAGCTTCAGTAGGAGATATTGAAGTATAACGTATGGCAAAACGCTCTGCAAACGGCTCTTTATAAACAGCGAAAGTCTGTCTTCTCCAACGGGTAAGTACGTAGGAAAAGGAGTTCTTGAATTTAGAGCCATTCAATTGCGTATATCTGCTCTCAAATGGTTTAAGTTATCGTTTTTAAGTATGGAAAAAAATCTTTTAACTTTAAAGCTAGCCATCAAACAGCAAGTTAAATAAACTCGCAAAATAATTCCTTCTAATTTGGCAGTCATAGCTGAAGTATCTACAAAAGCTCTTACGTCATCATCCATGTGCATGTTTAACAAGTGTCATAAACTTTTACACTTCTTCGCTCAATCTTAACAACATCATAGCAAAACGAAAGCTCCCTTTACGGTTTTACTCCAACAAAACTCGGCTCGAAACGCAATGAAAGATAATTAAGACATGATATTAAAACACTCCACGCTCCCCGGTGGTCGGTACCTAAACTAACAAAACGTACCATGTTACCATACACCATTGCCACCATAACAGCCCCCCATTCGGCTTAATGAATACTGTTTCTCCTTTCAACGGTTGTACCGGCATTCGACGGGTAAAAAGTTTCTGCCTCTAATCCTTTTTAAATGAATCCTTCACCGTCTCCCGTGGGCCGGTTCACTGATCTCGCCAATACATGCCCTTTTCCCACGCTCCCAAGGGAAGTTTGAAAGGATTAAAAATGAAATCCTTCTCGTTAACAAAAAAAAAACCGACCACACCCCGTCGTATACATGTACCAGCCTCTCCGGATGACTCTCGTGGCGACAATAAAGATAAAGAGGGCGGGATCCCTTCCGGCCCACAGTTTCCCCGTCTCCTTCTTTTGGTTAGGATTTAAAAATTTTCAACCATACTCATACAACCGTTCTGTGAGGAAAAGAATTGTCAGCCAACTGTTGCCAACGATGCTGCTCCTACACCATGTAAACCGCGCGTGATCGAGCTTTTAAATCGGAACTTCGCTGTTCTCGAAAAAGTAAGATCCAGTAGACACTTTGTTTCGGAACGAATGGCCAAAACGGATGCCAGTTCCGAAACATTAAATTGACTACCGGGTCAATGAACAAAAAAAAACTCATACTAGGAATAAAAAAATCAAACTACCATACCCCTAAGCCACTCTTTGCGCTCATTGTTTTATAGTTTTCCACATGTTTAACCCCTTCCTAGCGGCACGTGCACGAATCGATGTAAGATGAAGCGTTATGGAGATCAGTGGAAGAAGCCGGAAAGGTTGAGAATCTTCACCTTCAATCCGCAACATAAAATTACAGTAACCTCACCGCCCACAAACACCCACTCCTCTCACTGCCAATCAACTCCACTGTGGGGCGGTGTTGGGGACGGTTTATTTTAGTTCCGGCTCAGTGAACCAGTTACGATACCAAAGAGCAAAAAGAAGTTTAGTCCATCGTACGAATCCCTGCTGAATGCACAGCACCGTCCGTTGTGTTGTGTTCGTTCGTTCGCTCGATTAGCTTTTGACCCAACTCAAACATTTACCAACACTCGGGATCAGGGAGAGACGATCGGGGTGGTGAACGTTTTTTGGATGAGGGGGAGAAAAAGGGTTTATTACCGCCATTGCATTGTGTTTCTTCGGTATTCGGTATTTGAATGTGTTGTAGCAGCTTGGAAAATCGCTGTAACAAACATGCTGTTCGAGTGCTTGTTCCGAACCAATGTAAACTATGTGCAAACTCAATTGCAATTAAAAGAATTACTATATGAAGTAGGGGTTTGTGTTGTTGAATAGTTTTATATCGATTATGCCGCACCAGGATATGCCAACAATGGGAAAACTTTATACAAAGCGTAGGCAAACAATGATGAACTTTATTTGTTTATTTTTAACAAGTTCCGGTAATGATAATGAAAATCATTTCTGAACTTTGATAAACGTTCTCTGCAGATTGTTCATCAGTTTCGATGCATATTTATTCAACATTTAGATATTAGGTTTTCGTTAGTATTTTTTTCTTTTCTTAAAGGTTTTTCTTAGTATTTTTTTGTAGTTTAAGAATTACTAATTCCCTTATAAAAAAATATCAAAACTATATAAATTGTCAATATGACCAGACACGTATTCAAAATATGTTAAAAACCGCAATTTTTTTAAAAAAGCAATAAAATAAAAAAAATATAAAACATTAAAGAATAGTAACTTAAATTAATGTCTCAAGAATATTAAAATGAACATTTATTTTACTACTAACCGCTCAGCGTCTGTACAAAATTGTCTGACAAAATAAACTTTTATAAAAAATGCCAGCAAGGTCAACAAATATACTTCTCCCAGAATTGATGAAGCTGATCTAATCTTAATTTTGGGCGCCGGTGTTACACGATAGAATCGGTACCAAATTCCATCAAGATCGATCCAACTTACGCAGAACTGACTATCCTGCCACAAATAAAGCCAAAGGACCCTCTTAACATTGAAGTGCAACCAAAGAAGAATATAATTTTATCATCTAATCTAATCATAATTGATGTAACTATTGGAAGATTGTTTGTAGCCTTGACAAAAAGAGTTTCTACAAAGTAAATTACACAAGAGCGTCGATTCTATATAAAAGCTAATGAAAAAGTTTTCCTGCTTCCCTTTATCTAGTCTGCAATCTAGAAAATCGTAGCTTTAAAACCGCAAAACATGTTGTAAAAGCTGATAAAGATGAAATTGATAACAAAAAATTTTAATTTTGGTTCAAAGTAAACTTTAAAATTTGAAACAAACAACTGAGAATACACCATCACAACCCATCCTTATACATGGTCATGAGATGTAACGTTTAGATTTTCCAGAACGGAAAAACTTCCACCCTCTTCCCACTTCTCATGGCACATCTCACTCTCCCAAAAAAAGGAAGCTTAGCACCGATAATAACGAATGAGTTTTAATGCTTTTAAAATCAGATAGCCGTGGTCGAGAAGGGACCAACCGCACGCCACAGGATTTGTGGGATGAACTTGTTTTTCCCACTTCCTATCCACACCTGCTAGTGTTTGATAGTGGTGGAAGGACGCACACACCATGGACGTTTGCAATATTTGCTACCACCCGAGAGTAACGAGATCAATCGGCCGGAAAATACGTTAATTTATTGCATATCCTTTAATATGTCCGCTGCAGCCTCTAAGGCCTGGCATGGGTGTGTGCACGCTTTGGGGTGTATTTGTACAACACTCAGTAGTAGTGCTTAAGAAGCTAGTTCGGAAACAACAAACGATTTGTGGTTGTTTTTTTTTTACTCTATCACTCTCACTCTCTCTCTTTCTCTCTATATCTTTTTTTTGTTCATTCGGTGCGGCGTCATTGGTTTTGTTTACCAGCTGGAAAAATAGGAATTTTCTACCGGTAGAAACCAATGTGCGAGAAGTTTGCGATGGTGTACGATTTTGCTGATATGGGTACGGTCAGATGCAGAACGAAGGCCCGCTAGCAAGCAACGAATAGCAATGCAGCCAACCGAAAGGGAGAAAAGGACGATTCACCGTAATAAGGCGGTATGTTTCAGAAAGCACCAGCTAGCTCTATGTACACTGGAAAGATCTGATGCTTTGTAGTCCACAGCCAGGGAAGGAGAAAGGAACGGCTTAGCTATCTTCTTGCTCCAGAGAGGCCGCAATCTTCAACCATCCCACTATCGGCACTGCTTTCTGTCGATGGTTGGCTTGGGTTTCGTTTAGACCCTAGCTTATCGTTCCACTATTTTCTTCCACTTGAGTAATGAGATTAGTTGTATAAATTGTACCGGACAGTCGAGTGTCTGACGCGACAGAACGACACTGCAGTCAAATCTTACGGTCCACCGGATATGGCCCCCGGGCACCGGGGCGGCGAAAGAGTGTTAAATGTGATTTGGAATCTTTGCTTATCGGAACGGATCGGAACAGCTTAGCCAACGTATCAACGAACGCATACTTCGAGACGTAAAAGGGTGTAGGTTAATTTCGCCCAGTGCCCGTGTTTTTCTGTTATATTTCTTAGGTTATGATGGTGTAACGTTTTTGCTAGCTAGTAATAATACGCTCAGCTCAGCTTTCCTTGATGACAATATGTTGAATGAAATACGATGTGCTATTAGT